>SMMW01000569.1:4700000-5047500 GCA_004794655.1 Marisa cornuarietis
AAGACCAACCCGCGCTACAAGTAATTCCGATGACGTCAAGAAAATGTAGAGACTTCTGTAACTTTAATTTGTCTACACTTGCTGTCACGGCGTAATTTAACATTGTGTTGGCAAACCTAAGATGTAAACGTGATTGCACGAAAGCGATTTGAAGAGAAATAAACACATCCATGCCCACCATTGCATAGTGCTAACATCAATTCAGAGTATTTAACCTTTTTTACAGGGCTGGCTGCCTTGCTGTGATATAGCCTTAGTTGCCAAGATGAGTTATCCGTCATTTTTGCGCTGCAGAACCAAAATCTAGTCTTGATAATACCTTCACATAGATCTAAGAGACCGAGGTACATTGTATTTCTAATCATAACTTAATCTTTATATTTTTAAAGAAAATCCTCAGCACCTTTTTATGAAAACCCTAACCCATAAAAAGGAGCTCTGCATGTAAAACGGAGACATTGGTCTAGTCAAGACTTACCTGTGATGCAGAGTCTACTTTCATTGGTGCAGTGCCTCTCTAGTATGGCTTCCTGTGAACAGAGAACAAAGTCCTGTGTTGCATTCCTAAAGAGTTTCAGAATTAAACTAGGCAATAGTATATGTGAAACAGGGAATGCTAAAACTTTACTGAAACACAGTTCAACCGCTTAAAAGCACAATAAACTAATAAATATGTCACTAGTTCTTTCACTCGTTCGCCCGCTCGCTCCTTCCCCCTATCAGTCTGCTTCTCCTTAACTCCTCTTTCTCTCCTCCTGCACCATTAACCACCGTGAAGACAGACCTATGGTCGGATTTAGTTTTCATTTTCAGGCCGATCGTTGATAAACCCATCTCGCAGCCGTGGAAATGAAACCTAATTTTCCTCTCCGGTGCTTTCAGTAAACTCCATTTTTCGAGCCTAAAGCCACGATGATAAGCATTCATATGTTAAAAAGAGAGAGAGAACAGATAAAAGACTGCATAAAAGTGCCACTTTCAAAACAAATGTAGATAAAATAGAACCAAATGGCTCTTAGAGTTTACGAGTAGGTAAGATACAGGGCGAGGGTTGTTCCAGCCACTTGTCAAAAGTGTGAACCAAGCTTTCGTGCTGCTTTCTACTTCTAGTTATTAATTTTGCCTCCTTCAACTTGTTAGTTTTTTTCATTGGTTAATTTCGTCACTTTCCTCTATTTGTTAAGTTTTGTTACTTTCCAGTTCCTAATGTTGTCACTTTGCAGTAGTTTTTTTTAGCGCCCCAAAGAGGACAGCAACCTCTAGCCAAGTCTGTCAGCAAGCAAACAGACATGCTGACATGTGAGGCCAACCGCCAAAGCTACTCTGATTAGCTGCGAATCCCCTCACTGCTAATCAAAGAGAGAAAAAAAAAAGATCGTGCAAACAGCCAGACCAATTGCCAGTTCTCTGATGCCGCTATCGAAACAGGAGCCAGGGCTGCTTGCAACTACCACTGGCACGAGATAACCTTGTACTAAGCGGGCACCTTCGCTCTATGAACCTTGATTTTCGCTCTCATGAACCTTTGTGATACGCCTGTGGTTGACGGCTGAAATTTATGTTTTCCTCATTTAGTAACATGTTGCAAGATCCGTTTTTTTTATTTTTCAGGAAAGTTTCTCATTAAAAAATTCGAAAACCTAAAACAAGTTTTTCTGCTAATCTCTCTTGTTTACGATGTACCCGGATTGTCCACTAGAGAAGCAGACATAATTAGCTTTAACAAGGGTAGCCCACCTAATAAAGCTCAAAGCTTCAAGCTCGTTAACAGGAAGTAATTCAGCACTTAGCACAACACAAAAGAAAGAGACAATCCCTGAACTGACAATAATTAATTTGCAGCTGACCTTTGACCCAAACAGAAAGACAGAGCAGTCACGCTCAGGCTTTCAAACAAAGGAATGTCGCTCAGGAATTATCTTCGATCAGGCTCGAAACACGTGTACAATAAATGTAAAATCAAATCAAAACTTTTTTATATGATAAATCCTGGAACAGGGCGGGTAATCGCGGTAACAATAAGATAATTTTGTTTTCGAGTGAGACTTTTCACGTTTGCAAAAAACACTGATTAGAAGACCACCCTTGGAAATGCCATTAGCTCTGTGTGAGTACGGGCTTCTGATAAACGAAAACAGTCACCATTTCCGCTTGGTAGGAATCAGCGCTAATCAGGTCAGAGGTTCCACCTCCTCTTTCCCTTCAAGTCAATTTGAACTTCACTAGTCTAAAATTTTCCTAAAGAGCTTGCTCTGGGAAGATCACATTCTTCCGAAGTCGCACACTTTTGGGATGGTGGGTAGGTAGAAGGGTAAAAGAGAGAAAGAGGAGAGATAAAGTAAAGGCGGGGGTAAGAGAGTGGGGGTTGAAAGCGTAGAGATTGTCTACCTGTTCCGCAATGAACTGTGCGATGGTTAAACTCTCCGTGACTTGCCGTGATGGCCGCTCATGCAAAGCCAAAATATCGCCTCCCGGTCCTGGATCCTGTCAGCAAAGCTAATGAGGTCAAAGCCACGATGATGTCGAAAGTCCACTGATATCTCACTCACACACACACACACACACACACACACACACACACACACACACACACACACACACACACATTCATTCATTCATTCTCGCAAGAATATATTTCCCCCCGCACACACACACACACACACACACACACACACACACACACACACACACACACACAAACACACAAAATAAATGCACGTACCCACGCATGAATATTCCTTTCCTCGCGCGCACAAACTCATTCATAGATGAGTCACATTTCTTTTAATTTTATCATGACATGTTACGTGCCAGCAGAAATATTGCGTGCGTTCTCGCCAGCTTTAGGCTTTACAGCAGGTAATTAGCTTTCTTGTTTGCATTAGAAGAGGATAAAAAACATCGCCCGGTCATCTATCCGATAAGGATTTTCTGATACAAAATGCAAGCTGCGGAAAATTTTATTTTTAAATGCTCTGTGGACATAAAGATTACGACATATGGAAGATCTGTCATGAACCTGTCGTATGATGTGTAATCTGCTGCATTCCAATTTACTGTAGTAATCTCCATCATTACAGCTAAGGTAGTAATCTGTTACTGTAGTAACCAGCTGCATTAAAGCTTTTGTTGATTTATCTCTGAACCGCTTCGCGCCTTTTTTTTCCTGTCTGTCTGTCTGTCTGTCTGTCTGTCTGTCTGTCTGTCTGTCTGTCTGTCTGTCTGTTCTTCCTCTTGCACTCTTTCTTCACACGATTCAATTCTAGAGAAGGGTGATCATCACAATTTACGTTATCAAAACATGTATACATTGCGTTCTCGTTGAGGTATTTATAGATGCATGTAGTTTTCTTCACGAATCTCGGATGCTCTTACTGTTAAATGTATGAGAATGAATGGAGTTAAGGACATTTGTTTTCCTTCTTTGTTGATGTGTTAAACAAGATTTTTGCGTTTCATTGCAAAAATGATTTTAAAACACACACACACACACACACACACACACACACACACACACACACACACACACGCACGCACTGAAGCACTGACGAGTATTAAAGGAGACCAACTATTAATTTTACTGTAATAATTTAAGTTTGTTCAACTTTCGTAAAGTCTTAGTCCTGAGATCAAAAGTCAAAGACCTAAGTTCAACTTTCATGAAAAGGTAATTATAATAATATTCATAGTCTCCTGACGGATTAGACACATCATTAAGACATCTCTAACCTCTTGCCTATTCCCACCAATTTACCTCCTCGGCGAGATTTATTTATACCCTGCATGAGAAGCCCGCACTTTCTTTCTCACAAGCTATTTCTTTACCACTGAAAAAGCCCATAAATGACTTGTGCGCCATGAAAAAAAAATCTAAAAGTTATTTTTCCCCTGCTCGACGAAGCCCACGTGACACTTCTCACCTGCTGGGAGTGCCCACAGGAGACTAAAATCCAACTCGTACGTTGCTTGAGCTGATGTAGGTTGTCCTGTAGCTCAAGCTGCTTGCGCACGTGCAGTAAAGTGAAGGTCACTAGCAGTGACGTCTGTAAGATGCAGATGGCTGCTAACACCCCGTAGGTACAACGACGAAGACCCACTTGGGTTCTTTGATCTGAGCCGCCGGTTGCCATTGCGAACCGTCAACAAAAACTGCGACAAGGACCTTGACAGAAACAAGGAATGTCTAGAAAATTCTTTGTCATCTTCTTTTCGTGACACAGACTGAAAGCGATACTCATATTTATGTGTTTCTGTAAAATATTCTTGTCAGGAAAGAATGTTCACTCACTTCTATGTCCGAAAGTAAAAGAATAGAGAATAGCGTTAGACATATGGCGAAGTAAGTGGTCCTACCTGGGCTCTGCCTGAGATGTTCTGGTCAGAAGGTCGCAGATAAGATAGGAGAAGAGCGGATAAGGTGAGGAAACGGCGAGGTCACGACAAGAAAATGATCTGTGGCGTGGGAATGAAAAATGTGCAACTGGTGTTGCTTTAGATTTGTGGTTCTTAGTTTCTTTTTCGTTTCATAAACTATCTTGGGATAAGCGAGCAACAGTTTGTATGGTGAATGTTGGTGCCGGGCGATATGGGTGCGTCTGGTGGCGCATTGACTAAAGCGACTGTTATCATGACAGTGAGAGTCCGCTGTCTAGGGATCGAATCTCGGCTTAGATACTCCTCTTTCTGAATGTCATACCTGTTTGCAGAGCTCACAGTAGGTAAATATCCATGTCTACTGACTAACCAGCCTGAAAATATACTCGGTGAAGTTTCCTCCAAACAAAATAACAAGTGAGTTAATCTGCTGACTTTTTTTTTGCTTTGGTAAGAATATTACAGGCTCTTTAATTATGAAAAAACCGGTATCTTTGTCTAGCCATCGGGCGCAAACGAGAGTCATCACCATGCTATGAAGCTCGTGTATTTGACAGTCAGATGCCCCCCACACCCCCAAATATGGCGCCAGGTCCGTTTCTCTTTTGACAGAGACAACAAGCCGCAAAAGCATTCAAGAGACAAAAGGCCGCCACTTGAATACCAAGCCTGACATCCTTCTTCATAACAAGCCAGTGTTGCAAATTAGCTCTCAGCTATCGAAGGAACCTTTAAGATTTGGAATAAATTATTTATTTATTTACTTATTTATTTGAAAGTTCTTTACTGGCTCCTACACGTAGTTTGCAAATTGTGTACATAAATCTTGCTCAATGTATACATTCCTAAATTTCTCTATTCCTGACTTATTCTTCCTCCATGCCAAGATTGTGCTTTGTTCCCCCAAGTTCATTAAAAACAAAACTTCAAAAGAAATTTTCACATTAAGCTTTTTCCATCTTCCTTTGACTGTAACTCCTTTCTCATTTTGATGTTGTATTGTTGTGTCTCTGCATTTTTTTATGTAACGGTCTGTGTATGTTTGCTGTGTATATTATTAGTCTGTATTTGTACAACACTGTGTTTTTCTTTGTTTTTTTCTGTGCACCACATTAATTGGGGAAATTCGCTATAAAAATCTACTCGTGGATATGAAATTAAATCATCATCAGTCACAAATCGCCAGTCATCCTCTCAGTAACAACAAAATTCCTCAAAAAAAATAGCATCACCTGCGAGAGGCCACTCACAAAAGCTTTTTAACTCTTCGAATGCCTCTTGTGTACAGTATATGCAAAAGAAATTGTCGCTTTATCAAACGCTTTGCGCCCAACTGCTTTCGTTTACGGAAACCGGAAATTAGTGGTGAATTATCCTCCCCTGAAAATCACAAATGGATGGCGTGTTCTGCGACGTAGCATTATCGCAATAATATTGACTCTCGTACGGTTGACAAAGCTCTGACCTTCTCGGCCATTTCACAACGAAACCGAAGCACTAACTGCTGGCAGCGGCCATCGATGTGGAGGAAGTCACCACCACCACCACCACGGTGCAGTGCTAAAAATAGATCATTGCGTAAATCGCCCGCATGAAGAGAATTCGCTTAACAACGTTCTACCATCGGAGTGATTGCCTCTTTCTGCGCGCAATTACTATTACTCAGCGATCTGTTTTGCAGTACTGATGCATTCTAGGATTTACTAATTCAAGGGCTGTTTTCTGTCATCATTGTGATTACTTTTTTCTGTCGTCGTGAAATTGACAGATCACTTTGCTGCGGATATGAACTGAACAGTTCACATTGTTTAAAAGAGTCTCCGCTCCCCAATATAATATACCTGAAGGACGCAAAAACAAATTATTCTTCTTGAATTCCTCTTCTTCGAATAGTTTTTGTTTTATTAATTTCGTGCAGTTCGTCTAGTTTTCTATTTTCCACCCCTATTTTCTTGCTTGTTTGTGTTTTTGTACATTAGTAACTCTAAAAATAAGTAATAAGTTCGTGAGATTTTGCTTCCGTACTTTGAGAGAAATAAGAAAACTGCATTTCTGTTAAAAATACTATTAATAGATTGTTTTATTTAATTATATTTGAAACGTTTATGACTATATTTTGCAATTCTGAAGAGCTGCATTTTGTCAACAAAAGATTTTAAAGCAAAGAAAAAGAATATTTACCCCTTATTTAATACTTCAGTTGTTTGCTATTTATCCAATGTCTTTCTGTGTACAAGTATAAATTGTAAACAACAGTACACTGGACAATTATTAGCCAAACGTCAAGAAAATAACTGAACAATATTGCTCATGATGATAAAATCTGTATGAGTCTTTCAAGAATAAATGACAATTACAAACAAAAAATATATGACTGCTAATAAAGAGTGAAGACAACAGAGCTTATCTTGAGACAATAATTATGGATAAATCAATTAAATTAATAAACTCAAGCAGAAGCGAGAAAAAATACAGGATAAACCCAGACACAATCTTTCATCAGCTATAATTAAACAGACTAGACTCTGAGAGTTTTGTTCATCAAATGTTTTATTCTTGTTTGAAAGGCTAAACGCATGAAACAGTCAGTGGTGAAACAAAATCTTGAACAGAATGTAGGGACGACAAAATCAAAGCGGAGTTTATATAATATAGTTTAAATATAATATAAAACTAATATAATTTAAGGCTACAATACTGCATGTGACTGCTAGTAAGACGGTTGCTTTCGTGCCTGAAAGGGATATTTCCAGGTAATATATCGACGAACATAGCATTTTTTTTGGGGGGGGGGGATAGACAGGAATGGTTCGGTACCGGGTTTTGTGTCACATCAGGCAGAGATTGAGCACAAAGAAGACAACGGTGTTCATTATCATTCCCAGTAATGTCCCTGCCATTATCTGCATGGTGGTGGTTGTTGTAGGGGGGGAGGTTGGAGTGCGTTCTCCTGAGTGGTCTGTATGGCGAGCATGATGAGCATGTGTCGTGAGGACAATTCATGCGTGAACGTCCGGGGGAGAGACTACTCTCATTACTGCATCTTCATCTGCACGGAAAGGAGTCATTGTGTGTAGCTTGATTCAATCTGGTTTGATTTCTCTATTTTTTTCTCCCTCCTCTTTCTCTCTCTCTTTCTTCCATACAGCGATATCCCCATCCGCCTCCCTACTACCTTCACCCGCAAAGCACGTGTCTTATTTATTTATTCATTTATTGCGCATTCAGGAATGGTTAAATGTTATTGACATATGTTGGTAATAAGTCGGAGAAAATACATGTGCACATTCCTGATGTTTGTCAGCTATACGTTTACACGACCCAAATGACATGTTCGTTTAGATTTATTTTTCTTACAATGCCGACCTTATTTTCAAAATCAGTTTATTAAATTGTACAGCGAACGAGGTTTTCTTTTTAAAGCCCACTAGCATTGTTTCAATGGATCAGACGTCTAGCTGGATTTTTTTTTCTTTACATCTATCCTTTCTTTCTTTCTTTCTTTCTTTCTTTCTTTCTTTCTTTCTTTCTTTCTTTCTTTCTTTCTTTCTTTCTTTCTTTCTTTCTGCATTTTTAGGTCTTTCCTACCACTAATCATGACTTCAACATAATCTTCTGATGCTTAATGTTATTAAACTTCAAAACACGTTGTTTTGTACATGAAAATGAACATTATAATGCTTAATTTTATTAAACTTAAAGACACGTTATTTTGCAATCATTACGGATTTATTTTTCGGGTTCTAAGCACCCTCAAATGGTGACAACCGAACAAAAGCCTTCTCGAAAATCAACCAATAGTAATGTTAGTCCCTAACACAGTACACGTATTTGTTCTTGTATGTTGTAAATATGCATAGAAACATACTGACTGGACAGCGATCATACTGCTTGTCCATCTAGATCTAAGTCTATCCACGTGCATGCGCATGCCTTCCTGTACTAGCCCTGGAGCACACGCGAGGACGTCGACTGCTGCTGTACGTGGTCACGTGGTCACACGGAGGTCTGGCAGGCTGCGGAAGCATCTCTCATCGCCAAGCTAAGAGGATGTTTAGAAAAAAAAGTTCAGTCATTTTATTCGTAACTTAAGATATTGTGATATAACTAGAGATTTAAGAACACGTCCGTTGTGTAATCTAAATGAGGTAGGGAAAATATTACAGAAAAAATGGGGAAAATTGAGGGTAACTCAATTGCTGAATTGATGTCACATTCATTCAGGATTTACAGTGTCTTCCCATTCCTCAGTCGTTTCCATCCCATAACTTCAGATTGCTCTCGTTTTTTCTCCTTAATCTTTTCCGATCCATTTGAAATATGATGATTATTATCAGTTGACCCTGTCGTTGTTGTGGAATGGTATGTTCCCTCCAGCCTCCCCATCACCGCCTGTCATTGTTCTCTAATGGCACACATGCTAACCTGAGCAAAACTTGAACAAAAAATCATCTTAACACTGCCGACAGGTTCGCGGGGATGTAGAGCTGTCATAATGAGAGGTTGCCATAGCAGCGAGCCATTTTTTCCCGACATTTTTCGGAGGGCATTGTCCTCCTTCCACAACTTGTCAGAACAGTGAAATTTAACGGATTTTCAAGCGCAGAAGAATGAGGGTTTATCTCCCTCAAAATTAGAATTCTTGGGGAGATAGTATCTTAAAAAGAATTAAGCGAATTCACTCGAAAGTAATTGTTCGCGACAGTTTTTAAAGGTTATTATTACCAGCGCGGTCACGCCTATAAAAGGGAGTGCTCTCCCTACACGCTCTATTTCTTTACTGCCGATGATTGAATGGTGTGGGAGGGTTTGCGCCTCCAGGATTAAAAATTTTCCAACGTAGTGCATATTTATTTAGAAAAAAGAAGTAAACTCACGTGCAGCAGCGCATGCCACTGGGAGAACAGGAACAGAAGACGCATGATTTGAGGTCAACCCACGCTGTGAACAGCCTCTTTCGCTCCTCCCCATATTGGCAGAACACTGCATCATCATCATCATCATCATCATCATCATCATCATCATCATCATCATCATCATCATCGTCGTCGTCGTCGTCGTCGTCGTCGTCGTCATCATCTATCATCATTTAAGTCATCATCGCGACCGTCTTTGTCAGTAGCAGAGGAATCTCATTTCAATATTTTTTAATATTTATACTTTGTATAGATGCTAAAAAGGAAGACAACCCCATCGTGGCTATGCCTCACTCTGTTCCCACCCAACTCCACCCACACCCACACCCACGAACACAAAAAACGTCGTCCACATGTGACTTACCTCCCACGCTGTCTTTTTCATTTCCGCCAGGCGAAGGGTTAACGGTCAGTGAGCGGGTCAGGCAAGCGCTGTCAACAACTGTCGTCAAGAGAAAGAGCGACAGAACCAGCGAGACGGACAGCACGAAGCACCGGGTGGACCCCATCACGGCAGATGCACTTTCCTGTTTGATGGCTTAAGCCTTTTCCTCAACGGTGTTCTATCTCAGATCCTTCACACAAATATATAAAAGTAAGCTGAAAACGTTCTTTCAGACTCGTTTGATTCCAGATCATTCATTTTAAAAAAAGGAATTTGTCACACCACACAGGCAAGACGTGCGCATTCTTTCCAAAATCAACTCAAGATCATTTTAACTTGGGGCGTCCCTGCCCTGAGTGACACACAGATATATTCAACACACAGCGAGTAACCAATTAAATACCAGATCTGTGCTATCTCCACGGTCATCACCACACTTTTATCAGTTCGCTAGCATATTTGGCACAATAAAAGTCCTGCAAACATCACAACACTATCTCGCAGCAATTTACAATATTACAGCAGCTAGTTAGCACAATAAATACTCAAGCCGTTCACCACAGTACACAGCTGCGTGGCAACAGTTTACTAAAGTTCACAGAGTTAAGTTCCATTTTTGTCCTTAAACCAAACGTACTCCTCAACACACAGCTGATGGGAATATGTAGAATTCACAGCTTACAATTCCTCGATAAACGTGTCTCAGTCCATCGAGACGCTTGTATCTGTTCGTTAGTCAAGGACTAGACCGTCCCCCTCCCCCTTCTATTCCCCCAAAGAAAGGAAATTTCTGACTGGTTTTGGAATGACTCGCCCTGTATCAGGGTACAAGTGGTCATCCGACAACTCTCACCCCACTTCCCCCTAGCGGCTCACTCAGCTGACCTGGGTTGGCGGTCTTCAAGCACCCAGCGACAAGAGGCTTCAAGAAGAAAGCTCAGGGTCCCGCCTCCCGGCAAAAGTCAGGCAGCCCACGGACCACGGACTTGTATTACTGAACTGCTTGCAGACTAATTTTTAAATGTCAAGTTACAGAACGAGGCTTTTGACTACAAAGCTTCCGGTTTATTCACATTTATTGTTTAAGCTCGCCGAGACTAACAGCGGAGGACTTTGCAAGAGGCTAAGCGTTGGTCTTGGCAGACAAACAGTAGTCCACCTATACACGTCCGTGCTGATGACTGTCTGCCAAGACCAGCGCTCACCCTCTTGCGAAGTTCTTCTCTGTTAGCCTCGGCGAGCCAGACGACAACATGACTTCCGGAAGAGCAATGCGAAGATGGAATTTAACGAGACTTTTGATGTCAACAATATAATTAACCGTAAATGTATTGCTTTTTTGCACTGTTAACCAAACCTTTGCCTTCTTAGAACACAAAATTATTCGCTTCCTTAGTCTGAAATCTTTCTTATGAAATGATAAATAGCATGAAACGCACATAAACATGGAGGTCTACAATCACTTAAGTGTTCGCATGCTCAAGATAGCGGTAGTCCTGTTTAAAAATCTATTAATCATCTATGTGTTGGCGAAGGGGTGTGTAAGCCGAAAGCATGTCACTAGTGTTGATCTTGGCCCACTCATATAGCCTGAGTTTTTAAATAATGAGAGAAATATTTAATCAGAACACTTCCCAAGTAATGTAATGAGTGGCGTGATTGTTAATAACTAAATTTGTGCTTGTTTAGCCATATCTTCGGCTATGGGAAAATTTTCGAAACCTTAGTCGCGAACTAAAAGTATGTACAGGAAAGAGGAGGGTAAAAGGTGAATAAGTGAGCAGACAATAAGATCATTTTTTATGCACTCTTCTTTAAAGTGCCTTGAACAAATCTTGGCTTTCAATGGATTGAAACTTTTTTCTGAACGGCCTATAGCATGAATGACAGCCACTCGCCACTCGCCACTCGTCTTGGTCTTTCGATATACCTGCTCGCGGAAGCGAAAAAATAACCTCAGAAAGATTTGATACTTGCACAGTGGCATCCTACCATGAAGCAGTATGTGCCTACAATCCGTTACCCGGATCTTGTTCCTGTGAAAATCATCAGATGTACCGTCTATCCGTTAGGAATCGACTTCATAAAGAATATTTCTTGACAGGTTTGCTTGACTCTTCTCCTCTCCTCTCCTTTTCCTATCGCATTCCGCCATGTCGTCTCCTATTCACGATTCCCTTATAATCCCTGGAGAGGAGGAGTTGTCTGCTCGTTTCAAAAGTTTTTTCGAAGTCTGAAATGCATAAAGGAAATACTGTGTCGACACCATGCGGTGTCTAGCCGTAATGCTTCTCAAGGGGCGAGGTCTGGCTTTATTCCAACCGTTTCCTGACTGCTGTGAGTGCGCTTGAGGAAATGCCGCTGCAGCTGCTGGTCGTAGTGAGTTACCTCCCAGGACATTCCCATGAGCCTCGCATTAAGATGATCCGCTTGACATTAATTACGCTTGTGGCTTAAAAGTGTACACGCGTATATGAACCACTTCCAATTAAGTAAAACTTTTTAAGAGAATGAAAAAGTGGACGAAAAATGAGCAAAAGATATAAAAAAGATAATACAAAAGAGAAAGGAATGAAACAAAAAAGGAAAGATAAATTAAAAAATATAATAAAAGTAAATAAAAGAAAAAGATAAAATCAAAGAATTAAACTTAAGTACAAAGAGTAAAGGAATAAAACAAACAAAAAATAAGCAAAAAAAAAAGGAAAGAACGAAAGGCACTAAAGGGACTGATTGTTCAAAGGCAATAAATTAAATTAAATGAATTAATGCTTAGTTTAATTCTTTCATCTCATGCAGCAGTTTGATTTACCTACACAAATGAAAAACCTATATTTCACTGTTATGCATGAACGTTGTAAATATCCCTTTATCTGTCAAGGGTTCTGTTTTTATCCTCACATCTCACAATTCGCTTCACCTATTAATATTTAAGATTAGACCCAAAAATGCAACGATGAAAATGAAATCCGCATTCAGAAATATAAATGAAGGATGCGTTTGAAACCTGCCATTCGTTTACAATATCTTTGTGAAAAAATATGGAGTCAAAGCCAACTGCTTTCTTTTTCGTCTGCGAAATGAATAGCAGATAACACATCGAGACCCGAAATAGTTTTCAGACTGTGTAGAACTGCTTAGCCAGAGAAACTCTTCACTAGCACATCATTATGAGAAAAATACTAAAGCACTCATTCTTGTCAGTCTTGGAGAGATAAGAGTTCCGTCGCTGGACCGCCAAGAAGAGATTGCGCGTCTGATACGTAGACAAGTGAATGAATAGACATAGGCGTCTACACAAGGGGAGAGCATCACTAAGTTAAATTTCAAAACTCTGAGCGAGCGGCAGAGAGTTGCCGACGAAGTACTTACGTCGCACTTGGGGTTATCTCCTCCTTTGAGCCTTCTGCGGAAGCCGGCGGTGAATTTCGTTGAGAAAAAGATGACGGGTGGGTGGGATGCAGTGGGTGGGGTGGTACAGCGTAGGTGGCGGCGCCACTGGTGCCCGGAGGAAGGCCAGCCGCAGCGACGTCTGGTGCCGCGAGCGCCGAGCAAAGGGAGGGAACGCGCGTGTTGCTGCCAAATCATGAGACCGCCAACGCTAAGTAGACGTGATGTGAGGGAAGGAGTTGGGGGGTGGTGGAAGAGGTTGAACGGAGCTGAGTTCGTAATCGCAGCTGTTTACATCCAAATGAAGCACCGCACCTTGGTCCGCACCCTGAAATTATTTTCTCCTTTTAATTCTCTCCCTCCATCACAGACAAATACCAATCATTTTTACCTCCATTCCCCGTATCCTCTCCCAGTTAACTCCCCTTGTTTGCATTCAGACTTTTCCTATATTAAAGTCTATGCTCCATTCAGATAAATACAGTAAAAAAAATTATGACAGGCAAGAAAAAGTATTCACCAGCATATTTTCATGAAATCACTGTAAGCTTTATTGAATTCTAAGCAAAATGTCAAACGGTGGCTGAAGTTTAAGGGTTACCAAAGCTCAAGCAGAAAGAAGGCTTTTTTCTGGAGAATAGTGAGGGTCACTATGGTATGCCGGAAAGAACTTTTTACTGATACATCATCTTTAGACTAACTGTCGGTGCTGAGTGAGAACTTTTTCCTCAGCTCTAAGCATCATTCCCGTTTCTACTTTCAAAAATGTTAGCCTTCAACGTTGCGAAACTTTCACCAACTGCCAACGAGTAGGCAAGATGTCATAGTGAATAATTTCCGACAGTTTTCAACCTCAGAAATAAACATTTTATGTAACTTTCTGCTTGCCTTTCTTTCTTTCTTTCTTTTTCTTTCTTTCTTTCTTTCTTTCTTTCTTTCTTTCTTTCAAGAAAGAAGATATGCACGCCCACTCAACGCGCTACCCAAACACCCTCGTTTGCAAACGGATCGAGGGCTAGGGAGAGGTTAGGTGAGGAGGAGTGGAGCTTCGTCAACTGCTACACTCCTCTCACTCAGTCACTTCCGTTCAGCTGTTGATGAGTCTGCTCCAGACACCTGCAGATAAAGCCAGACACATAGAGTTAGTCAGCCAAGGTCTTGGCACTGATTACAAAAGTCTCACATAAAAATTTGATAAGCATAGCATTCTCACTACGGGAGTGGTAGGTAACCAAACAAACCCCCAGTTTTCCCAGTCTAATTCTTAGACCTATCTGCAATTTTAGTTTTTTAAGTACGCGAGTGATTTAAATCAACTAAAAAAACATTTCGTCGCCTTTTTTTATTTGCTTCTTGCATTCATTGTTTCTTTAACTATCCATATTTCTATAGTAATCTCTTCTTCTTCGTCTTCTTTCTATCCACCCCACCCCCTGTTTAACGATACGCACGAGTATAGGCCCATGTACACAAATCATGAACGTGTGCACTTTAAGAACCCTCGCAAATGCAGCGAGGCACACAAAACATTTGTTCCCCACTCTGTCAGACGAAAAATCCTTATCTTCTTCCCCGGCTAATTATATTAGTCATTGAGACTGACTCCTAAACTACATCTACCCCGTTCAAACCAACTCTTTTTCCCGTTCCATTTTTTTTTTCTTAAACCCTCGCTCTCAATAACGGGGCGGACAATGACGTCATACCCCTTGTCTCTTGTAAGCATAACTCACTACCACACCCACCATCACCACTCTCCCTCATCCCATCCCTCCTTCACCCTCGCGCGCGCACGCACGCACGCACTCACACACACACACACACACACACACACACACACACACATCACCTACGGGGGAGATCGGTAAATTACCTGAACTCAGGATCGAAATTTCATTTTCCGCCCTGTTGCACCGCGTTCCTCTTGGCTGGCTTTCCCCGTTCTCCGAAGAACCTCCGCCATTTGTTATCCAAACGAAGTTTCCTCAAAGGCTGAGTCGCTGTTTGCGGGTCTTGCGATGAAACTATTTACCCGCCAAGAGATTAGACGACCACAAAATATTCATTACACTTATCGCTCTCCTGTTTTTCATTCTCCTTCCGGTCTTTCTCTCTTTCTATGTCTCTCATGTTCTGGCTCGATGTTTCTCTCGTACTCTCCCTCAATCTCGCTCTTTCTTTTGCTTTATCTCTCTCTCTCTCTCCTACTCTGGCTTTAATTATCACTCTCACTTTCTCGCTTATCCCCCTCTCTATCTCTCTCTCTCTCTCTCTCACACACACACACACACACACACACACACACACACACACACACACTTCGATCCTTCTTTCTCATTCTCGTTATTTTTCTCTCTCGCTCACTCTTTCCGTCACTCTCGTTCTGTTTTTGTCTCACTCTCTAGTTTTCACTCCCTCTTTCCCTGTTTCTTTCTCATTCTTTCCGTTTTCCCTCTTACTTTCTCTCACTCTCTCGCTATTTCTTTATTATTCTCTCATTCTTTTTCCAGTTTGTCTCTCTTAATCTATCTCTTTCCATTTTACACGCTCGTTCGCTTGCTGGCCCCCGCTCGCTGAGTAATTCCACTGCTAGTGGTTAATCATCAAGAAGTTTACTCCTTGCTCAACCTTAAAGCTGAACTCCAGTTGTCTGTGGGCGAGATTACTGAAGCGTCTGGTCAGGCTAATTGTAGGCAATAAAACCCAGCACTTTGATAACTTTATTTAGCTTTACTTTTCTTCCAAAGTCTTATTTCAGGGGCTGATAACCCTCTTCTCCATTCCCGACTGTTCTTTAGTGCAAGTGTGTCTACCCACCATCTTTGACCACCCCCGTCCCACCTACTTTTTCTTCTCATAACCCTCACCATCATTATTGCCTTATTGCTAACACGGCGTTAAACAACAACCATCACCATCAACACCATCGTTATCGTCATCTTCATCATCGACATCATTTTCTTGGGTCTTTCTTAATCCTAACCCTCTCGCTCGATATATTTTCTCTCTCTCTCTCTCTGGCTTCTCTTGTGAGAGTCGTGGGAAAAGGAGGATTTTAACCGTAGTCTCTGTCAGAAAATAAAAATTTGGTTGGAACATTCATAAAGCAGACGAGACCTATATATACAGAGCACTTGCACTTATGGCATTCCCTACCCACACTATCGCTCCCAGCACGTGCAGACTCGAACAACGCGTAAAATTAGCGCAACAGCCTCCGACTACTAGGATGGGGGGGGGGGGCTTAGTGAGAAACCACATCTCCCCATGCAGATATCGCGGAGATTTAAACACCAGAGTTATTTCCCCATCATAATCGATGTCTTCCTGTCAGCATGGCTAATCATTGTTGCAGTAATTAAGAAAAGAGCTGATTATGTCGTTTCGCACATGATTTATAATCAGGTTCGGGGCCCTGCCCTGGTTTATTTGTTCACATCTCTCTCTCTCTCTTTCCCCTTGTTGTGAATCATCCTGTTTTCTTGGTGGTCTAGTCTTCTATGCTGTGTTGAAAAAGGATTAAAAGAAAATGAAAAAAGATCAGACACATACAGAGACAGAATTACACAGTTACACACATACCTACACATTTCTAACCTACGTCCATCACTCTTTCCCCATCCGCTTCGCACTCAACCACCCATCCACCACGTCACTGACTCAGTCACTCACTTAGGTATTCACTGACCTTCTCTATTTCTCACATTTAGACACACTGGCATGTGTTGACTCATACACTCACACACATAATCTCCATATCTCTCTCTCTCTTACACACACACACACACACACACATACAGACTTGCTTTCAAGCACTCACACTCAAGCATACACATCCATCTCTTTCTTTCTGAATTAACGCGTTGCAGTATTTATAAAACGTAAAGACACATTTGAACGTGTGCGCACGTGCATAATTCTAGCCTATTTGTCGCTTTTAATCTATGTTACGCCGTTTCATCTGAGTGTGTTGTTTGCATTAAGTACCAGAGTATAGCTAAAATGGTGAATAACAGACTAATTCAACGGACTGAGGGGCGAGGGAGGCTACTGCATTATAAATGTTGTATCACTCGCACGAACATGCCATTGATTTTAGTTTTTGTCTGTGGCAAAAGAGCCGCTTCTGTTCCTTCCCCTTTTCAGTCTGTAGTTTTCGGAGCTGCTTGAGAATAAATGGGTAGTGGCCTGCAGCACTATAGAATTTTTGACTCAGCGCCCAACAGCACGATGAAATCGTATGACGGTGTTTGAGGGTCTAAGGACGATAGGGCTGTCGTTAGATTAATTAAGATTATTCTATTCCACAATGTATACTACTGTATTAAAAGAGCATGCGACAAAACAACAGTTTTTCCTCTGCTCAGTTCTGTGTGTGTGTGTGTGTGTGTGTGTGTGTGTGTGTGTGTGTGTGTGTGTGTGTGTGTGTGTGTGTGTGTGTGTGTGTGTGTGTTATAAATGCCCAGACATGAAGAGCTATCTTTTTTATTAGACGTGTAACTGTTCAGATGTTTTGGATATGTCAGTCCTGTCCTTATGGTCACACATAAGATTTGTTTCGCCTATGTACATGGGATAGTTTTTACCTCCCTTTAGGCATAGGCTAGTGCAGCACACACTAATGTCGAGGTTAAGTCGTCTCTGTATGTGTGTGTGGGGGGGGGGGGGTGAGCGCTTATATGTCTGCGTTCTTGTGAGATGAAACTCATCCACAGGTTGAGTATAAATGCTTGATGATCACACAACATCAATCTGCGTCTGTGATATATCACAAATTTAATCTTGTATTAAAACGTGATAATAGTTTCTATTTTTATGTTTATTTGTATATGCTGAGCTATTGTGTTAATACTATACTTGGCTCTCCCCATTGTCATAAGGACGAAGTCAATGACACTTAAAGTCACAAGAATATTATATAGAATAATTAATTTGTTCTTAACAAAAGTTTCTTTTTCTTCAAGACCCGTAGCTGATCTCTCTTTATTCAAAATTACACTCTACAGCTCTCTGCTATTTCTTTTGCTTTATCTCTCTCTCTCTCCTACTCTGGCTTTAATTATCAGTCTCACTTTCTCGCTTATCCCCCCTAAATAATAAAGAATTGTTGTCTCAGCCACCGACCAATTCAATATTCATGCCAGTAAAATATAAAGCTAAGGCATTCTTCAAGATGCATGACACGGCATGAAATTCTCTATCACCTTTTTGCATTTATCTATGAAACACAATTAACATTGTACACAACAATCAGAAAAAAATCAGTTAGGTGTTTTAGACAAATTATTTGCCTATACACCGCGTATGTCCTCTCATCACGACAAGATATAACCATTGGAGAAACTTTTGAGCAGGACATCCGAAATAATCTCAAACAAGCTGTTGGTCTGATATCGTCACTTCCTGTAGAAAAAAAATTTCCTTATCGATTATATATATCTGTCGTTCGCTATGGGCGTTAAAGGCGTCTGTATGCAAACGCTTGCCAGAGATTGTCTTCCCAAAAGGCTTCACGGATTTCCTTGGCGCGGTCAAAATACTATACATCACGTGACCATGACCTGTAAACACGCATGCGCGTGCAAGGGGAAGGATATTCAAGATGGCGCAAACTTCTCTACAGCGAACTGATATAAATTTAGTTTGGTTTTTTTTTTAGGAACATTGATTGTTTTTTCTTTCCCTCTCTCTAATTGTGTTTGTAATGTGAAATGGTGGTTTTATATCTTGTAGGGAAAATATGGTACTTTGGTAATTCTTCTTTTAAAAATTGTGAATGCATAGAAACATCTGGGTATAGTTTCCTCCACTAGGTTTATTTTTGCATGTGCATTAGAAGATGTAGCTTAAAAGGCTGAAAGAAGAGTTATAAATATTCGTAAACTGTTATTTGCGAAATAGTGCAGTTTTTCAAACTCTTTGTTGCCCGGATTCAGCCGATACTTTTATAAGGCTATGAAATATTAGGTGCGGGGTTGTCTTTGTACTAGGTTCCTACCTTTGTAGTGAGCACAAAACAAGAACACCTAACTTGCTGGCATACGAGGAATGTGGTAGACTCCCTTTGTCTGCTAATGCATCAGTGCGGTGTATTGGATATTGGCTCCGTCCGAAATGAATGGCACCAGGTAGACCGCAGAAGAAAGCCTTTATAATGCTATTACTACTACATCAACAAAGCAAGAAAACATGGCTACATTTTATTGTGATATTTATGTGTAAATATGGCTTTGATATGGTGTGGGAATGTCAGGGAACTGGAGATGATAAACGTTTTTCTTTTCTTTCTTTTTTTTCACAAATCCTGAGAGTGAGAGACTGTCACCACCAGCAGTAGCATTATACTCTTCACAGAAGCTCAAAATATTCTCGATATAATATATTCGCGACTCATAATATTTTCGGCATTTTCCTTGTGTGGCTGAAACACAGAGGCATAAGAGACACTTTGATAGAATTTAGAATGGGTATAACTGTGCTTAAGTGCCATCAGAGCGTTGCGGTCTAACTCACTCAGAATGTTTGAACTCTCCCTTTTTTCCTGATGAACAGCATTTTCTCCTTGCATGCTCAAAATATATTGATCTTCGTAAACATTTCATCCCTAAAAAACAAACACCCTTCCCTTTTTCATTTCACACTCTTTATGTCAGATACCAGGATACTAATTATACTACGCATTACCTGTGTATTGGAAATATGAAAAAGTTGTAGTACCCTTCTTTCAAGTCCTTTAAACTTAGCAATTTCTATAAAGAAATGTTATTTGTGTGATGATTAATGACTCGATAAATACTACTGTTTGTACATATGTGTATATATGATTGTATGGTGCCGAATGGCTTACAGCATATCTCTGCTTGTATCTGTGCATGTCTGTGCTTATACATAATCGCATTGTGACTATTGGCTTGATGAATGTCGGTGTGTATGTACGTATACATGATCGAAATGGTTTGATGCATGTCTGTTTGTCTGTATACTATGTGTATTATACATGCACGAGTAGTAGTCTACTTGTGAACTTACTAAATATAAAAATTATACATTGTGTTTTATCATGTTGTACCCCTATGATATTAGTATAGAGGTCTGAATTATTAAATATCGTATCGTATGTCTTGGTGTTTTTTTGTAGTGTGTTCGTGGGGAAAAAAAACTACACGTGATGTTTACTGAGCAGGATAGAGATCGCGGTAAAAGAAACGTCAACACAATTTGCCAAGTATGCAAATATTATTTTATTTTCTTTATTGCTGAGTTCTTCAAATCTGCCGATGGCGTGCTTCTGCTGATCTTTGCAAGTTTTTCGGACCGATCTTTCGCGCCCTTTTCGAGAATAAAGGGAGCTCTCAACTTTGTTTACTTGCAATTAACACAGTTTACTTTGTCGACAGCAACTTCGCATGACATGAATTACACGTCGGTGAGACCAAAAAGAAAAAAAAAGAAACCAAGAAAGAAACAGAAGGAGGAGGGTTATTGGGCTACACTACCAGGGACCGCATTTACGAAGCGAGGGTAATTCAACGGTTAAAATTGTCTCCAAAGTTACGACGCAATGTCCAGACCCCATGGATATTGCTTCATGTTATTTACCCCCAGGGAATCTTTACCACTACTTTATAACCACGGCTTCAGGAGTAAAGTAACATCCGCACAGTCTTGGCAACTACGGAGACAACACGCGTGCCCTCGATTTTGCTCCAGAATAATGATTAACCCTCGCTTCACAAATACGGCCTCAGCATGACGCGAACATACTACTTAAAATACAGTCTTCTCAAAGCACATTTAACACATACTGATAAAACGATGAAAAAGGACAGCCGTGATCTCTTCCTGTAAATGACATGCTGTTTATCAAAAAACTAATAAACAAAATCAGAAAACAAGAATACAAAGACAACAAAATCGAGATTGTTCTTAAGGGGAGTTTCCCCATACGTCAACGAAATGATCGTACAACGACCACAAAAGCTGATGTCAGCTTATATAATCCTGTTCTTCAGAAGCTTCATGATGTCTTCAAAAAACGATCACGTCCTTAAAATGTGTCTGTGAGTGCAGAAAGTGCACAATCGCAGTAGTTCCCAGTCCATCACAGTCATGGCCTGTCTGTGTATAAGTATCGGCATGACTAGGAATCTATCGCCGTTTTCCATTTCATTATAGCAAAATAGTCATCCATCTTTTTTAAAATAAATACACGCCACGAAGTGTATGGTTTGTATCCCCGATACATTTTAGGTTCAGAAAATTCTTTCATTCCTCCTCATTTTTCTCAAGCTTGTAAATGTCTTTTTTTTCCACATGGTTACCGACACTTTTAAAATAGATAAACGAAGACACTGCGAACTTGAACTTTGCTGTTGTTAAATACCCCCGACATACTATAAATTTTCACATATGCAGCTGCTGCTCCCCTTATACATAACATAATTGTGCAATTAGTTTCATACACACACATTCATCATTGATATAATCTACACATATGTAGTTTATACAGTGCTGCATTTCTCGTATTTTCCCTACTGTTATAGCTGCATAATCTAAAATGCTTTTCTCAAGAATCTTGACTTGTAGTTCCAAATGATCTGACGTAAGTAAAACTGAGGTGAAATCAGAAAACGATGTTTATTTAGTTTGAAAAAAAGACCAGTTAACAAACTTCAGCTTTGATTAAACTGTTTTTGGAACTTTGCTGGTAACAACACCATTTGTAAAAGGAAAACGGCGTTCTCGATTTTCTATGGTGACATATGAGAGAGAGAGAGTTTGTGTAAATCTCTGTCGTTATTGATCCCGTCTGACAGATTAACTGAAATGAATAAGAATCGGTCGACTTGAAAGGCAAGAAGGCGGATTGGGTGTTGGGGTATGGCGGGTAATTTACGGTCTGCTGTGTCTCTTCAATCTTTTTTCTTTTTCTTTCACCACGCCTGCAACGTGAACACTTTCTCAAGATGCGAGGAGTTAAGTTATCGGTCTTTGTGCATCGATTTGACGTTTAACAAGGGACAGAACTACTGTTATGATTAAGTTTGGAAGCCTGCAGAGATTATTTAAAGCAGGGATGGCGAGCTTCAGGCCCGCGGGGCGTTTAAAGCCCTGTCACGGCAACCGCAGGTGGGACTCAAAATTAAATAAATCTCAAAGCTTTTTCATGGCAACATAAATTTATATTAAGTGAATCATAATAATAACATAACATGAGGCGAAGAAAGCTACCGGAGGTGATATGGCGCTAGGTACACAAAGGCCACAAGTATCAGCTGACAATCTTCAATGTCACACCAGCTTGGTAGACTTCGGCAATCAGTCTTAGCCAAACGCTGCCATCCGTGGTACTTACTGAACTGTTAGCACGCCAGAGAGGGCACAACACTCTCACACACTTGTTATCTGTATATGTATATGTCCAAATATTTAATTTCGAAGCTGCAAACACCTCAGTTCTCTACCAACCACTTTTTCCAAACCCTCTTTGAACTGTACTTAAATCTACTGGCAGAAAAATGAAAAATACTTGGATGTAAAATGGCCATATAAGTGGTAATATACACACATGCACACAATGATCTGCCTGAAATACTCTTCTACTAAACTATTTTATATAAGTATGGAATCAGTAAAACAAGAGTACATTTGTCCGGCCTAAATGATTGGGCTTTTTTTACATCTTACTACATTACTTAGACGCTGAAAACATTTGGCTACATTCCCTGCTCATAACAGAATACGCTCTTTTTCCAAAAAAATATATATCTACGAATTATTTAAGATTCTCTCCAAAATCTTTTCCTCAATCCAGATAAAAGTTTCTGACTTTTTGGTGCAGTTCTGTCAAAAAATATTTTCTTTACTTACACCTCCATTATGCATAAAATATTTTTTGGCAGTCGTCCATTGGAAAACACTTTTTACACATACCTACGATACTTTCTGTCAGTTGATTAACTTCTCCGAACCTTTGTTAATATCACCTGTGAGTATGGGTGCTATGACATATATTAATTGTGATACTTCAGTTAATGTTTGTCCACCATCCTCCTCGATCCTCTCAAATATGAGCAAGGACAAATAACATTCAGCCGACTGGTGGCTGGCTGATCGAGAGTAACGCAGTCAATTGCTTGTCATAAACAGTTTTACGATTTGTTTATTGTTTCTTGACTATTTTTTTTACAAGGAGTGGAGAAGCATATGTGATCACACATGGAAAAGAAGCTTACATCTCTTGCCGAAACGCTGGCTGAGAATTCTTACTTTTAAAGGTTTGCCCCCAACCACTGGCGCTTTATTCGACGCGATTTGGGAAAATTAATTACCCTAGAAAGTCAGGCGTTCAATAGTCGTTTTGCACTCGGGTAGGCCTTTAACTATTACGCATGTTCGACTCATTTCACCACTGTCCGGTGCCCGACCGGTCAACGCTGACCGGTCGCCTCTTCTTCGCACCCTTTCCCCCGAATCTCCCCCGCCCCACTTCTCTCAACACATGACATCGGCGCATGGATGTAGTCTTCAACTCACATGAAGTCATTGGCACCAATACACCCTCGCGCGCGGCTCAATCTCCCCACTCCCCTCAACTCTTCTCCTTTTTCCACTCCCCTTTGTTGAACGACACCCAGCGCTCACGCCCCGTGCCAGCGCTGACGTCGCCGCTTTCGCTGCTGCTGACGGCGGCTGAAACCCCGCTTCCGGTTCCGGTCCTCGCGGTAGCAGCGGCTGTCGCAGCGGCACTTCTTGATCCACATGAACTGCATGGTCTCGCGTGCACCCCCCGTGCATTCAAACCGCATGAAGCGCGTGCGTGCGCGCTTGGGGTAGCAGCAGCGCTCCCTCCGGCACGTGGTGCACCACTTCAGACGGTACTGCCGCAAGCTGATGCAGTCCTGGAATCGCACGTAGGCCTTCTGCCCGCTGCGGGTCGTCGGCGTGCACGTGCTGCGGCCCTGAAAACAGTTTATTTGTTTCCTTAATTATTTATATGTTGATACGTAATGACAAAATAATTTATGCACACACACACACGCATGCACACACACACACACACAACCTGTATCTTTGCGTGTGTGTTGCGGGGGGGGTCCTTTTGTCACCGTCGGGACACGGGTGCCTCATCCTGCCTCCCTACAACCACTCTGGTTGTTCTTGGTACTACAGCGACCACAGCCACAACCATAATCACATCACCATCACTCCTTCGTTGTAACAACAAAACACTGTCGTTCGCAATGTGTGCAGATAAACCCAACTGCCCTTAGAGAGTGTCGAGAGAGTTAAAGGCCTAGTAAGGTGCAATATATCTATCTAATGACTGGGTAAAGCTCAGTGCAATATGTTATTTCCCAAAATCTGAAGGAATAGTTGTGAGGTTATATTTGTCCACAAATATGTCTAATTTACATATGTTCCCAGTTCTAACGATGGTTGTCGCCTAGACAACAAAAAATATCCATGTACCATCCTGATATTTGTGATAAAGAACTTTTTTTGTGATGTTTGTAAATATGTATTCTGAGAACGTAAGTATGAGTATTTACTCATATGCTGGGAAATAATAGATATATATATATATATAGTATCGTTCACTGACCTTTACTCAGACATCAGAAAAAATACTGCTCCGTACTAAATCTCTAAAGAGGAAGTTCAGCCCACAAGGTGAAAAAAATAACGAATTCCACTCGTGGATTCCACTCCACTCTGTCTACTAAATGAGCTTACGAATTAGATTCCTGCTCGCAGAAGAGCAAAGGAGTCCTGCTCGACAGACAGTGATGACTCTGCACTCGACCACTTAAAAGAAAATCTTTCTCGAGAAACCTCGACTACTCTCCACTCGCCCCACAATCAATATTCTTCACCTTCTACCGCTTCCTTTAAAAAAGAAAGAAAAAATTCAAGCCAACCCTTCCCTTCCAGCTCTTCTCATACCGGTGTAGGCTATTACATTTCAGCACGGCCTAATAACTGTCACTCGTATAATAGGCGGAGTTTTTTTTTTCTTTTTTCATTTTTCCTCCCTTCGTGTCATCTCTTAGTGCTTCGAACCGCCTCGGGTCCTTCTTCCGCTTTTGCACGTCTGAGGTCTTTGAAGTCGGCTGGAAAAAAAGTTTATATCAGACACCGAGACCTGAAGGGGAGCTTACACTAGGTGTCTGAAGTCAAGCTTCAATACGAAAGCGCCTAGAGGGAGCTTCCGACAGGATATAATGTATGAAGATTTAAAACAGCAGGTACATTTTTGTAAGACGAAGGCTTTCATGCGATGCTCGATCGATGGACTATAAAGGAGGGGGGGGAGAATCCGTTGACATGAATGAGTGGGGTGTTTTCGGTGGTCGTGTAGTATCAGTCTTTGTAGGTTTGTCGGAGTTGGCTTGTTTTTTTTCTTTCTTTTTTGTTTGTTTGTTTGTTTGTTTGTTTGCTTTGTTTGTTTCCTTTTTGTTTGAAAAGAGGTGATTTTGCACTAGGTTGGGCTGGTGATAGTCGGTGAAAGGGGTGAAAGGAAACCGAAGTGCCCTGAGAAAACAGACCCTGTGAACAGAAGCCACAGAGAAGCGGAAACCTCCAATATTTCAATCCTTATTCGTTTTTTCTCAATACACTGAACAGGCACTTGGCCTCGAATGACTGGATTCGTTTTCCGACATCAGTAAGCTTAGTTCGCGCCTCGCAACCATACAGCAGTTTGGGAAACGTGAGCACATTGCTTACCTCCCATACAAGAAGTCAGCACAAACATTGTAAAATTCGTTCTAGTGCTAACAAAAACTCCAAAAACCTGGTCCTTTAAAAAAAAATGTTTGCGTGGTAAAAAATAAAAAAAGTTGAGGGGACTCCGACTACTCTGCATTCTTTTTTTTTTTTTTTTTGTAATCCGCTGCCTGAGTTAGATGCTACCTTCTCACAGAAGAGTGGAGAAAAATGGGAATAATTGCCTGCTTTATGGATATGCCTGCACAATAATCGCCAGCTCATTGCCCGTCTCGAGGCGATTGCCAGGTTCTATGTGAATGGCTGCCAGCAGTTTGAGTTTATCAAGCTAAAAATCGATGCTTTCGAAGTCCAAGAGCCTTGCGCCTGCTCTAACGAGGTTCTCCTCGTTCTCTCAGCCAATCATCTGCCGCGCTCCCCTGCTGATTAGCCAATCACCTGTCGCCTTTAACTTTAAATGCCCTGCTCGTTAGGCGGTTCCCCTGCGATGAAAGTGAGCTTTGGGAAAGGGAGAGGGGGAAAGAAAACAGAGAAAACATACCTTCAAATATACACGCGCGCACGCACACACAAATATATCACCTCTTTAGGCACCTTCTTATTGCCCTAAGTGTATGACCCTCCTTATATATTCTCACATCCAAGCCAGTGACCTCCATATTGCTTTTCCAAGATGCTTTCTCCATCTACCTTGAGATCACCAGAAAAGCCTGCACTCACCAGTTACCAAAGTTAATGCTCTTCTCACCAGACAATCACAAAATGTGTTTTTTTACTTGACGTATCACCCTTCTGAAAATCACTAGACCATCGCCATCATCACTTTTACCTACTGGGTGATCACACAGAATACTCTCTGTAATCTATAAACTCTTTAAAATATAATGATCTCCCTTAGTGTTCCTTGAAGTATTTCAGATGAATCACGTGTAAGATATGAAGAGAGAGAAAGAGAAAAAAAACGCACCCCTTTCTTTAAAATGTTACCTCCAAAATCGTTACGAAAGAAATTTTTGCCAGAAGAAGGCTGAGCTATTACAGTAATGCAAATCTTTCACAGACATCGACCCCTTCAAGTGGAAAAATGAGAAACCTACATTCGGCCTGCTTTGATCATCAGTTTTTGTTCTCTTTCTCTCGTCTTCTCTTTATCTTCTTCTTCTGTATAACTTTAAAAAATGAACTAAATAGCCTGTTAGAAGGTCTTGTAATCGTTTTTAGATCTTGCAAAACTCTCTGGGGTGTAGGAAGCTTTAGTGTAACACAGCAAACCCAGTGACTTGATCTACATGTGAAAAGCCGCCCAAATACCCACTGAGCTGTCGGCGACCTAATGGCGAGTTTGTCGCCAAGACATTTTACAAAAGAGAGTTATGAGTTTGGATCTCGTCTCCGGCTCTTACTTTTATCTGAATGTGGAGGTACCTACTCCAATGGCTGACCGTCTTGTTGTTATATTAACTTGAAACACGCACACTCACACATGCACACACACACACACACACACACACACACACACACACACCTCACATGCACACACCAGCAGAATTCACATCTAAGTATGGTTGTAGCAAGCTACCTCTAGTGCTGACGTCTTACTCACATACGTCTCTACGACTGGTCCGCAGGGCCTGAGGAAGCAGATCCGCCGGTCCTGACGTGTGGTGCACGTGCTGGGGTCGGTCACGATCCGTACCGACATCCCTGCGTCGCACGTCACTGAGCAGGGAGACCACTCCGTCGTCGTCAAATGACAGTAGGGCCGCACCGTTGACGTAGTTGTCGTGGTCGTTTCTGTAGTGGTGGTCATATCTGCAGCCCGCATTTAACTCTTTATTAACTATATTTTCTTTTATTTATTTGTTAGTCAAATACAGCACTTTTGGTATAAAATACTCATTAAAGCACATCGTATTTTCACTAATCTGTAACTGTCACGCTGCTTACAAGAAAACCATATTAGTTGCCCCCTCGGGTGGTCATTCATTGCCTTAAGCTGTAGAGGGGAACCTATTCTGCTGTCCCTAGTGGTCATCGAGAAATGGGATGGAGGCTGGATGGACGTAACTGCTGACAAGAGGCGTAAAATGCATGAATAACCGATGACAAATTTTACTTGTGTCCAGTGATGGTGTTTCGCATGCTTAGAAACATAAAGATTCCATCCCATGCCAACTATCTGTCAACTGGTGTGATTTTTCAAAATAATCTAAACATCATAATTTTTTTCTAAACAAGGCAGCGTTATATACTATTTACCTTTCAGAATCTTTAACGATTACTTGACGCGGGTAGGTCTTTAAACAGTTAAAGCATAAGACAAAAGACAGGGACGGGACAACTAGACTTGAACAAAGGGCGGGCGCTTTGCTACCCCACTCATCCCTCCGCACAACCACTGACCTGAAACTAATGAACAGACTCTGGCTGGCTCTGCTCAAAGAAAACTGGCTGCCCATAATAGAACTCGCAAGGCGAGACTGTCTCAGTCATTGACTTCGATAATTAAAGTCCGTGGTCTCAGTATTTTGAATGCCCTGCCATTGTATTTTCGTAATGTTCGTAGTCATTGTCCTTACATATTAAATTGATTTAGTTTTTCTTTCCCCACCTGGTTTGGGTTTGATACTGAGGAGGCAGGTGTCAATAGTAGTGAGATAGCTGTCACAGTGCTTGCGCATGGTCTACCCAGTACTGTTACATCAGTGACTCACTTGTTACTTTGGGTACTGTAAACACACTGGGCCTGACTTGGGACTACAGCCATCATGCAACCTATGGTCACTTCAACAACAGCAGTTAACAAAAGGCAATAATTATATATATATATACACGGGACCTCTTTCAAGTTTACTTTAATGTTGGACTCGGATTAGCCTTAAAAAGAAGACAGCGGTAAAGACCACTGCGGACCTTAGGTCAAAGTTGGTGGGAAGGGGCCAGGCCACGCGTTCATCTACTCACACCACAGAGGTCGCTGAAGGATGAGCGCCTGGCTCTCCAGACCACGGGTGCCGTCCAGCAAGCTACCCCCAGCCTCGGATGCCTCCATCTTGAGGCAGGTCCACTCTTTGCAGCACTTGCCCACCACGGGCAGCAGCTGTGGGTTCAGGCAAGCGGCGCCGGACGGGGGCTTGCTCTCCTGCGGGCACTTGCTGACACACCCGTAGAAACCGTTCTGACACGTGCAGGTGCGTGCGCAGTCTGGCTGGAATTGATCGCCATCCTTGTAGAGAACCCCATCCACCAGGCAAGGGTTTTGTACCTGGGCTGTGCAGATAAGAACAGAACACAAAACTTTGTTAAAGATATTCTTTGCCTAATTGTGTAAGGTTTTGTGGAAGGAAGGGGGGAGGTGGAGCGAACCTGTGCAACTCGCTCACGAATTAGAGACTAATAGTGACAGACTTAATAAAGAAACTCGGACAAATATTTACAGCATCATTTATGAAACAACAGCAAATGGTTACATTCTTATAAAATTAAGACAATCAGCGACAGTAGCAAAACAAAAACAAAAAAACAAAGACCTCGACCTGACTCTCCAGAAAACAAAGACAGATACAGTAACCACAAAACAGCAAAAAGTAGTGAGTGCGTCAAGAATCACCAATCTCATTTAGGAAACAGCGACAATGACAGTTTTATAAAAGATGACAGTACCACAGAAAAAGCGACAACCAGTGACAGTGTCATGAAAAAGGGACGTACAGTGATCCTGACTTTCAGGGCACCAGCAAACAGTGATGGCGTCAAGAAAGCAACGAGAAACAGTGACGTTCTCAAAGAACAACCTTTTCTCGTCACATGTTTCAGGGTCAGAAGTCCTTGACTCTTCATTTAAAAATGTTTCTTTGCTAGTTATAGTGGATACCCTCACATTTTGGTATTGAAGGTAATGAGCAGGCTGACAGAATGGCAAAATTATGAGCTGAAACCAGGCAGGATGACAACAATGTCAGCCTAGCAGAGATGAAGACCATTATCTAGTCTTTGCACACCACCAGACAGCCACCACCATTGTCCAGATCAGAAGAGGAGATAATTTTCCTCATCAAGACAGTGCATAACAGACTAAAGCACCGCCTTTACCGTAAGCTACATCTAGTGTCATCCCCAATGTGCTCCTGTGGAGAGGCAGAACATAACAGGGAGCACATCCTGCATGTGTAGGTTCCTCCAGGGACTGAGGGCGGAAGTCTGGCCGTCACCGATGCCCCTTGACACCAAGCTTTACGGACCTGTGGATGCATTGCAGATGACTGCCGGTTTTATATCGAAAGCTGGCTTCCAAGTGTGACAAAAAATAGGTAAACGAGAAAGAAAGAAAGAAAGAAAGAAAGAAAGAAAGAAAGAAACTGGTCCTTTATAAACAAACGTTTGCCAGATGCTGCTCACATTTACAGATGCCTGTGGGGTTGTCCCCTTCCTTCTGACAGTGCAGTTCCTTGACTTCGTCACACCTGGCGTTAGGTGAACACATGTCACCTTGCTGCCGTGCACACATATAGCAGCATCCGCAACCGTCCTTGATGACGCTGACTCCTTCCGCACACCTGAGCTCCTCCATGGGACATTGGCACGGGTAATGGCACCACACCGTTTCCTGTTTGGACAAAAATTAACCCCTTTCGTGTTATCATGCATAAACAGCAAGTTACCTTTTCTGTTTTCTTTTGGCATAGAACCATTTCAAGAGGTACAGAACGCATTTTTTAAATGCATGACAGTCATCGCGAAAGATTCGTAGTCACTGTAACATGAATAAAATAGTGAGACCAAGATTCGAGGCTATTGCTTAAATGTCTTAAGTAAATTCTAGGTATGGAGGGATTGCCTCTAAGGAATCCAACAGGACTGAAATGAAGGCATATAAGGTTCAACAATAAACCGAGAGTTTAGAATTGGCAGAAACGTATCAGTTACCCTTTTGTGTTACTAATCGCACCAATGTATCCTGTAGGTATAGAGGGATAGACACAATTTCTATTTTCTTTATTTTCAGTTGTATCCTACTGTGTCCTGCAAAGACTGAAATCAGTTAGGTTTTTCAAGTTCATCAGTGGTATCGCACAGTATCAGTTTGGGAAAGATGTTAACTTTTCCATATTTTCAGGAATGATACTTCTGTCTTGTTAAGAAAAGAGAAACTAACCGTATACAGCATCAATACTACGAAAAAATACTTCATCTAAGTGTTGCATTTTAGCCGCCAGAAACGTAGCACGAAAGAAAATAGCTACAAATAATATTATTTCACGCGTGACCATTGAGGTCTTTGACGGTAAGGACCAAATATGGAGGACCTGCAGAATTCATGAAATAAAATAAGGCATTGTTCATGCTCTGCTGGATTCATTTTGAATAAGAATGTGAGACTGGAGCACTAGCACAGACTAACTGTTAAACAGAGACCGTCTTTTTCCCTTCCTCACAGTCTCCCAATCCCACCTTTGACTCCTTTTCATCGAGAATTAAAATTACCTTTTAAACCTAACAAAGGAAGAAAAAATAAAAAAAATTGAACAGAAAAAACACAAAAAACACAAAAAGAACAAAAGCAACAAAAGCAAACACATGAAGAGTAAAAACCAACAAAATCAAAGCAATATAAACACAATATTCAAGAACAAAAACAATAAATAAAAAACAAAAATGAGAACAAAGCAGGATAAACATAAAAAAGAAACTCAAAAGCAACAAAACCAACAAAATCAGGAACAATAAATTGAGGAACACTAACCAAAAAAACCCAAGATCAAAAGCAATAAAAACATGAACCAAAAATAATGAAAAAGAAATCAAGAACAAAAACACCAATATCAAGAAAAACAAAGACAAAAGTTGAAAGAAAAACAGAAAAGAAGAAAAGGCTAAACCTTAGTAAGGTTCTAAGAAGAGGAGAAAAACAGGAAGAAGAAGTAAAATGTCGAGTGACTCTATCCATACAAGCAGACCCTCTTCATTGCAAAATTTCTTTCGGTTTAGTTTCTTTATTAGAATTTATTTCAAAGCCACCTAAACGACTCTGACTGCAGCATTGGTCACGGCCGTAGCCAGACGCCTTCTGCCTAAAGTGGTTCCGCTGTCATGGCAGCAATGTCTCGAAGAGACGACGCTACTAAGCGCAAAAATGACTTCCTGTCAAGGGAGGCGATCGAAAGCGACTTCCGCTGAGTCAACAGAGGTCGTTGGTGGGCAGGAGAAGGGGTCGAGAGCACGCAAGCCTTCAGCAACAGAGCTTGACTCATGAGAAACGTTAAAGGCTAACAAGAGCGCAAAATTATCTCCCAACGAGTGCATTAAAGCTCTATTATTTTGTTTAAGGAGAACGTCACATTTCTGATCCTGGTTTGAGAAAGGAGCTCAAAACAACATCATTAACACTGTTAATTAAAGAATGGAAACGTGGCTGGGCGAAGATTAAGTTAGACTCGTCTTGCTTTATTCATGCCGACAAGAATTTTCATGTTTTCGGCAACAGAAACAAATCCTGAGCAGATAACTGTAATGGTTTGATCAACAGCGTCCGACCGGAAGGTGTGCACGTTAACTACTTCGATACCAGTGTGACAGCCTACATCGTCCTCCAGTCGACCCAGCTGTCGATGGGTTTCTGAGTAGATGGCAGGAGAAAGGAGTTTAGCACAAAGCAGCTGAACCCCTCACTCTCCAACTGAAAGTAAGATTACTGTACCAGTCGTCTTCATTTTTTTAAACCCTTTGACATGCACGAATAATAACACATTCTCAGACGAATGTTTGTATGAAAATTTTGTATTACTAATATGAACATTTTGCCTCTTAAACTCGTCAATCTTTAACCCCATGTTTCGCTGAGGCTGCCTAATTTTTCTAATTATCCTCCAAGCTTCATGTTCTTCAGATACATTCATCTTCCTTCTAGATGCTGTCACCACGTTAAGGGGCGCCCCCTACTGCATCCATATCGTGCGTTGTGTTCTCTGCCTCGAGACCGAAGTCGTGCAAAACAAGGGTGGTCACGCCACGTACCCATAGGCCGGCTTCTGCTAGACCGATCAGCCTAGAAGAGAAGGAAATTGCACATCTGTCAGCTCCTGAGAGCACCCCGCCAGCCCCTACACGAGCTAGGATTCAGCTGAAGACACATATTACGACTTCAGCGTGTGACGGAAGTGAAAACGTTTCTTCGTGGGGTCGTATTTACAAAGCAGAGGTAATGTTACCCCAGGGTTAACTAGGAACCGGAACTTTGCTTTTAAAATCTAAAGGTCAAGCGGGGTGGACATTTTGTCTTATAAGTGTAGAAAGCTAAGAAAAAAATTACTAGTTCCCAAACAATGAGTGAATAACCTTCTGCTTTCGTTCTTGAGACATCTACAAATATCCCCATTCACATAAAAAAGAGAAATAAAACTTAAAAGGTCACGATTTTATGAACATTTCTGCCAAGACGACGACGACGACGATGATGATGATGATGATGATGATGATGATGATGATGATGATGATGATGATGATGATGATGAGAAGTAACTTTAACAACTGCTTGCATAATGTACAATCCATGCACAATACTGATCTCTGTGTAGTTGATCCCTGACCCTTCCTTTTAGACCAATCTAATAGGATGCAGCTACTCATTTAACAGCTAAGGAAGTACACGGGTATGGAACTGGGTGGTGGGCGTGTCCATAGCCTTTGACACCTGTAATTACCTTTTCGAAAAGTCACACTAGCCTGTCATTCAACGTATCCCAAACAAGGGCAGAGAGCCAAGGAAAATGGCGAGAGTGTGTGGTAGTATTGTCGCGAATCATGATGATGATGAAGAGGAGGAAGAGGACTTCGTAGTTTTGATCTTTTAACTCACAAGCACTTACAAGTTTATCCCACACTAGTTTTGCGCAAACGGGCCAGCAAGACTTATTTTGCTTAATATATTCAATAGCTGTATGAGTATCTATAAAAGACGAACTGTCCTGGAATCAGATTAGAAAATTCTGTCAGGTTTCACTGCGAAGCCACCAAGCACATCGAAACAGATAAGGGAGGGGACGAACCCTGGCCTAAACCTCAGATCAAAGTAGAAAACACATCTGGTGTAATTCTGGCGGCTTCAAAAATAATCATGGAAAGTTTATGGGCGAGAGGTTTGAGGAGAACGGGAACCACGAACTATTTAGATGTTGGTTGTCATCGGTACAGAAAGACCCACCAACAGAGTACATATTAGACTATGGACAAATATGGGTTGAACAGGGTATCGATCTAACACAACATGGATTTGACAGGATATAGGCATGACAATATGGATTTGACCGTATGGATCTGAGAGAAAGAGGATTTGATGGGGTTTGAATTTGACAGAGTAGAGATTTAATAAGCTATGAGCGGTTGGTCGAGTGGTTAGACGGCTGACCTCAAAGGCTGGAAACTAGCTGGTTCAAAGCCCGGGCGATGCAGTGTGTCTTCTACCTCCCAAGATGACCCAATTGCTAAACGGGTACCTGGGGGAAGTAAAGACAGCAAAAAAAAAAAAGCTTGGTACTAACGTTAAAAAGCGACCCCGAGATGATGGGGTCTCTAACACTTCATTTTTTGATGTCAGTAGGGTCACAGAACTACCTTAACCGTTTTATTTCAGATATTGACATAATATGGATTTCAAATGAGTGTGTTGAGCTCGAAAGATCTGACATAGTATGGGTTTCAAAGGATTAGGCTGGCTTCCACAGATCTGAGTTTTAAAGGAGTGTGGTGGACTTGTCACATCTAACATAGCATGAGTTTTAGGAGTGTGTTGGATTCAACAGAAAATTCGACGTGAGAAACGTGAGAGACGTGAGAAACCCTCGCCTAGGCATGTGACGATTTCAAACGCTGCATCGGATCAAAGACCTGCGAAGCGAACTAACAAACAGGACAGAAGGGAAAGTAGAAGCCATGGAAGTAGCAACGGTCGGTTCTTCGCTTTTTGGATCGTCTTCTCGAGTATTGTTTCCGCACCACCCATCCCATCCAATTTCTCTCTCTCTCTCTCTCTCTCTCGCGCACACACACACACACACACACAAAACAAACAAAAACAAATCCTACAGGTCAACGTTGGCGAACGCTAGCCTTGCGCTAAGTACGTCACCGTCGAACGGTTCATAGAGAGAAAGACCCATTCTTTGGCATTAAGACCGCAAACAAAAGATCTGACAACTTTCGGCAATGGAACGCATTTATATCCCTGGTCCAGAGAAGACCGTGAGCGTCCCAGAAAGAAAACCTTGAATAAGGCTAAGTCTTTTTTTTCTTTATCTCTCTCTCTCTCTCCTCTTATTTTTTTCGTCACAAACACTGGCCAAAATTTACAAGGATTCTGTGATGTTTGTCTCGCCTGCGACCATGCAAATGGTCTTCTTGCTTTTTTGTGATAATGTTTTTTTTAAGTCCGTGCCACTAGTAACATAATGGCAACGCCTGTGTGACGCAGTGAACAATCAAATTATCCAATTACTCCAAACTGCGCGCGTAATAACCCCGAAAAACATAAAAGCAAAATGTTAGAGAAGAAAATAACTCTCACTTATACGAATACGCAAGCTTCAGTTAAAGAATTAACTGAGGGAAGCAATAATTGAGAAAGGATATAGACAATTGTCAGAGAATAAGATGAGAAAAGCAGATAACCTAGTGGGACAGAGGATAGTCTGTAGTAATTAGCAACGGCGTTGACGCAGCTGACCTTAAGATAAGTGACACGTCACTCCCATTACTGTCACGTTACTGTAGTGTAATGTGTAAATCCCAGTGAGCTTGCCCATAGTTCTGGGATATGGTTCTAAATAAGAAAACATTATTATTACTATTATTGTGACACATAAGACAATCTTTACAATACATACATTTCGACCAATGTAACTTTTAAGGCGCTCTCGACTGGGACTCCCCCCTTCCCCCGTCCCCCGTCCCCACACGCCTTTCCTGCAAGAGGGTATCGAACGTATTTTCCTCCCGCCCCTACGTGACGTTCACCTCCAGCCAGCTGCCAAAAAAAGAAAAAAAATATCTCGCAGGAAGAGAAGACCTAGCTGTGAGGCGGAGTGAGGGAGAAATCTGTGAAGCCTACAAAATACTAGTTGAGGGCGGGGGGGACAACCTTTTTTCGGAAAAGTTACGGGGGTTGAGCGAAAAGGAGGGACACGTCCGGAAGGCGGTAAATTACTTGAAGGAGGAAACCATTTGGATGGTGGGGGAGAGGAGGGGAGTGGCACAAATTAACCGCCATGAATGCAGCGGAGGAAAATCAGAGCTGTCTCAGAGTTCTTTTGCCCTTAAGACCACGATGTCGACGGGATCCCGGCTTTTAAGATGTAGGATGACGACACACATTATTATGAGCGCCGCATAACGAAAATAAAATCCCGTTCTGTAGATTACCCACGAATAAGCTCAACGGGTCTATAATTGTGTAATAGGCATAATGTTACAACCCTCCGCAAACGTCCCCGGAGAACTGGGCACGTGGGTGACAGTTATGAGGTAACTCTTACCACCCATATAAACCTAATCCAGCAGGATCCACACGTCACTTGCAAAAATAGCATGCGGCTCACAAGCCCCCAACCCTCCTCCATCCCGAACAAAAGACTTAACCAAGTGCGAGGCAAAGTACAAGAAAAGGATTTAATAAACATAACAGTTAACGCAATAGACAAACATTTTTGAAAAGGGGTCCCAATACCATATTTCCATACAGTCCTGTTATCTTCTGTTATCACACCATCCACTCTCACACACCGACATGTAATACTGCTTTTCTTTTCATCTCCTTTTCTTTTCATCTCCTTTTCTTCTTCTTCTAAGTCCTTTTTCTCTTCTTCACATCTTCTTTCTCCTGTTCCACGTCTTCTTCGCCTGTTCCTTCACTTTTCTACATCTTTCTTTTCTTCTACGCTCTCCTTTTCACTTTCTCCTATTTGTCTACGTCCTTCTCTTCTTCACATATTCCTTCTCTTCTTTCTCATCTGCTTCACCTTTTACGTTCTCTTTCTCTTGTACACCTCCTCCAGTTACATCCTCCCTTTCTTCTGTCCTTATTTTCTTCTGAGTTCTATTTATCTTTTTATATATTTTCGGTCCTTCTACGCCCTCCTTCACCTTCTCTACGTCCTCACCTCTTTTATGTTTCCTTTTCTTTTGCACTTCCTCCTATTCTTCTATGTCCTCCGTCTCCTCTTCGTCCTGTTTCATTTCTTCACATTTCTTCTCTCCTTTATCTTCTCCTTCTCTGCCTCATTTTATTCCTTTTTAATTTCTTGTTCCATGTCCTCATCCAGCCTTTTCTTCCTCTTGGTGACAAATACGCAACGTGAATACACTCACAGTCGATATGCCGACGTGTAATCGACTACCACAAATGCAAACAGTCAAATTCCGATTAGTCCTTTCATACAAATTAACTTTCCTTAGACTATAGGGAGAAGAACGAAATGCTTGTTGAAGAACAAGTTGATGAGAGAATTAATGATTAGAAAGAACATTCATCTGGGTCAGTAAAAATGGTCTTTTTAGTAGCTGGATTGACAGATTAGGCACCTGGGTAGATAATCTAGGTTTTACTTGCGGTTTGAAGATCAGAGAGTAACCAATCCACATGTGGGAAAGGTCTCATATCGCCTCACTCTTCTAGACCTGCCACGCTGTGTGCACGAAAATAATATGAAAGAGAACCACCTACAGAAGGCAAGAAGAACCTCCCTACTCAGTTCCCTCTCCCCCTCCCAAACCACCCCCCCCAAAAAAAAAAAAACCATGGGGAAATACGGATCGTAAACACAAGCATGCGAGTTCACTTCCCCCTTCAGGCCCTACTGACTTCCTTTCCTGTTTTAAAATACGAAAACATCCCTCATCGTCGATAATCCTGCTAAAAATAAAGGATGCTAACATGTGGCATAGCACGTCAATGTCATTTACCTTATCGACAGATCACGCGCGCCTCGCGCACACTGCGCGTGAGCACACAACGTCATCCATCGCACGTGCCGCTTGCCTGCTCTGTGGTGAACGCTCGAAAGGACTCAACAAATGTCCCATGTCGTCTCCCCGGGGTTTTCTTTCTCTACTTTAAATATCGCGGCATACGTCTTTGTTAGTTCGCTCGACCGCGTAGTAAAACTTCTCCCCTGGTTTGTTCGGTTTCTTTTGTTGTTCCTATAAAAGAGAATGCTTTATCTTTCTCTCCTTCTCTTTTTTCTCTCCTATTATTTAACTCGCATTCTCTTTCTCATTCTGATTTTCTCTCATTCTTTTTCATTCTCTCTCTCTCTCTTTCTTTCTTTCTATCACTTTTTCTTCTTCTCATTATGTCTCTCAGTGTTTCAGTTTGTCGCTCATGTCATTTGCGCGCGCGCGAAGTTTAGTAGAAAACAACAATCTGGGTTTAAGTGGTCTGATTATGTATTATAACCACATTAATCCTTTACCTTTTAAATAATTTTGTGTAGCTTTTTCTTGCTTTACAATACTTGTTTGTCATTATCATGAAGAACTTTCTTCAAGGGTTTTAAGAGATTTCCACTGTCTCTTTTTCTTCATTCATGATCAAACCAATCGTCCAATTCCTTGTTCTTTCCAGTATTAACACACTTCAGCAAACATTTTATTTTCTTATTAAATTTCAAGTCTCATTTATGTCATTGTCTATAAATTCAATTGTCGGGTTTGATGCAGATAAGTCATTGTTCATGCTTCTTATAAATTTATAGGCATTATTATTTCAGGTGATTTTTTTTCTAAATACACATTTCTTTACTTCGCATGTTTTTGATAATGACCTTACACTCGGGATATATAAGTGTAAATTTAAAGGTATATTGTCAGAATCCAGTCTCTGCTTGACAAATAATAAGGCAGCCTGATTAAGGATGGAAACACTTCCTTTGCCATTACACAATAATTATTAACACTATTACCTCAATCGTATAAAGTATGTGTAGCAGCCTTCTCGGTTGCCATTACATACGCCGTTCAAAATTATTTCAATAAAAATAAAGATTTTTTTAGCAATTTGGAAACTTTCAAATTATAAACAGTAACTTCCAGTCTAGCAATAGGTTACTAATGATTAAACATAATAAACCGCCCAAACGGCGACACTGATTGGTAAATTTAACAGCCTGTTTATAAAAAGATGAATGACAAGAAAAAAACTGGAAATAAAGTCTTCCATAAATGTTTCAAGACAAATAAAGTCAAAAGACGTTATGAAAGACAAAGACTCATTGTCCTCGAGCTGAAGTTGCAACCTACATACACTGTATATAAAGTATTAATAGTGTCTGCGGCATGTTCGCGAGAGAGAGAGAGAGAGAAAGAAAGAACACAAACTAAACAAAAAAGACTACCCTATGTCAAATACGTCCACCTGTTCTCTAAAGCCTTTTCCATGAAAAAATAAATCCGCTCTCTCCTTCAAACATTCACCAACACCAGATTGTTTGATTATACCTGTAGTCCTCCACAGGCACACCGACAATAAAGCAGGTCATGACCGCACGAGCGCTTCGTATATGTACTGGCCGCCACAGGTACACCGCGGTTTTAAGAATAACATGACCAGATGACTTGTTTCCATTGCATACAACCTACCACAGACACGCCGACAATTGAAAGCAACGTGACCAGGTGATTATTTCCTTTACCTACAACCTATCGCAGGCGAACCAACTAAATAACATGACCAGGTGACTGCTTTTTATTCTCACTACTGGCAACGAGAGCCAAAAAAGGTGAATCTCCCGGGGAAGGGGAGAAATGGTAGAAAAACAAAGAGAACGTTGGAAGGAAAGGTGTGGAAAATAACCGCAAGGCGTCTGGATGACGTCATCGGCGAGGTCATGGGGCGGGGTCTGGAAGTTAGTGCCAGAGGCCTGACTGTTTGTACGCCTGGTGTATACTTAGTATGTCTGTAACGATAAGCCTCACGAAATGTATTTGTTCTTTTGTTTGTGTGTGATTCGATGTTTATTTCTCCGCATGTTTGCACGCTCCATGTACTCTCTGGAGTATGCATAATAAGCAGTTGTGTTAAGTCCGTTACTTCAAGACTTTGCGTGGAAGAGACTGCGTGCCTGGAACCATATTTTTTTTATTTTCTTCCTCCTTTGCTAGAACGTTCTTGGGCTTCACACGTCTCTGTTTAATTTTATTGTATGTGAATGCGTTGGTGTCCCGCCGGTGCACTATATGAACACTTTCGCTACATTTTTCCAGTGTACAATATGAACACTTATTACATATTGTGCGCCAGTCCATTATATGAACACTGTTATTAGACATTGTCCACCGGAGCACCATATACACACTTTGCTACATATTATCCACCAGTGAACGCCATGAAAACTGCCATTACATATTGTCCACAAGTGTTTATTTTTAGTTTCTGCTTTACCTATGAACACTTTTTTACACATTGTGCTAATTTTAGACACAACACTATTCGACGCGAGCAGGTGTGTGTGTGTGTGTGTGTGCAGATATTTTCGTCTGCGTGCGTGTCTGTACGTATGTGTCTGTGTCATAATGTTACAAATGCGCGTTTATGCATGTGTATACGGATCTATATATGCACACACAAATATATACATGTATAATATATATTCGTTTGCTCGCGTCTGTGTGCGATTGTGTGTGTGCGAATGATAATTATCAATATATCTATATTATATATATATATATATATATATATTTGTCTGAACGCGTTTGTGCGAGAGTGTAAATGTTAGGAGGCAAGTCATATAAATACTCGTATCCGTCCCCATAAAATATATATATATATATTTGTGTGTGTTTTGTACAAACGCGTGTGTACATGTATATGCAGAGATATATGTGTGTTGTGTGTGTTGTACATACGCATATGTAGGCAGATGTAGATACGTGCGTATGCGCACGCGCTCTTATGCATGCGTGTGAATCCGTTCGTGCGGGTGTGTCGTTTGTCTGTAGTGCCGTTCGCATATGCCTGCTCACAATATCTCTCTCTCTCTCTTTCTCACACACACACACGCACGCACGCACGCACGCCCATGTTTATGTACCCTGGCCTGTGCTCGTGTTTGTTCTGCTTCCACTCCCACCCTCGGCCCTAACGTCTGCCACTGACAGCACTGGAGCGATTTAATGGGCGGCTGTGAGCGAAGATCTTTATGGTCAATACTCTTTTTGTTCTCTCGCCAGTATCCGCACTTGTTTTGCGAGCATGCACGTGCCGGCGTGCAATCCGCCGCCCCCCTCCCACAAACCCACGTAAGCGTTTCTTGAAGTTTCTGTCGTAAGTGGTCCACAAACGTGAGAAGAAGGCTGCTGCAGACTGGATATGTTTACACCTTTCTCGTGCCAGACAATTTAATGATGCAGTGCACATACCAACATCTGACTCCTCGGTCCACACTCTGCCTTATCGTACTGTTGGTCATGAGTGTGTGAGTGCACTGCTCTCCATCCCCGTCGCCGATTCTATTAAAAATCAACCTCGAGGTCTAAACACTACTCATACTTTTTTAAGGCTCTGGAACTACCTCTCTGTCTTTCGTTCTTGCTACCTAATTATTTATCATTTAATGTTCAGAAAGAAGCCCTCAAGTGCCAGCATGACCTGCATATCTTATCAGAATGTGCCACAGTAAACTCTGGAAATAGAGTATATTCTCACAAAAACATATCCCGGTGGTATCGTACAAAAAAAGGGTACGAGAATTTTACGTTTGTGTTTATTTTCTAAAACACACCTTAATTTGGAGAGGAGGTAGGAAGTGACATGCCTGATTTATACTTCAAGAAACCGTCGTCTGCAAATGCTTTAAAGAAGACGGAACAGCTTGGAATCACGACTAGTACAGTTACAGGAACCAAAACAACTGCGAAGGAAGGAAGAAAAGAAAGAAGGAAAGAAAGAAATTTTCATAATCCTATTCCCTACATTATTCTTTTCAGAAAAATGAATAAATGATGTGGCACATTGCTGAAGAGAAGACGCAAATCAAATTGCAGACTGAGATGTCTTACTCCCGCTCACCTCTCGATGGCCTGACTGAGAAGCTCACAATATAAAGTATACATGTATGCATTATCATAGGTAAAGCAGAAACTAAAAATAAACACTTAAAGAACCTATAAAAAAGTAGAAACTAATATGTTTTTATTATAGCTTGCTCTTAAGGCTCCCCCTTAAGGAGGATAAGTGTGTGGGGGATCTACTTAAGTGTGATGAAAGCTAGCAAAGTATTTTTATTTATCAACCCAGCCTTTTAATTCGGCAAGAAAAAAAGGAAAAATTGTGTACGATTTCACAGACAAGAAAATATACAAGAGCAAACGATTTTTTTTTTTTGGTTTTCCAAAAATAAACATAGGTCAGAAATAGGCTAGTAGGAGGTAAAGAGAGAGAATTTGAGGACTCTAAGTGGAGATATATCAGTGACTGTCATCTAATCCATTACCTTGGGACCTCGCGGGTGGGGAGAGACAGACCTAGAGACAAACAGACAGACAGATAGACAGACCAACAGACAGACAGACAGTAATAAGAAAAAGCAAGCATGGGAAAGACATGGAAAAAGAGGGAGAGAAAACGGCACATAGAAATACAGATCCAAGGAAAGAATGTAAGAGATACAAGCGGGTCCCACAAAAGAGAAACAAACAAAAATCTTCATTACTGAGCAGCTTCCCCCACCATCAAGGCCGGACGTAACACACACACACACACACACCTCAAGAAAAAGAAAGAGCAAGAGATCATGCCGGAAGGGTGGGCAGATGCAGCGTTACACAGGAACACACTGACAAACAAGCACACGCATTCACGTCAGATCGAAAGATGACCTGTCGCTGTTGGAGGGAGGGTTTTCTTCGAATGGGGGAAGGAGAAAAGGTTGATAGATGGGGTCAAGTATGAGGTAAACGCGAAGATACACCTGGCATTTCTGTTGTCCACACTGTGTGGGTGGGGAGGGGTCAACATTGCTGCTGTCCACACGAAGGGGTTAACTATTCCATGCGTCTACCCGGGTGCTGAAAATCAGCGACATCATCCATTGGGGGTTAATTCTGACTCAGAAGCTGTTGGCGTCAGCGGTAACAAATTGGAAGATGTCATGTAAATTGCGTCTGTATATGCCAGCGTGTGTGTGTGTGTGTGTGTGTGCGAGTGCACGCATACGTGACACCAAGCTTTGACCCAGTACTAACATGCATCAACAGATCCATTTATCATAAAGGCAACGAAGTTGCGCGGCGTCTGGCAAACAGCACAATCATTCGCACATAATGGTTTCCCAGTAGACCCTCGACGACAGAAAGCATGTTATTGTTTCCACTGACTTCGGCATATGAGTAGGCGAAATAATAAATAAGAACTTAAAAAAAGAAAAAAGAAGACCGATAACTCTTTCGGTTTTTATATCGCATCTCGACACTTTTTAGGAGTTGGTGGGGGGGGGGGAAGTGTAGTGGGATATAGACAATGATTTATCTCCTCTGCTACAAATATGGCGCCCTGGGTGTCACTATGTCTTCCGATACTACACTGCATAATTTTCCTTGTACTCACTTTTCCCATTTCCTTGACAAATTTATGAAAGCATGAACATCTTCGACTTTTTTACCTCTTTTTTTCTTTTTTTTTTCCTTTTTAAGTTTTTTTCTTTATTTTTTCTTCTTCTCCTTAACCTCTTCCTTTTGTACGTTTGCCTGCGTGCGTGCGCCTGCGTGAGTCAAGTTTGCCCTGTTCTTATTCTAGGCACGCAACGAAGAAGGCATTTTTGCCCAAAATTTATAACACCGACGAAAGTTGCTTTTTTTTTTTTTGCAAGCAGAAGCCAAAGAAAAATGGTGCATTGTCGTATCTCAAGCAAAAGATTTTTGGTTGTGATGTACGCATTTCCTTGGCTTTCTTCATCTCCAGGCAGGTAGAAGCAGGTCTGGTTGGCTAACGTAAAGTAGTCAAGTAAACCTTGTGTGTATTTTACGAGTAGTATTGTCTGACAGCTACAGATTTGTCATTGTCATTGTCATTGCTGTGCTGCTAGCAGTTAGCGACATGCAGTGCACTTAGCACACAATCAGAAAGTTGGCATATTACTGGTGTTCGCGGCAGCTAAGATTACAAGAAAATATCCCAAATTTGGATACCTTGAAATGCCTTTTTTTAAACTCAGATTTCGCTGCGAGCCTTATGGGACGATGTCTCATGAGGCTAGTCACGTGATACAGCCGCCAGGACTACGTCAACTTCCGGTCGCCAGAAACACCCAATAGGCACAGCCAACATGCCGGAGAGATGCCGGTGTGAGCACGAACATCGCAATCGGGTTGGCATCAAAGATGAAAATGAACATAGGTCACCTGAACGAGCCAATTTAAGGAAAAACAGGATTTTTTTCTCTTTTGTAAAGTGAGCTGAAGTAAAAGACGCTTCTCCTTATGTGGAAGACATAGCAAAAAAGGTTTCCAGTGCCAACAGTGAGATTTCACAAAATTTTGGTCGCCCAGTTATATAGCAAATATACAATAAATAAATATACATATCAGAAGTTTCGGGGATTTTCGTATTTTGTGTGTGTGTGTGTGTGTGTGTGTGTGTGTGTGTGTGTGTGTGTGTGTGTGTGTGTGAGAGAGAGAGAGAGAAAGAGAGAGTGCATGCATATGTACATTGATCTGACCTTTAACATAGGTTCAACAGACACAACAGCAGACGTATCAGTTCTTCTCAAAGAGGAGGCAAAGCAAGCAAACCACACGCGCAGATCGATTTTGCACTGATATACCCAGGGTACCCGAGACCTGGGGAAGGAGAGATGGTAAGTAATTTTTGTTTAAGCCCGGGTGGTTTGCAGGGGGTGACACGAGCAGAGCTGCAGAGTGAGGCGTGGGGGTAAGGGAAGAGAAAGAGGATATATATATATACGAGGTCGGATGGGGAGGTAACTGGAAGAAAAGAGAGAGCAAAAGAGTTGGCAAACGAAAGCAGAAAGCACACGCCCTGAAAGCTTGGCACTGGACACATGGAAGAAAACAGACAATCCGGAAGTGACGACAGTGAGGGCAAGTTTATCTGGGCTGTCTGAACGGTTTTTGTTGTTTTACTGCTTACCAATTTAGACACAGCGGCGGGCAGGAAGCTACAATGAAATCTCTTCCTCTTTAGAAGTTTTGTAATTCTCTTTAAATTTTTTTTGTTATATTCTTCATTTCTTGTGATCTTTCATCTCTCCTTTTTCCTTAGTTTCGTTTTTTCCTTCCTGTATTTTTTTTCCTTACAAAATTTAATTTCTTCCTCCCTTTCTTTTATGTTCAATTCTTTTTCTTGGTTTTATCATTATTCTCTCCCTTTCTTTTCTACCTTTTCATCCTTTTTTCGTCCCTGCTTCATCCTGCATGTCCCCAAAGACCCCGAGTTTTACACACACACACACACACACACACACACACACACACAGAGAGGGGGAGAGAAAGAGAGAGAGAGATAAAAAAACCGATTATCAATGCCCTTTTTCTTGTTCGTGTGGTATTTCAGGACCTTGCGTATTTCCTGCATGTGTTCTAATGATCTTCTATGGTGTTTGCGCGCCTCAAACACAAATAATTAGCTCGTCGAGTGTGTTTATAAAAACGTCGACCTACTAATGAGCTGAGCAGTGCCCTCTTACCCATCTGCCTTACTTTACCATGTAACCATGACGACCACGAAAACAGTACAGACGTGTTTTTATCGCACTTCGCACGTGCACAAACATACAAGCACACTCCATGACCACACACACACACACAGACCACAATACCAAATCTAATGCGGTATCATCATCAGCAGAGTACGTATGCGCGAGGATAGAATAAGCGCAGTCGGCAAAGTCAGTCCTTCATCAATCCGCTACCCCTGCCTCAACATCCTGCGCGTTTCCCTTCACGACACAGAGGTCAGTGAGTGAGTCTGGCCACCCGTGTACCCGCAATCTGATCCTGCCATTCCCGTGCCTGCTGCACACAGTGTAATTGTCTTGTCGCATGGCTTGCTTCCAGCTTCTTCTCTCGCTCGAGACCAAGGCAAACGAGATCGTGACGTCAAAGTCTCGCCGACGAGGAGCGAGAAACGGCGGTGCTTTCTGGCAGCCGCCTAATGACGTTTTCATGAAGATCTGACGTCACTTAACGCACTGTTGCTTGGGGGTCTTCGTGCTGATAATGGAAACCTCGCATAAAAGAAGTCTACATTCTCATTTACCTGTCGGCTTTTTTCCCTAACCACCTCTTCTACTCCCCGCCGACTCGCATTTTCGTTTTCGTCATGGTGGTTATGCAGCTGTTAGCAATGTTGTCGTCGCATTTATTCGTCCTTATCGGAAAATGAAGATACAAAATGTCATCAACATGAACAACAAAACTATCACATGACACAATAGCAAGGAAATGTACAACTTAACCTTTTTTTCCCCCAGTTACTCCGAATGGGAATCACTGACTTTTCTCATTTATTCTATGATTACTATTTCGCAAATCGTTAGTTCCTGTTATAACTTTGCTACAACAATAATAAATATTAATTTTAACCATTTATCTATAACACTTTAAATATAATTTCTACTTCTTGAGATGCACGGGAAACTTATTTTTCCTCTCTTTGCATGATATTTTATTTGTCAGCAAAAGATTAAAGCAGCTCAAAGTATAACGATGTTCTTTAGTCCACAGTAGTCTATTGCTTCCGTTAATTTTACCGTTTGTGGATATTTTCTTTAGGTCGAGGTTAAAGAAATAGCGATAGAATGCAAAAATAAAATATGTAGATGTAAGATTCAAAGTCCCAAGGAAGACACCATCGAAAACTGTTTTTAAGTCCACACTAATTTACTGTTTTCGTTCACTTAAGCGATCCTTTGATGATTTGTTCTTACGCAAAGACGTTCACCTCGGTGATAATTTTTCTGGAAGAGCCTGCAAACTCTATCGTGTTGTTGGCAGCAACACTAACAGGATTTTAGTTCAGCTTAGTTTGCTAAATACTGGTAGAGCAGAAGTGCAACAGATGACAAAATGATGATGATGATGATGATGATGATGATGATGATGATGATGATGATGATGATGATGATGATGATAAAGTCGGTAATGGCTTGCTTTTAGCACCTGTCATTCTTGGCATGTTCTTGGTGATAATCGTCATGCTCAGGAACAAACGAGCAACAGTTTAATTAATGTGTCTACCATTTGTTTTTCTCGCGCGCTACACCCTGCTATGCACACCCAAAGCGTATTTTTGCTGCAAACCAAGCAATGCAGCCATGTCCGACATACATTAAAGGCCACCCACCAGGTCCAACGACTGTTCTTCCATTAGTGCTAGTGATCGGCGCAAAAGACGGGCTTTTTCTTCTCTCTGGTGGGCCAACATTTAAGTTGAACATTATTTCGACAAAATTTCATAAAACAGGCGCATCAGAAAAAAAGTCCAGAAAACACCACCACCCCCAGTTTCCTTCAGTCTAGTCTTTTTTCTTGACAAAAAAATGATGCCTTGTCTATCTGTCCCTCACACATCGTATGCCCAACGTACAGGAGCACGCGCGCTCGCGCACACACACACACACACACACTTCGCTTTCGTTATTGCTGTCTGAAGAGCACTCAGCGACATGCCTAAAAGAAATAGTTATCATTTAACTCTGTATGATTTACTAGAACATTTGTAGCGAAAAACCACATCTGACTGTTGGCCGAAAAAGAAACCTTGAACTTTAAAGGGTTAATTTTGCGCGTATGTTAAATTTACGCCGTGTTGCTCCCATTTGCTGGTCTCGAGACACAAGTCTGGAGCTCTCAAAGAGGAGGGTCGACAAAAACACCTGAAGGAAGCATCGTAATGTGGAAGAAGGAAGGCAGAGAAATCGTCTGTGCTAGGCTTGCTGCCTCTTCTCTGAAAATACACGATAAGCCAAATCAGAACGGGCAAACGGCCAGGTGAAAGTTCCCAAGTATCTTTGGTCTCCTTCACTCCTTGCCATAACCTCGAGCTAAAATTCGAGTCGTAAAGGAAAGTAAAATTTGCTTCGAGCATTCAGCATTCATCACTTCGTTCTTAAGTAAACACGCCGAACTGTATTTAGCGTTACCAGTCGGATGATGCCAACTGGATCACGTGGCAACAACAACGTCGACGAAGAAGAAGAAGCCCCAGTTCTCACCATACTAAGCATGCCTAAAACATGCTCATAGGCAATTAAAACTGTTCAGGTGATACGTTACATGTTCCGTCAGCGACGGAAGGGACTTTAAATGACAAACCGAGCGCAACATTATTTCTTTATGATCGGGTTAAAGTTCGTTTTAAAATAATAATTCCCAAAATATGAGTACATAATTATGCTTAATTTTCAAGATATAAGCCTTCAAACATAGACATTCTCACCTGCAACTAGGAACGCGGGAATAAAATAATCTCCTAAACTACTGAAGAGTTCTCTTACTCGCCCTGAGTATTTGTAACAGTGAGTGTGCGTGTCTTTAAGTCAAATGAAGAAACATCTCCCAATTGTCGTGTTCGAGAAACGATTTTTTTGCCCAAAAAAGGAAACAGCTGAATTTGGAATACAGCCCTACAAATTGGAACTTTATATAGAAGTTTAAAAAATAATTAAATGGTCCAAACTGATTTCATTCAACAGACTGGTAAGTCAATCAGATCAAAATTTAATGGGCAACAATCACGGTCATTGCAGTCTACGTTGTATTATTACTGATTGTCTGTTACTAAGTGGGGAGAACATTCAGAAACAGCACAATGTGCCCTGGTCAGTTTTCTTTTACCGAGGATTGCATCTTTTCTCTTCGACTTCAGCTCGTACAGACAGCGCTATTGTTTTTGTTGTTTGTTGTTTATTTAGTTGGAAAGTGCTTCCACCTTGCGGTGATTTCGCACTATGGGGGGAAAGGGAGGGGGGAGGAAACCGGAGTACCCGGAGAAAACCCCCGCCGCCCAGCCCTGCGAACAGGTGTCCCATACAGAGAGTGTCCCGAGACGAGATCTGAACCCTGAGCCGCTCACTGCAGTGGTGACAAGCGAGTGTTTTAACCACTACACTACCGGGGGCCCACAACAGCGCTATTTTTATAAATACTTCCGTTTCATCACTTCCTGTTTTCTCGAAATATCCAGGTGTGCTTAAGAGAAAAATATTATTATAAAATCTTTCATGCCTCTGTGTCATAAAATACCCCCAGAATATGTTTTTCTGATAATTTGTGCTCTGTTTCCAGCGATTTTTGCTCAGCAATCGGGTTGGGCTTTAAGCTGCTACTTGTCAGCATTCATTTTTGACTCTACGTCTCGAAGAAGTAATCCATTTAAATGCAAGATTGACATGCAGTAAATCTCGGTATGGTCTTCATTTTTTTCAGAGCCACGCTATCTCTTGCTGAAGTAAAATGGCAAAAAATTATCATAGTGCAGAAGCACTTTCCTTCTGCTTGAATCAAAGGGCCACCAATGACTCCAGATTAATTCTTTTGTTGTATATTTAGTTACTTTTTAAAATTACCTATTTAATTATTTCAATTGTTTATTTAGACTTTTAGCTACTTATTCACAATTCAGACCTTCAGCTAATGTCGACAACGCAAGAATAAAAGATCAAGAACAAATAGAGATAGATAGTGGGAAAGTGAATAGGGAGAGAGTAAGAATGGGGGGAAAGAGAGGAAAAGAAAGAATGAAAAATGAAGAAGATATATCTTGTGAAAGAAAGAAAAAAACAGTAAATAAGTCACTTTTCTTCTAGCTGTAGCGCTCATGCACATGGTCGAAAGAAGGTTGAGTCATGACACTTGCTGAAAAAAGAAAAGGATAATTACGCGTAAGATCTCAGACAAAGCAGGTCTGGGGTCTATTTACTGACATATTGAGTGACTTCGATTCCGCAGGGCTTACTCCTGTCGCAGGGCCTACAACCCAGTAATTAAGCAGGGAGTAGGGAGGGATGGTGGGCTCGGCAATAATCCTCATTGCGGCGACGAACACCAGTGCGGAGTCTCTTCTGACGTCAGTTTTTTCGCGCTTAAAGGCCTCCTAGGGTGACTTTTTAAAAATTAAATATCTGAACAGAGTTTATTTACGCGTTATTTTTTTTCTCCCGATCGGCACGAATAAGCTGCTTCCATTCTAGAAATGCAAGCCAACAAATATGACACTCTGACATCACGGATTTACATACATGTTTTTACACTGTTAAGGCTGCAGGGAGAGCTGGGAGTATCCATGGACGTCCATTAAGTCTCGGTTTCAGATGCGACCGTCTTTTTCTATCTACTTCTCTCTCTCTCTTTCTCCAAGTGTGGAAAGACAATATGCCTGATGACCATATACTTAGGTTTAAATTATATGAACATGTACATTTGCCTATAGATTGTTGCTGAACATGCTGTTCTGCATTGTAAATATGCTTGTATATCCGCTATGTCATAATGACCATGAGTCACTGGCATTACAGATGCCGTGTCATGTCATGTCATGCCCCTCTAAGTGTGAGTCTTTCTCTGTGTATGAGCGTGTATGCGGGTATCTGTGTGTGATTTCTGAGAGTATGCTTGTATTTTTGTTTCTGCATATAAAGGTGTGTGTGTGTGTGTGTGTGATGATGATGATGATGATGATGATGATGATGATGATGATGATGATGATGATGATGATGATCGTAGGCGTGCATTTATCGAACGGAAGGATGCTATTCGCTCAGAATTTTGAAATATTAAAAAAGAGTTCAGTCAAACTATTTGCGGGAAAATTTCGTGTGCATGTGCATGTGCGTGTGGGTGTGTGCGCATGAGGATGTATGTAAACGAGTAGACTTTTTATTTACGTTGTCTAATTATACGCACTTAATCGTCTTATCTAATCTCTCATTTCCCATTCTAAATTCCACTCTGAAAATATACAAGCTCATCCGGTATTCCAATGGCGCAACAGACCAACCAGTAAACTTTGCCTTATAATGATGGTAGAATGCACATCTTCACAACAGAAAAAAAGAAATTAAATTAAAGAAGAAAGAACAAAAGAGAGAAGAAATGCAGGCAAGCAAACAGACAGACATACAGATAAAAGTAACGATAGTAACATAAAATGACCGATGAACGAGAAAGGGAAAGAACCCGCCTTCCAAGGAACACCGATGCGATCTGGCAGCCAATCACACGTTCACACCTTCTTGCTCAGATATTTTGCACCCGTTTTATGGTGCCATTAAAAGGTCGCGTTTTCCTTTAAAAAAATATTAAACTGCCTTTTCGCAAGCTGTATACTTCAAACCCATCTTGCAAGTGCCAGACGGATGGAGTGAGGTGCACTCACTGCACCCGCGTCGTGTAAGCCGCCAGACCGTACTGACTGACACGGCGGTGGCGTAATGATGTTATTGGCTCCACGTCATATCAACGCATGAACGCTGCCAAGGCTGTGACGTCAAGAGTGTGCAAGCAGAACGCCCGCGACATTTTCATGACAGAATAACAATAACCAGCGGAAGGGTGTGCTCCCTTTGTCAGATGACATGCTTAGCCTCGCTATGGATCTCAGGGTACACCGTCATCCATGTGAAGAGTATGGTCCACCAGGAGAAGTACGAGGAGTAGGTTAGAGGACGTCTCTGTGGCATGTGGGGCTGGAAACACATGTGGTGTGGACTGAGAAAGGAAGCTGAATGAGAAGAAAGGGGGAGCGAACTCTTGTACTCCTATTGCCCTTGGATCGTTTGTTAGGTCGCCATTTGATGTGTCAGCAGAGTTTGAGATTTCTAGCTCGCTCGATTTCCTACTCACTCACGTACTCGACCGCGGTAATGTTGTGATGCAAGCTTTTTATCAGGAGAACGGTCACCGCGCGTACGCACACACACACACGCACGCACGCACAAACACACACACACACACACACACAAGATGTAGCTCAGGTTGATATAGGGCATAAGGTTTCAAAAGGTTGATGGCACCGAAAAAGACAAAACTATGCCATGATTATTAGTACTTCACCACAAGCAGGCTTTTGATGAAAAAAAAAGTGGAGATGGCGCAGCTGATATCAAAAGTGAGAGAGAGAGAGAGAGAGAGACCATTCAAACAGAATAAAATGTGTCTCTGGGACAGTGAAAGAAAATGAGTGTTCTAAGTCACTTTAGACTCTTGACATAGCATTTTTACGTCACATGAAGTTTTTGACATGGCGTTTTACGTCACATAAAGTTTTTGACATAGCGTTTTACGTCACATAAAGTTCTTTACACAGTGTTTTACGTCACATAACGTTCATAACATGGAGGTTTATGTCACAAGAGTTTTTAAAGCTTCTTGTCTTCCTGGCTTCCATTACAAATTCCAGCTGTCAGCTCGCACTCCCCACCTCCTACACGTCTTACTCGACCAGCATGAAAGAGGGCTTTTTCCAGACCTATTCTGGTATAAGATATCTGGCTAATCAACCGGTGCACAGTTGAACCAAGTCTTCTTCCGGCCTCTTGTAACAGTACAGGCGGATTTCAAAAGCCTGCCCCTGTTGAAAGAGTCCTTCAGCCCACCGTTACCTTCCCAGAATCCCTGTTTTGTCCCTGCCGGTTGCGCTGGCGCTAATGTGTATACCAACTCAGTGTTTATTTTAAAATCTGACGAACAACTTTTACCTGATATTACTGAGCTGTTTACAATATCAGTAAATTCTCAGATTGTTTTGCTCGCTGACTTACAACTGTAACCTGATGATGTAAGTGCTCGGTAATCAGAGCAGCTTACAAAACTACCAAAAGCCTAGACAATACATTTTAGTTCAGGTCTACACCACACCTCGGTATATTGGTCAGTATATTTAGCGGCACGCTTTCCTGTGATGTATGTTGCCCTTAATACAAATGACATGCATGTGCGGAAAGTGAAATATAGCGAGGCTGAGCTCTAAATGCACGAATATTAGGGATTTAATGGCGTGTGCATACGTGCATGCGTGTGCCTATGTGTGTATATGCGTGCCTGTGTGCGTGCACATATGTGTGTAGATGTATGTTCGTGCGCGCGTGTGTGTGTGCGTGTGCGAGAGAGAGAGAGAGAGAAGATAAAAATAACGATGGCACATGTAGCTCCATCTTCCACCCGTACTTAGTCCTATAAGGATGCCGTTACAATCAACGCACAGCAGTTATCACCCAGGCAACACTGGCAGCTCTCGTACAGATCGTCAAGTGTACGAAATACAACTGTTTGCAGTGACGTCAGCACGACCGGATGACCACGCGCCTGGCCTGTTATCATTGAAGGGAGGATTCCGCTACAAGAGAAAGAAGACTCCTATACCCACCAATTCTTTCGACACGCCTGAGGCACGCATGCCAGGAGCTGATAACCATGTGCTCTGCTCTCAACTATGTTGCCACCGGAAATTCATTCACAGCTCTGCTTCAAACCAAGTTTTCAAACACACCCTTCTCCACCTCGCCTATACTTCGATGTTTTTCGCCCATGTATATTCAAGCTGTCGAAAACTTCTGGTCTACACCATGGAAGCGAGCTCAATGCGCTTTACAAAAGAGTTCATCACAAAGATATAAAATGAGGAGAAGTAATCACCTTCCGATCTGAAACCACAGTGGGTTTTCAAGTTTGTCTATTCAGCTTCTTGTTGCTTTTTCACGGTCCAAGATTATTTAGAAGACTCAAAGCTTAGAGCTGCACTCCATGAAAGCAATGATTACCTGATGACTACATTACAAACTGACGTCTGCATTCACTAACCCGAAGAATTTTTAAGTCTGGTTTCACGTATTTATGTACTTGACTGTTGGCTCGATGCTTTGAAGTAGGAACATGAGCTGTAAAAATATTTTTATGATTGTAATATTCTATAATATTATGTAATATATTATATTATCGATTGCTTAACACAACTTTCTATAGGCACCTGAAATGGGTGGAAGGGTGGGTGGGTCTGTCAATACCTGTAGTTTGAACAGGATTCGCTTCCGTATAATGGTTCTTCTAGATAATTAGTCCTGATCCAGTGGCATTTTAGCCAGTGTGCCAGGGTGTAGTGGCATTTCCTGGAAAAAATGCAGTTACTCATATTTTGTCATGTCAACAGCGATGACTTTGTTTATTTAGATCTAGTAATCATGCGAGACCGATTCTCTCTCCAACGCTGGTGCCGATAGTTTTTTTTTTATATACAACTCGCGAATATTCGTATACAGGCATTATATACTTCGCAATAAATGTTATAGTGTGCCGAGTCCTCAAGGATGACGATGATACACTTATCGCTGATGTGACTGTCGACTAGAGCTTGTTGCTTTGTGCACAATGTTGGTGTGTAAACATTGAAGAAACTGTGTATGTATATGCTTCTTCAACCTGAAGTACTGTTGGTAATAAACCAGATGCTTTTTATTGGGGGTGGGAGGGTCCGCAACGATATCCCAACTCAAGGTGGTTTTTCTCTTAAAATGCTAAAAGCGTCACACACAAAAATATTTTTTCTTACTCAGTTATGGCACTATTTTTATTAGTAATCGTTCGGTGTGAGGTTAGTTTCACCCTAGGCACCAGGCGTCCTAGTTGACTACATCATCATCATCATTCCTTGCTACTCCTCGAGGAGCATAGGGCCGCGTTGACTACATCTGCCCCAAGGAAAAAAACTGGTTTAGTTGCATCTTCCTAAACAGCCAATCACCGGGCGCTGTATCTATCGCCCTTAACAAAATCAGGCGCCAGTGAAGCTGATAAGTGTTCAGAGTCGCAAACAACAAGCGTAACTGTTGTCGCAGATGGAGAAGAAAATATGGGTAAAGCCTGCCTGCCTGCTTGACATTCTGTAACGGTGCGTGACGACGACAAACGAATCTCACGACGATATTGCTTTCAGTTTCGAGGTGGCGAAATTTTGTATACTCACTGCCGTAAAAGCGACAAAAAGGAGACCCCCCTCCCTCACCACGAAAAAAATTACCAAACTAAACTTAAAAGAACTCTGCAAGTACTCATTTTTCTAAGACAGTTATATTGCTTATAATAGTTTTCGCTCTAGACAATTGTTATCAGTTTGCAAGGTAAGTTATTGTGGGGTTGTCAACTAACTAGAAAAAAATCTCTGCAATGTATGCCGTTGATATACTATTTAAACAAAAGTTAAAGGAAAAAAACAGTAATTTTACGTCAAATTAATCCTATATTTCCTATTAGTTTCGTATTTTATTTATTTTTATCGAATATTCTTCGTGGTCTACGGAACTAGAAATCTCGTGACTGAAATATCCAATCCCGCACGTTAAAATTTTCAAATTTAAGTCGTGTTACAGCAAATCTCAATGCAAATTAAAACTTGGCTGAACAGACAACCCTTGCTGACTCGAGATATCAAACTTGATATGGCTTAAAACGGCTTCAGCATGGAAGGCTAACCTTTGGTCCAGTAATGAAAAAAGTGAACCATCCAAGAAAATATTCCAAAACAAATCCTGAAAAACAGACATCTGTGATGTCTCCAGATTATTTTATTGTAACGTCTGACTATAACATTAGGACATCGCAGTGAAGCGAGATGGCAACAGCAAATAAAGACTCAGACAGCTTCGTTGACGCGAGAGCAGAAAGGGTTTGTCACGAAGGTGGACGAGGGCGACGTGGGCTACTCGGAAGTTACTGAGACGACCAGTCTTTCTTACCGACCACAGTTTCTAAATTTCCTCTTCCAGTTATTGCTAAGCGACCAACAAGTCAGCTAAGTAGCAGGTAAACAGGTGGTAGCATCAACCTGATTCATCGCTGTCATCGTCAAAACGGATATGATATAATTCGCCATGGAGTCTGGAACTGATGATGTTACCTGTCTCCCCATCATAATGAAGAACACTTTCGTTCGCTTGTCATTTTACTTAACTCCCCCCCCCCTCTCTCTCTCTCTCTCTCTCTCTCTCAGGTGGTCCGGACCGACATTTACGCCCATGGTCATAAGTGGTTAAATTCCACTAACAGAAATCCGCTAAAAAAAATCCACTAAAAAGAAACAGTTTTACCTCGAATTCATTTATCTGTTTCTTGTGTCAAATAAATCTAGATTTATGCTACGTTATCGTGTAGTTTACAGTGATAAACCTCTCGAAGTAATGCAAAAAAAAAAACTGCAGAAATCTTGACACTGGGAAACGAACCCTGTCAAAATCCATTCAGACGATTGCCGAGACCTTGTTTGTGTGCCAAAGAAGTAAATGTCTGAGCCAGGTTTCTAGCTGTTTTGATCTTCAAATTACCCGACATGCAACAATGTTTTCGATCTGACATGGTACAATTATCTTGGAAAATGCCATTTGGACGCAGCTGGCGATCACAACAGAACACGCTCATTTTGCAGATTGTAAAGATAAACATAGTTTGTCTTTTTCTGCCTGTTCTTTCTTTATCCTGCTCTTCGGCTAACCGTTCTCTTTTCTTTGCATTTCTCCTTATTCCGTCTTTCTCTTTTTTCTTTCAATCTTTCACTCTCCATCTCTTTCTCTTTCTATTGTTTTCTTTCTTTTCCTCCTTTCGTTTTCTGTTTTCTTTATAGCTTTCTTCCTTTCTTCTCTTCATATATGTTCTGCGCTACTTTTCTTCGCATTTTGTCTCCGTCTTTCTATTTGTGGAGAAAGGTGAGCACCTGATAACACGAAAGAGTCATTCATCTCTAAGATGATTTTTTTTAATGTATGTGAAAGCCCACTGTTTACGATTAGCAGATGCTGCAGGTTACTTTCAATGTCAGGCCAGAAAAATGGCCGCCGATTTAAAGTTTGTTCCGTCTGATATGATTTCTCTATGCGTGCGTGACTGTGTGCGTGCATGCACATTAAGAACAAAGAAGTTCTATTTTATAAAATGAGGGAACCGTAAGAAAGAGGAAACGATCTACTGCCAGAACCTTATACGCTGAAAGCAACCTCGGGTCCAGAAACTGCAGTCTGTTTCTCGCATCAAAATACGTATTCACCCAAGATTTATCTTCTCCTGGTGCAATGCCTCGAACTTGCAGCTCCTAGGTCGCCCAACAGCCTTTTTATTTGGGTTATCGTTCCTCTTCCGAGTAAGTTCTCTGTCGATCGTAATGCGTTTTGTGTTCCATTCCCTCAATGTCACAGGTCAGAGATAAAACGTTAAACGGCCTAAATTTAGAAGGTCCCGAACTGTCTGGAGTAGCAGGCATGCTTTCATCGTCTTGATCTTCGTGTGAGAGGCATGCTGCGCCAATTTTCTTTTTTATCTTTCCTTCTCCTGCGCTCCGCTTCTTCATCTCTCTCGGTGTGTGTGTGTGTGTGTGAGAGAGAAAGTTTCTTCACTTCTCTCTCTTTTATATACATATCATCTAAACTTATAAAACACATTTAGAGCTGTTATCATCTCAGATATAAAGATTATATATATATATATATCAGATATAAAAGCATCTTGCACCTGAACTTTGAAATCCAGACTCATCTACAACGAGCTCCAGACTAATTTCACCGCATGCAGAGGCGGCCTTTTGGGTTGGCAACTGGGGCGACCACCCCAGGCTCCACGCCTGAGGGGGGCCCCGTGATAAAAGATGCTTGAGGTACGGTACACTCGCCCTCGTACTGCCGTTACTGACCGTGTGATTATTTTCTAATTTATTTCCCAGCAAAGTCCATTCACTTAACTGTACGAGTTACTGTACTGATGACCTGAAAGTAGCATCGTCACTGAGACTGCATTATTCCGTAACTCGTTCCCATTCTATAATTCTTAGACGTCTGATTGTAAATATATGTCTTGAAACAAGATTGCACGCGCATACACGCAAACGCACACACAGGCCTTTTGCCAGTTCATGTGTTCTTATCGCCTCTTTTATGTGCTAAAATTTATCTTTCTCACTCTCACTCACAGACACAAACACCTTTTGCCAGTTTCTATTTGATCGCCTCTTTTCTATTTGTTGTATACGTTTTCTGTCCCTCTCTCTCTCTCTCACACACACACACACTCTCTCTCTCTCAATTCTCTTTTTCTCTCTTACCTTTTTGTCCGTTTCCGGGTGCTGCTGATGCAGGAGATTAAACAGTCGACAGCCATAGCAAGGGGCGTGAACCTCTCCTTGGAGTTGCTGAGCGTGAAAACACAGAATGCTCACCAGTATGCCTAGCGACACTCTGACGTCATCCGTCGCCATGACTGCTGTAAGAGGTCAGGCAAGAAAGTTCATCTCCCTCTGTTTCGTGTTGCAAGAATGAAAAAAAAAAATCTTTTTTTCAGGCAAAAACTTTCTCTTCGAAAGTTTCTTAGACCTGACGAGGTCTCATGGTAAGGGGAGGAAGCAAACTAATAACGACACATCCTGACAACTGCTTCCAAACGCTTGTCGCAAGTCTTGGCCTTGACCCCTGACACGCGGGCTTCAATGGCGTCGCAGGACGACGCACACAGGTTCGACGAGACTTTCAAGTTTCGCAACGACACAAACTTGAAACTTTAAATGTGATCAAAGGATCTCTTCAGTACAGAGGTCAGACGTTTTCAAATTTTATGAGAGAAAAAAATCTCTCATCCGCCGTCGTCTAGCCCATATCTAACCTTCCTCATGAGGTCTCCGCACAGACTGTAGATTAACGCCCGGAAACTCCAACTGACGTTTTCTAGTAGACAGTGCGAGTTATCCTCTCTTTCCTGCCCTCGTAAAACTGTCCACTTTATACCATGCAATAAAATCAAGGAAACCTGGCGACGGTTTAAAAATAAAGTCTCCTCGGTATAAAAATGCACAAAGTGTTGATCGATATGTGTCAGATCAAGGACCCCCTGCCTTGTTTTACATCAGTAACGACATGGGGCGATTTCCTCGCCAGAGACGAACGGTCACCTTAAAGAATTTAATCGAGGGCAGACTGAATTATCTCAAGCTCCACCGCAATCTCCCCTCTCCGCGCGCTGCGAGGGACTGAAGGTGTCCACCGAGACGATACACCACTCCCAGTCACGAATTGTACACTGACCTCCAAGACGTGCAGACGACACAAAAGCTAGAGGTGGGATGGGCGGATTAGTGCTGCATACTGTATGAGTTTCTGGCAGGAAACAGATCCTGCTGCAGGGCTGGCAAGATCCTGTAGTCCAGCACAGTGTTGACAACGAAGTCACGTAGCCAACAGAGAGAAGTCGCCGAGACTAAATGCGTACACAACTGAGTTAAGTCCCCCTTTAATGAAAATGCGGTTGTGTCGTACAGCTAATATCATTCACTGTTCCGGGGACAAAAGTAGACACTGAAAGTTATGTGCATCAGCTTAAAGTGGTTACAAATTCAATTTCAAAAATAAAGGTAGGAGAAGTAGCAAACCTGTGTACGCAAGAGTACCCGCTAAACCGGGACAGCACCACCTGGCGGTGAAGATCACAAACACTAGAACCACGGGTGATGCAGCAACAGCAATATAGTAGTAGCAGGAGCAGTAGTAAAGCGCCGCTGATGCTTGATAACGACACCCAGAACTGCGCTGCTACCGTCAAGGAGGGAAGAGAGGGAGGGTCAGACATGCGCGGCCCTTCCAAACTGCAGCTACGGCAGCAGCGACACCATCCGCGGCAGTGACGACGCCGCCGCTCGCATGGTTCCACGCCGACAGCTGACCACGTTGTTGAGGTAGGGGGAGGGGTATATAGGGCGTAGGTGAGGGAGATAGTGGGTGGTGCGGGTGATGGGGGAAAAAGGGACAGCCTGGATTATCTAACCCTGTCGTCCGCTAAAACTCTGGGTGTCATCGCGATGATAGCCAACGGGGCGGGTCAACGCGCCAGACGACATAGGAAGCTGGTGTACGGACGAGGACTGACGGCAACGGCAACTGGATTGGACCGAAGAGAACTTTGCAATCCCGAAGCTTCCACATAACTACGACGTAACATTGACGTAACCACGACGTAGCACCTGCCACAGCCAAAAACCAGCAAGAGACAACGACGCACACCAGCGCGCCGCTGGTGACACAAAATGGTCGAGGATGGTATGAGAGAAGGCTGGTGGTGGTGGTGGTGGGGTGGGGGGAGGGGTCCGCGCGCGCACGCGCGGTATCTCTTGGGTTAGGAATGGGTGATGAGGGTGTGCTGAGAGGGTCTGTGTAAGAAAGTGCAAAAAGGACGACACGTGAAGCACGCGCGAGAAAGGGGGAGGGGGCTTAAGGGGCGTCATTGCCGCGCACTCGGTGCAAGGAGGGAAAAACATGGGAGAAAGTGGGGGAGGTGGTGATAAATCGGGGGGAAGACGCCTCAGGGGAGGGTGCGGGGCGGGTAAGTATATTACCTTCCCATCCAACCCCCAAACTCTCTCCTTCCCATTGTCGAGACTAATATGTCAGAAATCTATACAGCCCCCGTTATCGCGTTCAAGGATGAGGTGTGCACGGCGGGTGAAGGCCGATAGTGCACACAGTAAGATGTCAGCGGTCAACGTGAGTACATGTATAGTCACGGAGGACGGGAGGGGTGAGTGCCGTTACAGTCTCGAATCGTCAGCTGCTTTGCTACAGCGGAACTCGCAAAATGCGACTAGTGCTGTGCTAGGTCACACAGCATAGCGATTAGGCGACACCGTTTTTCTGTCTCCTCCGTGCTAAGACTCATTAGCTAGCTGCTGGCGTCAAGTTAGGTTTCATCTTATGACAACGACAATGATAATACTTTTAGTTTGGTTTTCTTTGATAATAGATCCAAGAGTACATTATTAAATCATGCGCGTGCGTGCGTGCGTGCGTGCATTCATGTGCGCATGTGTGTGTGTGATTCTGTGTGTGTGTGTGATGGAGGAAGGGAGTTTACATTTCTGTGTGCGTGTGTTTGTGCGTGTACCTAAGTGAATGCCAAGGCGGTGCTCTGCGTCCGTTGTTAGCCGCGAAGTTGATTATTTGTCTGTTTATTTAATTGCATTCTTTAAATGGACAAATCCCCGTTTTCATATGGTGCCGTCATTTTACCTATTTATTTATTATGTGTCGTTATTTGAGTTCCTGTAAATGTACCAGTCGCCATCTTCAGCTTGTGACTGAAGTAAGGCTGGGATGGCCTACTCTGTAACGTTCCCCACTTTCTGACGGTGCGCGGAGGCTGGATGCTTCGATAACGCACACACTCGGTGAATGCTCGGGTATATCGTTCAACAGCTGTCTTGTAGCACTCAGGTCGTCTGAAAGGGGCTTCCTCCTACAAGTACAACCTCTCGGCCCACGTATGACCGGCATATGTGTGTGTCTGTGTGTGCGCGCGCATGTGTGTGCATGGATGCGCATTTGTGTACAGGCATCGTTTAGTGTGAGAGCAGATTTATGTGCGTACGTGTGTGGATGGGATGCTAACATTGCTTTGAAAGGGAGGTAACTTATGGTATGAGTGGTAAGGTAGATGGAAATTCTTTCATCATGTCTGCTTTTCAAATACTGTACAACACCAATCGTCGTCATCTTCATGCAAGTACCAATTAGAAACTAAAAGAAATTAATTACAAACCAGCTGATTTTTTTTCCTCTTTGATAGGTGGTCCGGTGCTACAATGGTTAGCGCCTGTCACCAATACAGTGAAGATTGGCTGGGTTCAGATCTCGTACCGGGCTAACTGTTCTTTCTCTGCATGTGGCATCTGTTTACAGGATGGCTGTTTTGCCGTGAAATAGCCTTAGTTGCTGGCTCGGCCTAAATCCTCGCGCCCCCCTCCCCACTCACCAAATGTCTCTAACATTTTATTTTTTGGCCTCTAAAAGAGATCACCACTTTGTTATTATTGTGCCACAGCAAAGCAGTCTTGTACCAACGTACACGCTCACGAACAAAACATTATTTCAAAGGCATTTCTGAATAATTAAATAAAGCAAATTTAACGATTGTTAGCCATATTACAAGCGCTGGCTGGCTTGCGATCCTGGAATTTTTCAAGGCCTTTGGCAAATCCAACTAAATGTTAATGGAAAGATGCCATTTCTTGAAGTGCTGCCCTCCCCTGAAAGGCGCCTGTTGCTGCGTCCCTCGTTTAAATTCCTTTGTTTACCTAGCCATGAAGACATAAACAGAAACATAAAAAGAAGGGCTAACCAGAGGCGTGCTTAATGCAAAGTTTGCAAGTTTCAAATCAGATGTCTTGTAGATAGCGTCAGTGGCTTTATAACTGTTACAGAATCGTAATGCAGTGATTTGCATAGTTTTGCCTACCTACTTTAAAGACCAACCTGAATGGTTTGCGTTTCTTTCAGACATCGGTAGATATAGGCGATATAAACCTAAACTTTAACCTCCAAAACTCATTCGCTACGATTCGCACCTGCGATCACCTGCGCTAAAAGTGTACTACGTCACATTAGTGCACCATTCACAACATTCCAGCGATCAACACGAAACAGAGAGAAAATGAGTGACAGTTCGGGTTATTCAGATGCCCAGAGTCTGCATTTCTCGTGTTCTGAAAAATTGCTACTTTAGCACAAGAAATGCCGACTTTCAACATCCGAATAATCCGAACTGTCGCTCTTTCTCTTTCTTTGTTTGCTGTTGGCTGCTGTCAATGTTGTGAATGGTGCACTAGTGTGACGTAGTACATTGTTAGCGACGCTCAGTTGATCTCAGGTGCAAATCGAGTACTTTGCTAGCGAATAATTAATTAACGGATGGGTTTTTGGAGGCTGAAATTTACAGGTTATGTTTATATCACCTATATCTACCGATATCTGCAAAAAAAAACGCAAACCATTCAGCTTGGTCCTTAAAGGTGAGTAGCAAGGTCACATGGTGTTGCAGGGTTTTTGTTTTATCCTGCATCGCTGCCCGAGGATGGTCAGGCAGAAAATTGTTTGTTATGCAACTGCCAAGGTTCTCTCCCCTCATAATGCCATATGCTTTTTTGTCTTAAACATCGTGACTCTTGTACTCAGAATTGCTTACAGCAGGAAGTATTCTAAGAAATTTTCCAAAACAAAATGAGTATTCCTTCCAAATTTGGTTAGGATCCGACAAACTGTGTGGCTTTGCATAAAGCACGAAGAGACAGACATCATACACTCTGCTTTATTTTTCCGATTGTAACAAGTTTTCATTGGTATTTTTGAGTTTGCAAGTTTGGTACGTTGGTTCTATATGGATTGTGTAGCCAAAAAAACAAAACTCAAAGTAATATTTAAAGGGTGTTAGTAGTACCTATAACAAACCTGATTGAGCCACTGACAGACAACTGTGGTAGACTAAACAGAAGGGCCAAGGGCCTCGAGCTTTCAGTCACCGAGGGTTTTTTTCTGCTGGCAGCAAATTCTTCGTCGAGGCAGCTGAAGTTCTAATCTTTTGACATTTCTTTATGCTCGCGCACGCCGGAAGCTAGTTTCGTGGTCCAGTTCAAACTGATCTGCCATTACTTCTTTCATGCCTGCCTCTTTAATTTCTCAAGAATATCTTGAGTGGCAGCCATGCATTCTTGCCTTTCAACTCGCTCCTTTACAGCTGCTGCCTCCTTCAGTGTTCCCTCCACCGTAGCTTAAACTTTTTTTTTATTTTCAGATATGTTCTACTATCATGCCACTTCTTCACTGGGGATCATAGAGATGTATAGTTTCCATGGTCAGATGCCTGAATGGCTGGCTGGCTGGCTGGTCAGCGGATTGTGTTTTTCGATCGCAATTTTTTTCTATCCTCTAGTCTAAACTCGTCCGCGACCCATTCCTTCGTATCTCCATGCAATGGCTGATAGACGAGCAGTCAAAAGAAAGTTAATGAAAAATACATGGAATACTGAAGTCTGACACGTCTACAAACTTGACAGCCCCTCGATCAAGGAGTATTTGTGTTGCCGGCTTGTGGACGGTAGTGAGACCAGAAAAAAGGATTTCCTTGTAATCTTTGCAATCAACGGCTGGAGATGCCTCAAAATAAGTAGGAGGGGCGCTGTTATTTATGTCACTTTCTTTCTCTTTTCTTCGCTATCTCAAATCTCTCTTTTTCGTTTGCTCGCTGGCAGGTTTACTCTCCTGCTCTCTCTCTCTCTCTCGTGCGCGCGCGCGCGCGCACACACACACACACACACACACACACACTAACAAACAAACAAACACACACACAATACATATTAACATATACAGACATGCATGCACATATGTAGACATATGCCCCCACATCGCACTAAAGTATCAAATAATTTCGGATTTAGTTTGCTGCCAGAACACCAAGAAATATACAGTGGTACCTCGAGTTACGAGCTGATCCAGATACGAGCATTTCGAGTTACGAGCAGCGGCTCGAGTAAATTTTCTGTTCGAGTTACGAACGTTATTCCGAGTTACGAACAGTTGAGCTTCGGGATCCTACCGGTAGTTGGCGCGTCGGCTTATTTATTGAAAAGGGAGGCAAGTGAAGATAATTTTTTTTAAAATAAATTTTTAAAAAAAATTAAAATTAAGGAAGAGCAATACATGGAACCCAGCAAAGAAACACAATACACCACCACGGTACACGTGGCAGGACCCCTAAACACTGGCAACAAACCGCAGCGGCACCAGCACCAGCAGCAGCAGGAAGAAAGAGGGCAGCAGCACTGTAACGACCCATGCAAACTTGGCAGATCAACAATGGATAAAGAGGGCACAAATACAGTACACCACCCATGCAGACTTGGAAAACCTAAACACCAACAAAAATAGAGGGCACGTACAAAGTGAAACCACGCATCAGGCACCACATAACAGCAACCCTTTCCCCACATCTCCCCATCCCCCCATACCCTCACCCACATCCCCAACACCCACACTCCCCAAAGACCCCATCCCCCACAGTGCGAAATCACCGAGAGGTGGAAGCACTTTCCCTTTCAAAGTCAACAACAACAACAACAAAGTGAAGATACCTAAAGTGCAGCCAAAAAGGCAAAAACAGATGATTAGTGTAAAATGTATCATACGTACGTAAATGTTAAGCATAGATTAAGTTTAAAATTAAGAAAGTTGAAATTTAAGAACATTTATTTTTACAATTTACGTAATTTTGTGTAAATTAAGTTTATTTTTTACAATTTAATTTTATGAATTCATTTACAGTAAAGTAAGTGCAATTGTAGTTGTGTTTAAACTGTAAGAATGTGCTGTATCTACGCTTCGTTCTTTGCCAGTATCCCTTCCTTCCTCCCTCTCTCCTCAGCCGCTCTCGCCAATGTAAGATTACTGTACCGTATTTTATACATTTTTCTTACAGTATTTTGTACATTTTTCTTTTTATTTATTTATTTTGTTGTGTAATTTGAAGTTTTACGTGTGTGTTTCTTAATTAAAAACATGTATTTTTCATACTTTAGGAAATTTTGGGACTTGTCAGAGAGCTGGAGCGGATTAATCCGATTTCCATTATTTTAAATGGAAAAATTCGTTCGAGTTACGAGCATTTCTAGTTACGAGCACGGCTCTGGAACGAATTAAACTCGTAACTCGAGGTACCACTGTATTATTTATTTTGAAAAAGCTGGAAAATGTTTCAGCGTAATTTTTAAAGGTTGTTCTCGTGTGTAAGCCAGTTGGATCTCTCTTCGCTCGGCCTCGCAGTCCTGCTGTCTGTCTCCCTTCTCCGGCAGAGGAGACCACCAAAAAGTCTTTAGGGGCCATGACATTCCTGAATGCAGTTCCTCTACACCTTCTGAGTCTGTCTTTGGCAACGTTCTGAATATTCAGTTATCAACTAAACTGTCAACCGTCAACCCTTCCTCCCACCCGATCTACCCTGTCTTTCCTTTTCTACTTATTTCCCCCTCACCCCACCTGTGACCTTTATGTCGTTTGGGTCAATTATCCAGTCTCTCTTTACGCACTGAACAATTCGTTTTTTAAAGGAGGCAAGGATGATTTCTACGATATTTCAGCTTTGTCCATTTTGGGCCATTTCGTCTCAGTTCTCCCCTTTGTTCTCACACCCCATCATCCCCGAACCCCAGAAGTCTGCATATCTATGCTTCTAATCCGAAATTGGCCTCCAAGGTAGCGATTACATTTGATTTATGGTGAGGCGTGGGGTTGATGATGTGAGTGCAGTTCACAGCCACTTTATAAGCACATCAACAGCTACGTGCGAGAAACATCTTAATTTGGTGCTGCACAAAGAATAAAAAAGACAACCAAAACAGATCACGTGGTCGATAATACAGGAAGACGTTCAGTGACGTGTGTAACAGGGCACGCGCCATGGTCATGTGATTTGCAAGGCGGGCACCTCTTATTTGCTGCTTTGCAAACCTGCCCTGTCATCCGGAATCAAAAACTCTGATCGAAAGTAACAGATAGTGGCAAACAAAATGGGTTAAAGATATTAAGAGTAATGAGTAAGTGAGGGATCGTGACGACAGACAGGAATAAATACGCAGAAAAAACCCACTTCGACAGACCGTTCAATCTGAAGCATGGTTTGGCAAATTGAAATATTGCTCATAGATCAAAGGTGGGTGTACACCTTAAGGCCCTTCTTAAATAGCAAATGTCAGGTCTTTGCCCAAGTTTCGCAAAGTTTGTGTGCAAAGGTCACAGGTGTAAAGGTCTCAGAAATCCAATTGCTCGGGGGCTAGCGTTCGGGACATTCGAATTGTGGTGAACAAACTGAGCCAAGTCCAGACCTGTTTGCCAGTATATTGCCAATATATTTGTCAGTACAATGGGATTTTGAGGCACCCCGGAAGTTTGACACTTCTGTACTATACCCGATTAAGAACGGCCTTCTTTTGTTAGAGAAGACAGAAAGACATAGTGTAGGCGTTTGACCTACGTAAGACTGCTACACAAAGTCTGCTAGGCGCAGTAAGCTTTAAGTACGTATGTAAGTGGGAATTATGGGTCAATCTTTTCAGAATACAGACAAGTAGGCGGTTATTCAGAATGACAGACAGACAAAGATCATCCTGTCTTGAGCCCTCCGCCAGCACTAAACACCACTGGCGACTTGCGTAGCTCATCACGTTCACAGGAGCTGGACAGAGAGATGAACAAACAAGCGAGCGATCGGACGGCTGTAAATCAATGGCTGCTTAATAATATACTTGATGAACCGGATGTCGTGGGCTTCTCTTCAGGCTAGTGGGTGTCCGTCTGGTTCTCCCCGCCCTCGGCGTTTGGGGTTGAAGACACGCATGCGCAGTGCCCTACAGGCGTACACGAGTACTCGTCTGGCTTTTTCGCTGGCATCCGCCCCTGGCTGTGAAACTTGGCGGGACTTGAAAGAAGCTAATGTACAAAACTGAAATTGGGCCCCCGACTTTTTTTTTTTTTTTTGCTGGTTTTTTGTGATGTTTTTTTTTTTACTACTTGTAGTGCCGCCACGCGCAACACACACACACACACACGCGCGCGCACAGAGGTACGCACATCTCGCTCATTTAAATGTAGTTTGTTCCTGTGTGCATCCTTGTGTGTGTGTGTGTGTGTTCTACAAATGCACACCATTTGTCCGACTCTCACTAAATTTGACAGGACTATCCCTGTCATTTATGGTCCTCTTTTGGACCAGTTTTGACATGTGTACAATGTTTCGGGGCATGTTTATTTTTATGCTCATTTTCTCCTTTCTACAAAGTTGCTGCGATGGTTCCCAAAGGAAAAATAAAACGTAAAAGAAATGTTCACACACACACACACACGCGCGCGCACTAGCGAATTTCAAAGATTCTGAGTGAGTGAGTGAGTGAGTGAAGGAGACATGTCAAGTGAAAGAAGGGACGTTAAGAGTACAAGTGTTTTCAAGGTAAATGTTACTCTGGGCTTAAATGATGTTTTGAACGTCCAATAAAAATGATCGTTTGCTTGTTCTTCAGCTAGCAATTCCTCTGCGTTAGTGCTGATGCGTTTCTGTATTACTTTCAGCGTGACTCTGCTTGGGTGGCCGATAAGGCTTAAGGCAAAAAGCTAATCAACTTCTACAAATATTGCCATAAAGCATACAGTGGTTACATTGAAACACTATGTTACAGTATTTTTCTGTTTGCCCAACTTTTCATCGTTGTACTCTGGTTCGAAATTTCACTGCACCATCTTCAAATCCCTGAATCAGATACATGAATAAGGAATTTCGGCCTTTTCCCGTGTAGATGCGAGCTATTGATGCAAATCATGCACAAAAAAGAGCTGGAACTATTTTGCTCTAATAACCCACCAGACCTTTTTTTTAAGTACAGACATGCTTATATCATACAACACTGCTTTGATAGCTCTCTAGTCGTGCGTTCTGTCCTTTGATCAATCACTGATCATGCCTTTGGCCTCACCACAGTGCCTGTATAAGTCCACTAACACACTAACAATGTCTCTCCCACTACCACATTGTATGGATCAGACACAAACCGTGGCCCCGTCCTTACCATGCATGCAGCTCATGATCACGTGACCCTCCAGCCACTCGACCAGCCTGCGAACAATCAGTCACTCAATGTGTCAGTCGCCTGATTAAAACGTGGTTCGCAAACATTGCCATACTTCTCTCTCTCTCTCTCACACACACACACACACACACCCATCTCCATCTACCATATCCGAAACGACCTCACACGCAAGTTCGCCGCCATATTTATGCGATGTATGCCCTGTAACCTGTCTGTCGGCAGGCGGTCTTTGATAGCCTCCACCTGCAGCGCGCCCTCCTTTATCAAAGGTTTGGGTTTGAAGTGGCAGGTATGACAGACTGGAGTGAAACAGGTGACAAATTGTAACTCCCTCCCCACTCTCTCCACACACACACACACACACATCATTTTTCATTAATTATATGTTTTTGGTTGCACTTGAGGCGGTAACAGGAGTAAACATGTTGAACGTCGAATGAAGATGTATGAGGCTAGACCTCGAACAACATCAGGGTCCTCTCCTCCGTGCCAGCCAATATATCTACTTAGATATACATACACACGAAAGAGTGTCATTGGCTGAAATGAAAGCTACCAAAGCATCGACGATAATAATATTATGTAAGTACAGGAGGGACAGTTACAAAACTATAGCAGGCATACAATACTTGATGATAATGATGATGATGCGCTTGGTTCTAGCTGGCTTTTACTCGCCACACAGAGAGAGAGACATTCACTAATACATATGCAAAGGAATCATTAATATGTTAAGTATTTTTCTTTCGGGTATTTTGTAACGTTCCATGTGTGTGTGTGTGTGAGTGAGTGAGTGCCTACTCCTCCTAATACCTACAACACCTGCCTACATTGCCACTTTGTTATTAGGAGAGGTGAGTGACTCCCCTTACCAGTCACCTTAAGTAGTTACTTTCTTACTCGTGGTTTATTATCTCCTATTTTCGTTATTTAGGAACCGTGAGAGGGGCTGGGTTGGTCACACCCTGCGAAAGCCGGTTGACAATTTAACGAGACAAGCTCTGGACTGGAACCCACGGTGGAGACCCAGACCGACGTGGAGGAGATCGGTTAACGGTGAGGCTGAGGCAAACGGGATGACATGGACGCAACTGAAGAAGATCCGGATTGGATGGCGCGGTGTGGTTGCGGTCCTGTGCTCCACGAGGGGCAAACAGGATTATAAAGATTTTTATTGACTATGGTACTTTCGTCTAAACATTCTTGATATATTATTTTCAACGTCGTTTTGCTGACTGAGTCCGTGGATAAACTTTAAAGGGTGTGTTGAGAGTGTCTTAGTAGATTTGAGAGCCACAGTTATGTAGCGATAATAAGTCATTTCCCCAGGGTAAAATTGGAAATTCAAGGAGAAGCATCTTGTTTCCGATGTTATAAAACAAATTAATAAAATAATTTTTGAAAATCGTTCCTTACTTATCTAGATGCGTCGCACGAGCGATTTAATAACGTTCTAAAGTGATTTTCTCGTCTAAATTTAAATACAGATGAGAGCTGTTCAAAGCTCAGTCAATTTTTAACAGTGATGACTGGGGTTATCGCAATCACCTCCCATCATCAGTCAAGACGTGCATCGTCCTAATGCGTCCTATTTGTCTCACCTGTTGAGAAGCAGTTGGTGGATGTCAAGATATCACTTACACTATACAATTTGTCAGAGGCATTACGTGCCGCCTGCATCCTTTCTCTGGACTTGAAACCCATCTTTCGTTTCGCTCTGTACCGAAATGATACGACCTTGGCTCAGTGGCATAGGAACAGGGCAGCCGCCCCCTAACAAAAGATACTGAGGAGGTAAGAATGTGAAGTTCAGTGTCAGTATGACGCTCGCTGCTCGCCTCCCCACCGCCACCCCCCAAGCCGAGCATCTTCCTGCCCCACTTTGGGTATACCTTCACGCACGATGCTGACCGATTTCGAAAAGATTACCTCCCCTAAGCTAACCTATTACTCTCCCCTTGCGCCGCGCCAGTCCTTGCCCCCGCGACCCTTGTCTTGCGGACCGCCCGCCTCTCCATCACCTGTCAACGGCGCCGCGCCGACTTAGCTCCTTACTCTCCTCCGCAGTCTCACTCGGCACGTCTTGTCTTGCGGTGTTTATCCTCCAAACGCCCTGCGTCCTTCTAGCTGTCCAGTGCTACGCGGGATCGCAGTCCAGACCACGAATAGATTTTAGGATGGGAGAAGGATAAAGAAATTACAGTTTCTCGACTGGTTTCGATTATGACTGGTTTGCTGCTGGACACTCCTCCTCTTATTTTTATATACCATATTTCTTCTTACGTTTCGGTTTAGTATTTACCTGTTCACGTGTGTTGATGCCATCTATATATTGACAGGATCGAGGCTTCTTGCATCTTTTTTTTATTGTTCTAAAAGAAGATGAAATGGAAGAGAGACCAAAGAAAAAAAAACAGGTCAGATACAAAGAGCAGGAAAGAAAAAAGGGTGAAAGAAGAAGAAATATAACTTGATCTTAGAGTTCTGTTCTCTTTGATTCCATGTTCAGACCAGACACGGTACGTTCTAAATCGAATTTTAGACGCAGCAGTCTTCCGCCCTACCTTTTTATGATATAGGGGCTGGGTGGGACTATGCGAGGCTGAGCATCCAAGCAGATAAGTATAATGTATATCATTGAAACAGAGTGAGAAAAAAACTGAAAGTGAGATAGAGAGAAGAAAGCAATAACACACACATGTCGCACTAATGCATGACATGTTTGCTCTTCTTGAAGACGGAAGCAGAATTTACCTAAGCCCGTACAGGCGCCTGGGCTGTATTGAGTTAACCCTATTGTTTTTGCCAACAGTCAATATATCCGAACCAGGCTACACCGTTGATAACATCCAACTTGGCCTAGCGTCGAATTTATTCTTGTCACAGGACCAGGGCATTAGACAACTTTCACGATAGCATTGCTCAACCTTAAAAAGAAAAAAAAACACTTTAATCCAACTCTGTGCCATCTTTAGCTTCTTTCTGTAATTGAAAATCAACTCTCTCTCTCTCTCTCTCTCTCTCTCTCTCTCGAGTCTCTCTCTCTCTCTCTCGCACGCGCTGGTGTCTGTTTATAGGTTTGTGCAAACTGTGCACCTGCACAGGGCCACCAAATCCCAGGGGCCGCCATGCCATTATATATTGAATATAAATCAGAAATAGAAAATAACGACAAAGCAGACGGCAATGTGGCCGAAAAACATTGTCTCTTGGTTATTAGTACTCTGTATTTACTAATATTGCTAGAGTCGGAGCAGAAAGCTCACTGGCGGGCGAAGGGGCCATCGATTCTTTCTTTGCCCAGGGCCGCCACAAGCCGAGAGCCCCCTCTGATATGAGAGAGAAAGAGAGAAATGACAAATCTTTATTTGTATGCGTGTGAGACAGAGAGGCGAGAAAGAGAGAGAGAGACAGGAGGATCTATTGACGAACCCTCTTTGTGTAAGGACCGAGGGACCTTGTCCTTGATGTTGATACAGTCAGCGACTTTTACCGGGAGGCCACGTGAGACGTTCATCGAACCAGTTTCGAGAAATTATATTTTTGTCGATAGATCTTTAGTTAAAATGCACTCCAAATAGTGCGTACTTCGCACACGCATTTTTTTTAAATTTTACATCCGGAAAGGAGAATGAGCCAATCAAAATGCGCTGAAAAATGTTGTTCTGACGTTTTCCACAGAGGCTTAGTGGTGCTAATAACATAAATAAATAAGAAATCACTATGCCGTAAATTTCTGTCTATTGAGCGCCCCTGTTTATCAGCCTCACCCACTACATTTTCAAGAATCTTTACTTTATTCACAAATAAGCCGCAGTGGTTGATAAGCCGCAATTATTTACAACTTTTTCAATGGCCAGGTCGATCACCTTCAACTTGAAAGCTGCATCGTAGGCATTTCCTCTCATTTTCGGCATGATGAGGGTGTGTGGTTGAGCAAATGATCTGAATGCGTCAATGGTACGCAGCTTTGATTTTAAAATGTGAACAGTTAACACTGTAACATGGAGCCCATCGAGAAATTAATTGGAATCGGAAAAATCCGCAAACAAGCCTCATCGCTGCTTATAAGCTGCAGGGTTTATACAATCCGAAATTAACGGTACATTTCTTGACAAAATCGTAGTGAAAATAAGGTAAGTGTGGGGAATGTGGAAAGTAAGGACAGAATATGCAGACAAAACGGATGCATGAGTAAGTCAACTTCATTGAAAGCTGACTGCACCATGGAAGGACAAAACAATAGAACTACATGTGGGTGGCTGGGTGGAACTCGGTACCCTTCTAACGGTACCATTGTCAGGGTTAAACCGAAGATACTGACTACAACAAAATGCGTCATAAGGAAATTTCCGCGGTAGTTCCTACTTCCATATCTGTTCATATGTATGCATACCTGTACAGGCTGTATTCAGAAAAATCTTACCAGCCAGAACTACCAGAAAGTTCACCTAAAAAACACGTCCCTTAGAGTCCACTTAAAGTTTCATTGATTGTCATTCGGATTAGACTATTGTTGTAGTCATCACTTAGTTTGTACCACAGAGCTTCTAATGAAAGTCTGTGATAATTATGAGTGAGCTCACACTTAAATTACTAATGATCCACTGGGATTACTAGGGTTAAAACTAAATATTTAATTACAGAATAATATTATAAAAAGATCACTGTGAATATTCTCTGGGCACCCACAAATATAGGTCTTCAGAGCGCCATATGAGAGGCTGGATGGATTTGACTAGCGAACGATAACCGCCACGCAGCGCGTCCCAGCCGTCCTTCGCCTTTCGCAGTTGTCGTCCTTGCAATCTTTGCCGCCTCACGGGAAATGAATTTAACACAGTATAAGACCACGGACGTGTATAGCAGTCCAGTAATACAAGTCCGTGATAAGACCTCTACTGGCTCTACATATGAGTGAACCAATATACGAGTAAATCGAGATACGAGCCAAAAAATTGTGGAAATTTTTTCTTACTTACGAGCGGAAATTCGATATAAAACATAAAAAATGTTGTCTAAGTTAAAATCTAAAATTTTCAAGTTAAACACGCGTAAATAGTGTTGTCTCATCAGCTGATTTATTCAGCACCCGTCTGCTCTCCGGCTCCCTCGATCCTCCTTCCCCGCCATCTGCCTACCTCCGTGTTGTTGTGGGAGGGTTGGAACACATTAATCCTATTTTCTTTATTGTATATGGGAAAATAGTTTTAATATACGAGGGGTTTTTTTTAACATGAGAGCTCGGTTGTGGAACGGACTAAACTTGTATGTAGAGGGACTATATCTACGTACTGTACCAGTCTCGTGCGATGGCACTGTAATGGATGAAGGAGTAAGCAGTAAGGGGTTAGATGAGTAGCCTGACGGGAGGAAAGTCGTTGAGTTAGTGACAGTTAAGTGTGTACTTTCAAAATGGAGAATCTCATTGCAAAGATAACTGAGTGACGCCGTTCAAGTAACAATCAGAATGTTCCTGTTATATATTTATTCCTTTCACTTCTTTGTCGTCATTCATGATGTGAGAGTCGAGTGTATTGTGTGCACCGAAAAAACTATGTATTTACAAGCAACACACAAGTTTACTAGAGGAAAATCAGATTCAGCTTGAACACGATCCCTATAGTGGCGTTAGATGAACGTTGAAGACAGCAAGTCAGTGTCCGGTGTTGTCAGGAATTGTACCCCCGTGACTACACCTGCCGCGGTCTCCTCGCGTCAGACTACAAAAGGAGCAATTCATCTTCGGTGAACTACCCTAGCAGCACAGAATGCCCAAAACACATGGGTCCCATAGAAAGTATGTGAGACCCCTGTTCTACACAAGGGAAGCCGGAAGCCATGTATTTTTGGCATTCTGTGCTGCAAGGGTAGTGAACTGGTCAGCTCCATCTTCAAGAGAACCCTGTTTTTTCTCCGTGCCGCCTACAGAGGCGGGTACTTCACCTTCGGTGACACAGCTGACTGAATACTTCAGCTGTATGGTAACTGGTAAGGTAAATTAAAAAGGTCGTCCCCTCACCTTTTCATGTCGTTGGGAATTAGTGGTGCTAGAAACCTCACTTTTCTCGGGGCCAGCTTTACGTGAGGGCGGTGGCCATGCAGGTCATCTTCCTCGAGCTGCCTACCTTTCCCAACCCTCTATGAAAGGGGTTGGCAAAGTATGAACCGTAGATGTCTTTGGACCTGTACGTTTGCCAAAATGTGAAGTGCACTTGTTTTCTTTTTTTTTTTTATTCAGCCTAGGTTAATTTGATTGAAATTTAATTTATTAATTACAACAGTGTTAGAAATCAGCAGTCCGTAACATTTTAACACAGAGTATCAAGATAACAAATAACACGGCTGACATGTCTGATGGAGTCGTTAGAGAGCATCGGGGGCAGTTGCCGTCAAAGAAAAGGCTGCAGGTTTTAAAGTTTTATTGTGAGCTAATTCAAACAGGTTCACTTTACACAATAAATTCGGTTAGTCAATGGCATTATGTACTTATTTGTTGTCCATTCCATTATCACTAGGTTTGTTGTGTGGCGTGGATTTTTATTTTTATTTTTTATCGGCCCGCCACATAGCTAGCTTAGAATTTTGAGACCTGCCCTTAAAAAGAAACCGCAACCAAAACATTAACTTTTGTATTATTTCCTAAAATGGTTCTGCCAAAGAAAAATCTTTCCAAGCAAAAGATACAACTAAATATTGAGGAAAAAATAAGGAAAGAAATGAAAAAGGTCTTGTGTGGGCAGTAAGAAGGATGGTAGACCAAAGACTGGAGGGAGTCAGATACCAATATAGCCATGCAATATGCAAACAGATGCTGACACACAAGGCAAACAATCCTATACACAAAATGCCATCTTATAAAGGTAGGGTGCAGGTTGTTTAATATGAGTATATATAAGCAATGCACCTGAGATGCATGTCTAAGTTACAAAAGTAATGGAAAATGTTTTATGATGATGCTCTGCATAACCAAATGCTATGCTCCAGAAAAGCAGCTTTGTAAAAAGCATAAAATGTGACACAATATCCAATGCAGCAAATTTCAACCTAAGGGTTCCTGCAAGAAAATTACAAAGAAAAAGCACCTTTCTTTAGTACCACATTATCACATCCACAACTTACTGATCACATAAACATACAATGAGCTGTACAACATACCATGTGTATGCTCAAGCTCCCTGAGAATTGAATACTTTAAGGTTTTCTCCAAGGTTGAAAAAAAAAGTTCAGAAAGACTGCTCTAACTTTATGCAAATCTTTTAGGTGGCCTTTAACTATGTGCCGTTTAGCAAAGGCAAATGATGGTACTCAGCTCTGCTTAAATCTTTCACAGTGTTTTCATCAACTTGCCAGATTTTCGTAACTGACCACCTCTCTCACCCCCTCTCACCCCAGCGTTCCATCCCTCTCCCCCCCCAAAAAAAAAACAATTAAGCAAATAAAAAAAATTAATTGCAAGACATGTTGCATTGGTTATCTGCATTTAAAGAATCCAAAAGTCTATCCCTGTTGTTTAGTATTATGAGCCTGCACCATCATTACACATTGAGATTTTCATAAATGCAGGGCTAAGATAGAACATTGATGGCTGGTTGAAGAAGATAAAAACATGGCAGATTAAATACTAAGAGAGCTATTGGAGAGCGTACATGTATACTTCAAAAATGTCTTTCGGAAAACCTTTTTGTTTCTCTTTCTTGATGATAGTCAGGCCACTTTTCGCCAAAACCTCTTCCATGTGGGCCTTAGGTCGAGTAAAGCTGGAATCATCATCATCAAACACTATCTCATGTCCCTGAGCAACATTTTCCTTCACAATTATAACACCATTTGGTGCTAGGCCTGTCCGACACCGTTGCAGGAATGACACAAGATCATCGTCCCTCAGGTGAGACAAGACCCACTGAGCCCAAATGACATCATAGCGACCATTCTCTGGAACAAAATCCTGCAGCCCACAGCAGAGGAAGCGTTCAATGCGTTCAGCATCATGGCCAATAAACTGTGGGGCAGCATCAATAAATGTTTGGCTCTGCTCAACCATATCAACAGTTTCAAACAGAGGAAGCAGCAGCCGCTTTGTGATACGTCCAATACCTGCTCCACAGTCAAGCGCTCGTCCAGCACTAGTTTTCCCACCACCCATCTGCAATAAAAATGTAATAATAATAATTACAACTTATACACCCACTGTTAACTTGGCTGCCAATTTGATCCAGGAATTAAAAACAAACTGCAGTGATAAAACAAGATATTCAAAAAGGCACACTTCAGCAGGTACTTTCCCCAGTTACAACTGATGTTAAAATATTGTTTGTAATTTTTGCTTAAAATTAGCCAACGACAGAATTTTTAACTTTTACTTTCATTTCTAATCACTTTTATCCCATTTATGCACTTGGCAACTAGGCAGTTACAGTCAGCGTCACATGTTAACCATAGATGAACAGAAAGAAGAAAAGTAGAAACTATTTAAAAAAAACTCTTTAAAAAAACATCGAGTCTAAAATATATTTCGGTACAACTTTGATATGGGGTAAGATGCAACGGCCATAACAAAAATGGCTCGCGGCATTTGTCGTCTGCACTCAATTGCCCAAATGCACCTAATAAACTAAACCTAACCCTACCCCAAACCTCTGACAAAATAACATAGACCAGCCTATGACGTCACGTCTTACCCCATATCAAAGTTCTGCCTATATTTCTAACACATACTATAAGTAGCTTTACTTTTAAAATCTGATTTTAAGTATACTCTAGAGTCTAGAGGGCAATAACTCTGTTCACCTTCAAAAATGGTCGTAAAAATGCTCTTGAACCATTTATATCTGTTGGAGAAATCTTTGCAAATCCACCAAGCATACCATTTACTGTTGGACTAACATGTGACCAGTAACTTTTCGCATCCGAATAAAAGTGTTCGTTGTTGATGAGTTTCTGCACAGAAGTCCCCTCAGCTTCTTTCAGTTCTTCGTCAGCCATACCGCGCTTTTCGTCTGCCATGTTGTTCTCACTTGAAACTCTTCACACCATCAAGCGTGTTTGTAAACACATTTAAAAAATGAAAGCTTTAGTCTTAATATTGACAAGAAATCCATTTAATCTATTCTAGAAGTTATCTTTGTCGTAAATTTTTTTAACTAGAGAGGCAATGAATTGTATTTTGACAAATCGGTTTTTTTTGAGAGTATCGCATATTTATTATGGCCGACAGTCAACACAAAACTGCAAGTGAAGTCATTCTCTGATGAACGTACATTTTAGTCTGTTTGTAAGAAAGACAAGGAAATCATGATGATGCAGGCCGAGGACGCTAGATATCTGAAAAGGTTTTATTTTTTCCATGTTTATTGTACAGTATTATGCTTTAATGTAGAAATCATGATTCATTTGGTTCCCAGGGGGACATGATTAACAAACTCATGTTTTGAATTTTGATCTGTTCTTTGAGTGCTAATTTCGATATGAATGGTGCATCATTTTGTGATCCTTGTCAAAACATAGAACCTTATATCGACGGTAGTCAGTCCCGAGGTAAAACAAAACAAAAACGATTACTTAGATGATGTATGTACTAGCATGATCGGTCGGTTTCTAATACTTAATCATGATTGTTCACTATGCATCTTCATGCTCCAGGAAGGTTAAAGGAGGTAGTATAGATGTGCACCCAACAGAAAAGGCACTGGTGGTCAATTATGAATTGGAGGCGACAATTCTGGGTGAGATGGGAGACCCCATGCTGGGTGAACGAAAAGAGTGCCAAAAAATGTGAGTATGGTAATGGTCTTTATAAACATCTGTTATATGGTGTATCTATCTATCTCTCTCTCTATATATATATATATGATACATATATGTACATGTTATTTCAGCATGCCAAATTATCCATTGCCAGTTAAGTAGTTTACTAAAATACGGAAACAGTAGAGCTAATTTTTTTTGGAAAGCGCATTGAGTCGACTCTGGGGTTGAAAATTGCGCTATATAAATCTACTTTAATAATAATAATAAAAAGCTTTTTGCTAAAAAAAAGGACTTCATAAATAAAAGATGTTGGTACATTTTCCCCCATTGGTTGAAGTTTTAGAAATTCTATCCTGTGTTGGACTGAGGCCACATGTTTATCTTTAGTTGTGTGGCAGCATACAAAACAAAGAATACAGCCCTGTATATTAAAACTTCATATTACACACACACTAAGCTCAGATTTTTTAAATTTCAAAAACCACCATTGGGCAGCTGTTGATATCTTAAAGATGAGTCTTAAGTCACTGGTCACAAATGCCAAGCCAACAATTCAGACCACACTTAGCAAAGTCGACAACTCTTGAGAATGGCAGTTTAAGATTTATTTTCAAGACAAGTAATGTAGCTCAGATGTCCCATCATTTCACTGACACTTCGCTACTCCTGTTCACACAAATATGAATCTGAAACTTCTATGATCAGCCAATCTTTCAAAAAAAAAACCCAAAACCATGCTTTATTTTTTTCAGCATCCGAGTGAAAAACCTCCATGAAAACAGTGATTTAACAGCTCTTGCCCGTGAAATCATTGACAAATGCAAATTAATCCATCCTGCAAAGTTGCCAGAGGTGGAGCAGCTCCTTTACTACCTGCAAAATCGCAAGGAAGCCACAGCTTCTAAGGGTGTGTTTAGCAGAACATGCTGGGAAGTTTTGAAACTTTAAACAAAACATATTTGGACATTTTTGTGAAACCATAAGATAATAAAACAAACTCACCATATACTTTTAAAAGAATGAGCTCATGTCATAAATTAACCTTCAAGTATTCATTGACTTCTGGTCTGCATCTGAAAAAAAAGAATTGATGAAAGCACATGTAGTGGTTAAGAAGATATAATATTTAAGAAAATATTTTTGCACCTTTCGTCTTTGTCTCATCTTATTTTTTTTATTTCTTATGGCTCTTTGAAATGTTGGCTATGTTTCAGCCTCTCATGGTAAAACACAGTTGTTAGACAAACCAGAAGACCCTGGGATTGATGCAACAGAAGTAGATGAAGTTGCAAACATCAATGATGTTGATGAATACCTTGAAATGCTGTATGAAGATCTGCCAGATAAGATCAAAGGCAGCGCATTGCTGCTGCAACTGGCACGGAATCCTGACAACCTTGAAGAGCTTTTTCAGAATGGCATGTAACACCTTTAAAAATTTTGAAACCATTGTAGCAAACGTTTATAAGACTAATAATAATGTTTTATATACCCTACCTGGTTGCACCATTGAAATTGAAATTGGACTCAAGGCACTTCATAGACATATGCATGCACAAATGAACATGAACACACATAAGCACATTTCACGAGGCATCAAGTGTGCCTTACAAAGTCAGTTGCACATTCATCCATTCATTCCATGACTTGTAAGGGCTGTTTTTTGTTGTTGTTGACAAGGTTCATCAGGGCAAACTGGATAAATACAACAGTTTACAAGGCTCGCTGCTTATCTAAGAAATGTACATTTGAAAAAAGTATTTAATGGAATTTTATGTTTGGTTAAATTTCATTTTGTGTAAATGCAATTTTTAAGAAATAAAGGTCAAGCTATTCTAAAAAAAATGTAAAAAAAATGAAACCACTGCCACTCTCTACCTCCTAACACACACACACACACACACACACACACACACACACACACACACACAATCAGCATGGGATTTAGAAGAAAATCATGAAATAGCAAGATGATTTTCTCTTTGCCTTTTTTGTCAACAGAGACAGTGGTGAGTGCATTGGTACGTCTGCTTCGGGAAGACTGGAAACGAAGTACCGACATGGCTACAAACATCATCTATATCTTCTTTTGTTTCTCTTCCTTCTCACAGTTCCATGGGGTTATTTTGCATTTCAAGGTTAGTAATGGTCACTTCTAGCTTTGCAGTTAGATAAAAAATCATTTGTTGCTCTGTCATTGACGAATAGATGATTGTTTAGAGCTGAGTAGAGTCCACTCATTTTCAGATTTTGTGAATTTTATCGAGTCAAGTTAAATGGTGTTTCAAATAAGAAGGCTAGGTCCAGTCATCTATAGCAATATTACAGAGTACACTCAGGTTTATTAAGTGTCCAGCACTAATTCTCCCTTTGTGTATTGTTTAGCATAGTACTTTCTTTCTTTAGGATTTCAGTTGAAAATAAAAGTGTTAAAATCAAAATTGAAGCTACTACAACAAATCTGTAAAATTACGGGATAAAAAACTTCATTTACTGCATTTAGCAGTCAAGCCGAAATGCACATTTGAGATGTTACATTGAAAGAGATGCACCAGAACGTGGCTTGTACAAGACAAGGCCTTTTCAGCATCCCATGTTCTATGTTCATCACTGCTAGTAATGTAGCAGATCTGAAATTTAAAGCATTGTTTCGTAAGCAGGGTATTATTCTAAGCACTTTGTTTTGGTCTCTTTGTGCTGCATTTGACATTATTGTTCTACTGGCACATCAGATTGGGGCACTGTGTATGACCATCATAGATCATGAGCTCAGGAAACAGAAGATGTGGCTGGAAGAACTTCAGAAAAAGAAGAAAGCTTATATCCTTTTTTTGTGTGTATGCTGAGCATCTTTTACCAGTCTTACATGGTTAAATACCAGAATACGAAAATTATAAATCATTCTATGCATGTGTGTGTGTTAAACTATGATCATTTAATACCTGTGTCTTGTCACTCACATGCACTTCAGCTCAATCATGCATGCAACATGACATTTGCATGTTCTTTCTCTCAACAGAGCACAAAGCTGGTCCACCTCTCCAGACCCTGTTTACTTTAAACACAACACACAAGTTTACTTCTTTACTCCCAGATACTCAGTTTCCCTAAATTCAAGAGTGGTCCTGTGGCGCAACAGTTAGTACCTGACACCAATACAGTGAAGGTTGGCTGTACTGGATTCAGCTCTTGTCTCGGGCATGCTGTTCTTTCTCTGCACGTGGCATCTGTTTACAGGGCTGGCTGCCTTGCCATGATATAGCCTTAGTTGCTGACTTGGCATATTACACCAATTCCCCCCTTCCCCTCAAATTCAAACGTGTGCGCGCGCACACACATTTCATGATCCTAATGATGAAAGCATGAGTGTTCCAGCCTAATTACAAAAGGTTTTGTAAATATTTTTATTTGTATCGAATCAATCATTTATTGTGGCAACATCTACCCACACTCTAGCTAAGAATTTTATCAATGTGAAAAGATACCATTTATATTCACGAACTCCACAGGTTGAAATGTAAGACACTTGTTGTTTTCCTTAATGTTATTTCACCTGAAGCTGATAAGAACAGCAGCAAGCTGAGAGAAGACTATGAAAAGAGCTTGAACAAGTATCAGGGCCTCCTTCACAAACAGGAGCAACTTTTACGAGGTATTGACCATTTTTTATTGTGTGTTGATAATTAATTGCTAGCATTTATATTCATCCTAATCCCAAAGAAAATGGAATCTTCACATTTACAAATGTGCCAAATCTCCCTCTCTGTTTCTCTCTCTCTCTCTCTCACACACACACACACACACACACATATATATGCATAAAAGTATGCATTTCCAAGAAACTGGGGAGGCCCAAGTGAAGTGTTTTTATGGGTACAATATAGTTTTTTTTTTAATTGAATTCCCTACAAAATCATTATTAGCACCTGGACAGTTTCCTTGTTTGCCTACATTACAGCTTCCCTCCCACTGAATTACATACGTGTGCACACACACACACACACACACTCACTCAAAGGATTCATTGTCACAAAAAGAATAGCATCAAAAGCTAACAAGTGCATGTGACTGGTTTACTCTTATCCAATACATGGCACTTTCAAAACTTTAACTCCCCACAAAAACCTTAACCCCGACCTAGTCGTGCATCTACATTCCTGGTTTCCCTAATGTTACATGCACACACTGAACAGTCTTTTTTTAAATTTATGAAGTTAAGGTTTTGAGTTAGATAAAACTCATTCACTCAAGAAGATTGTTTTTTGAATTGGCAGTGGCGTTTTACTTGCTCCTGAATCTGGCTGAAGACCTGAAAGTGGAAGTCAAGATGCGGAACAAGGGGATAGTGCAGATGCTGGTGCAGACAGTCGACAGAGATAACTTTGAGCTGCTTATCTTGGTGGTGTCATTTCTAAAAAAACTCAGCATCTTCATAGAAAATAAAAAGGAAATGGTGTGTGTAGAATTCTTTGGGATCTTTTGGCTTTTATATTTGTATTTTAATCGTTCAAAAATAAAATCTGTATTCTCCCCCCGCCCCCAGCAAAGTGTGAATTTATAGTCAAAAAACTCATTTAAATGTGATATGTTTTGTGTAGGCAGACTTAAACATCATCGAAAAAGTAACCAAGTTGGTGCCTTGTGATCATGAAGACCTTCTGCACATCACGCTGCGACTTCTTCTCAATCTCTCTTTTGACCCTGACCTTCGAAGTAAAATGATCAAATATGGTCTGTTGCCCAAGCTGGTTGGCTTACTGAGTAAGTGTTTGTTTAATCCTCTTGAGTACATGCTTACCTGAAGAGGAAGGGTACCAAGACTGAAACAAGTTGAGCACGAAACAGAATGGTGTTATAGAACAAGTTACTAAACCTAGTCGTTAGTTTGCATGAATTTGTGATACTGAATTTGTTTTTTTATGGATTCACCAACATTAGGAATCTTGCTTTAGCCAACAAAGGAATGGTTTGCTTGTGTGACATTGCAGCACTTCAGTTTTGACCCTTTTTCCAAAATCATTTGATAATGTCTTGTTCACACCTTGTCTTGCAACCTAGGCAATTATCTGCTCAAACTTCTGAGAAATAGTATGAGAAATACTAAACCTATTTATTTGAAAAATAGACAAAAGTGGAATCAGGATAGTCTTTACAGCTTCTGTAATGTTGAATGGATCACCTGCAAGAAAATTCAAAGTTGGGAGATGAAAATCTTGAATGTGAACAAGATTGACGGAAAGCTTCTATGCACAAAGTCTGTGGAAAGTGTGGGTTAGTCAGGAAAAACCGAAGAGGGACAAATGGAAGAACATCAATAACAATACTTTTGAGACTCTGTGGAATCTAATTTATGGTTTAATGTTGAAGGTTATTACCCCATGATCTATATCTACATATATTTTAAACCGTTCAGTGGCATAACAGTTAAGTGGTTGTCATCAATACCTTTAGGATCAGGTGTCCTAGGTTCAAATCTAGGGCATACTCTTTCTTCCTCTTTATGTGGCATTTATATATAGGGCTGGCTCCATGGCCTTGATATAGCTGTAGTTGCTGGCTCAGCGTACAACACCAACCCCTCTCTGTATCTGTCGTTGTTACTTTGCTGCAGCCAATGAAAACCACCGCCTGATAGTACTTTGCATCTTGTATCACATTTCAATGGACGACAAGGCCAAATCTATGTTCACATACACAGACTGCATTCCCATGGTAAGCAATTGGTCAGAGAAATTGTGTAGAGTCAATAACATTTTTTCTACAATTCTTTCTAGGTTTCATTCATTTTCTTCACTGCCACCCTGTTGATGCGACCTTTTTGACGGTCATATGTGGGCCAAAAATTTATGTTGTTGGTGCTACCACCAATACTATGCTTACTGACACTAGTACAACTGCAAATCACAGCTGCCAGTCAAAAGACAATTGAAGAAGAGGGCTAGAGATGGCTATTTTAATAATATAATTAAGCTTTAGTGGCTGCATCTGTGCTGTTGGCATTCACCTTGAGAGAGCAATAAGCTCATTGTTTTGAGACCATTATTATTCTTATGTCTGTATGTTTATATTTTTCCTCTGTAAAGCACTTTGAGCAAGCCTTTGATGGTGGGAAAAGGGGCTATAGAAATTCACATGATTAATTAATTTATACATTCATTAACAGTGAAGGTATCACAATATGAAATGTTAACAATGTTCCTGTAAACTGTAGGTGATGAAAATGTTGCTGGAGAGCCCAGAACATCCAGACATGGAGTTGCTTGCTCTTTGCATCAACCTGGCTGCAAACAAACGCACAGCAGCCATCATATGTGAAGGCTCTGGCCTAAAGATGCTGATGAAGCGAGCATTCAAATTCCATGACCCGTTTGTGATGAAGATGGTGCGCAACATCTCACAGCATGAAGGAGAAACTAAGAATCTTTTCATTGTAAGTGTTGGAATTAAAAAGCTTTCTTTCTTTTTAGTTATTTTTTCTCTACTCCAAGATTTTCTAAAGTAGTAGACAATTTAGACTTGCTGCAGATCTTGGTTTATTCACATTCACAAGTAATCTGTTATGAGTTGTGCTCTTCAGGACTATATCAGTGACCTCTGCACAGCTGTACTGAATGGGGACAATGATGATTTTGCCTTGGAGTGCCTTGGAATTCTGGGAAACCTGACCATACCTGACTTGGATTATGAGTTGATACTCAAAGAGTATGACTTGATTCCTTGGATAAAAAACAAACTACAGCCTGGTGAGGTTGTTAGCAAGAGCTTAGTGTAGATGCCTTAATATGTTTGATTGTGTTTGTGTGTGAGAGAGAAAGAAAGACTAGACTTTTTTATTCAATGTAGGCTTCCACCCCAGACTGAAGTGAGGTAAACAATTGATGTGCAAACATTTACGTTTTGTTATCTAACAGAAAGATCTAACTAATTGAAGTAAATAATTGAATGAAAGGACATAAACAATAAGGATAGCATACAAATTTCAAACATGTTTCTACTAAGCTATGGGCACTATCTTAAGTATTAAAGCTGGCTATTATTGCTGGCAATAGATAAATACATTTTGCAGCTCAGCAAAAGAAATAATTATTTCTTTGGTGTAAAAACTAGGTTGTCACTAGAGGCATGCAGACAGTAGACATAATGGAAACAACAAGTAAAATTAATGGCTTTGCTCTTGAGTGTAGAAATCACTACTAGTTATAGCATGAGCACAGCTTAAAGTATATTCTTGACTGAATGGAAAGGCAAACACAAACCAGGGCTAACAAACTAAAAAAAAAACAACCTAGCAAACCATGCGTTTGCTCTTGTGTGTAAAAATAATGTTGACATGACCTGCTAACACCTTCATTTTGCAGCCTCACAAAAAGAAATAACTAAGATTATACTTTTATTTAAATTTATAGATCTACAGATAATAATTAGATTACAAAATGAGTGTATGAGAGAGTGACAAAGAGAACTTGTTTGCTACTTTTCTGAATGTGCCAAAGAATTTATTTCTACTTGTGTTTCCAAATCTAACCAGAATCTTAAATTTTTGATTGATGCATGGGTGCAAGTGAGAAATGACGAAAACACTGCAAGAGTATGGAGCAGGGACAGATAAAGGGAGTGTGTCGTGTGAGTTTTGCATTTGGGAAATTGATATGTAAGTTCATGTCAAAGACAAAAGCAATGTTCAAGAATAGATGGTGGAAAAGAGCTTTTGAGAGGTAAAGGAAAATTAAAAGAAGACAGAAGGGGCTAAATTGATCTATGAAATGCTTGGACTGTAATATCCAAGATGCTGAAACCCTATCAGCCAAATCAGTCAAATCAGTCACCATGTTCTGTTCTTGCAGACCTGCACGAGTGATAGACAAAGAGATAGCCTTTCTTCTTTAACTTTATCAGACGACCCAACTATTAGGGGCAGTTATAGTCCTTAATCGCTTAATAGTTTGGTTGTCTGTTAAGTATTGAAGAACGACAATTAACTGTCAATGTAAAACTTTATTTTCCTTCTCTGGTCCAGTGTCTGGGGTAAAAAAAAGAGTTTTTATCACTTTGTACAGTGATCACTTTTAAAACTTTGAAGGCTGGCCTTGACCTACAGCTGGTGGTCTTCTCATTTCCCATCATCTGTCCCTACCACCCCTTCCTCCTTCGTTTTTGTCGTTTGCAGCTATTCTGCTTTGTTCATTTCTCAGTCTGTTTTTTTTTAAGTGTATCGAGTTCACTGCCAAGAAGGGAAATGTGCTGTATCAATGCTTTTTTTTATTCATTATTATTATTGTTGATGTGCTTACTATAGGGGTTGCAAAAGATGACTGGGTGCTGGAAGTGGTGATACTGGTTGGCACTGTTTGCAGTGATGATGCATGTGCGCGACTTCTGGCAGATAGCAACGTCATTCACTTGCTCATTGAACTCCTGAATGGTGGGTTTCATGTCATTGTGTCATTTAGTTATTTAAGGCTTTGAGCCTTTTGCTTTTGTTGTTTTGGGGTTTTTTTGTTTGTTTTTGGTTGTCAAACTGCAAGAGAACTTGGGAGGACGTTATCTTAAGTGGCATTTATTGTCAGTATATGCCAAATGTAAAAGTGGCAGGTGTCATAGGTGCTGGCTAGCATGGGCTCAGCTGTGACATGGAAAGTTGCTAGTTTGAAATCTGCTGAAGTCTGTAATTTTGACTTCTGCCTACACAGGAGAAGTGGTACCTGATTTATTACAAAAAAATAAAGGCGGCAAAAATAAGAATTGAGCTATCACCATACTGTTTGCTTACGTATGCTGACAGTCTTACAGCCACTGGGTTGTGGGATGTCTTACATTCACCCACCCACAGCACACAGCTCAGTCCACGACTTTCAGCACTTTTTACTTTTTGTTTGTTTTTGGATAAACTCAGTAAGTTCATCTCCCTTTCAGACAAGATGTCTATATTAGTTGCCACATTTTGGGCTATTTTAAAAAAATAATAATAGAAAATAACTATGTCACAAAAGTTTAATTAGTTTTAATAATCACATTTAGCAGAAATTAACTGTTTGATCTTTAGGAAGTAACTTTTTTTTGTAAAGAAAATTCCCATACATCAGCTCCTGTTGGAAACTTGAAACTTATCTCTGCAAAATACAAAAAACTTTACCTTCACTTAGCAGTGTAAGACAATATTTTGAAAAATGCAAAGGGCGCAATCCTTAAATGCAACCATGTACACTATCTTCATGTGTGCTTATCAAGTTCTGAAATAAAGCAAAGGGGGATAACTTCAAAGTGCACAACTCCGCGAAACTAGTATCAAATGGTGCATATTGAGACCTATAGGACAAAAAGGGCACAACCCCCAAAATGCAACAAATGGTGTCAGCCCTAAATGATATGCAAACCACTTTCGAAATAACCATGCAAGTATTACCCTGTACCTAGGCTACTATCATCTTTCACTAAGCCTAATAGCATATCCTCAAACTCAAGCACATAGGATAATAGCATATCATCGACTTGAGCGCTTAGCATAGGTGCATATCAACTTCAAAACTGGTGGTTGCATTTAGTTTAGCCCAAAAAGCGTCATCAAAACTCACTGTCTCTAATGTCAAGTCAATAGTAATGCATAAGTCACAGAAATAATCAAACTGTTACCAGATTAAGTCCCAACATCATATCATGACTTCATTTAATAAAGGCAAAGAGTACTTATATTAATGGAAAGCCCAGAAAAAGAAAAAAACTTCTTTTCTTTAAATACAAGAAAGATCCTATGGAATAGATGTCACTCACTCTGTTTGGTTTCGACACACACTTTCATACACAGAGGAGAGAGCTGTGAAAGAAAGTTGAGGCTTAGCAGTAGGAAAAGATGCTAGGCTTTTACTGTTGAGTGAACTTTACAATCTCCACAGACCATAAAGCTGGAGACGAGGTGTCACAAGATCCCACACATCAATACAAAATAAGCAATTACAAATAAAAGAAACATTACTATAAAAACAATATCTAAAATGCCTAAACACAAAGTAAATAAGTAATACAACTACATGAAATGTACAGTGCAAAAAACTTGAAGCTTTTCTTTGCTCCAAAGATTGCTGTAGATTGTTTTTCTTTAAAATAAATGTAACCTTTATTGTTAGCAAGTCTTTAAGAGCTGATGTGATTAAACTAAACTTTAACCCTTCTTGGTCACACCTTAATCATTGCAGCCAAGCAGGAAGATGACGAAGTGGTCTGTCAGATCATCTATGTCTTTTACCAAATGATCTTCCATGAAGCAACACGGGAGATTATTATCAAAGAAACACGTATCCTTTTGACGAGGTAATCCAAGCAGACATGCAGTGGTCAAGAATCTATAGTGAGGGTTGTATATGGTAACTTGTAAATACATCATTTTAGCTGCTTAAATTTTGAGACAAGGAGGATGTGAGTCATTTATTATTGTCATTACTGATATTTTTTAAGCACAAATTCAGTTGATTTTCTTAACTAGACACAGAGGCCCCTGCATATCTGATTGATTTGATGCATGACAAGAATGCTGAGATTAGGAAAGTCTGTGACAACACCCTTGACATGATAGCGGTAAGTATAATTTCAGTAGTTGAGTATTGGTGGGAACAGTCTTTCTGAAACCAGCCAGTCAATCATGAACAGTAAAAGCATAGCACAGCCTGACATCCTTACTTCCTTCATCCCTTCCTTGACATTGATCTGTGTCCTGGTCATCAGGGTGCATGAGAGGGTGGGGTTGAATGTATTGGACATTCTTGAGTATGTAGCTTAAAGACTCGCTGTCGCCCCTGACTACCCCTCTCACACTTCTCATTTCTGCCCCTGTGAGCTTCTTTTTTCCTTCTTGCATCAGAGCACTAACTGAAAGATCAGCCAGATGGTCAAAGGATTTCTTAAGGTTGTTGCTTGCAATGAGGATCCTGGTCTCCATCGCTTTCTCTCTATTCGCCACCACTCCTTGTATCCGTCTCTTGTTAGAATGCCACTATTAATTACTTCAGAGGTAATTAGCTGAATATAGCTTTAAGAGCAGGACACTCAAATACAACTTATTTGAAAATGAAGTGGGGTGGGAGTTGAACATAACATGCATGTACTCAGATTCAGTTGGCTGCTTTGTGCATTCTCGTATCCAGAATCAGGCTGAAACATAGATACTGGAGGAAGGAATCACAGGAAAGAAGCTGATGAAAGATCATATCTGTATTTTGTTTAGCAGGGAACTGGAATGTAAGACCTGTGCTGCATCAAAGTATAGTCCTGTTGTTTTCTACACCAGTTGGGGGAAGGGAGGGCAAAGTGATTTATGCCAGGCTATGCTTTTGTATCACAGACAATCAGCTGGCCTTGTAAACAGGTGCCACACGCACAGAAAAAACAGCATGTCTGATAAAAGAACTGAACCCAAGACAGCTAATCCTCACATTATAGGGGATAGGCACAAACTGCTCTCCACTGGACAGCACTCATCAATTAGGGGTAGGGGTTGGTGGGAGGACATGCAAAGACACTTGACAGGCATTTTTTTTACTCAACAGGAGTTTGATGAGGAGTGGGCGAAGCGCATCCAGCTAGAGAAGTTCCGCTGGCATAATTCACAGTGGCTGGAGATGGTGGAGACGCGTCAGGCTGAAGACTTCAGTGACGGGTACATGTACCCTGATGATAGCCTTGACCCTTACCTGCATGATGCTGACATTCTTGATCGACCTGATCTGTTCTATGCACCTGGTGGGTAACAACTTTTAGGTTGTGTTGTGCTTTTTGTTCATGGTTTATTGCTTCTAGTGTAACACAGACAATACAGCCAGATTCTTTTTTGTTTGTGGGTGGGGGTGTGTGCACACGTGTATACATGCATGTGTGTGATGTGGGTACATACATATTTTTATAAAGACAACACACACACATAATGTATAAATAAGTGAGGCACTGGAATATTGACACAGTGATGTTTATAGAAGCTTGCATGTATGTGCATGGACCTACATGTACCCATTTTATATTCTTTGATTTGTGTTTGTCAGTTCATAATAGTTACTTGAAGACAAGTAAGTTTTTGGTTTTCTAGATTTAAATCACTGATAGCTTTATTCTACGACATCTATTTGCTTCAGAAGACGACATTTCTGTCTATCACACCATTCCTTTTCATTCACAGCTTTTGCCTCCCTGATGCTGCCCTGCCCTACTTCCTTTGTCTTGAGTCCTGCTTTTGTTCTACATCTTTATTTTCAAACCCTGTTCCTTTGGGTTGTGACATCTATCTCCTACTTCTGTTCCTCTATCTTATCTTACCTTTCTCTTCTTTTGTCTTGTCCCATATTATTCCTACACCGGTTTCTTTGTCTTGCCCCACCTTTTTGTCTGCCTCTCTACCTTTGTCTTGTGCAACTTTTCTCTTGTCTTTGTTCATTCATCTTTTCCCACCTCTTTCATGCTCTCTCTTAGTCTTGTCAGACTTTCTTTCACTAAGATGACAGATTATTGTAGGTGTATCATGATCTGTTTTCTGTTGAGTCTCGATGAAAAAGTTGTTCAGCTGGCACATATGGTAACTGAATTTTCTTGGCAGGGGAATGTGTGGGAGGGGAGAGGGAGACAGCTGAAGTGATTAGTTTTGACCCTGCTTAGTGTAAATAGAAATGATGTGACAGAAACATGCTATCTTTCAGCCAGCAGCAGTTCAGAAACCATGCAAGACCAAGCACAAACCAGTAATTTTACTTTTTAGTGCATGTATTTTACAATGGTTGTAACCTGTTCAAGGAATGTTGACACAGCGCATGCAGGGTGGTCAGTGTTTGGGTGGAGCATGTGGGTTGGAGTGTGACAGACATTTAACAGTGATAGCTGTTTCTGTTGACAGTTCACACAGCTTATGAATATCATTGTTAATTCATGGAATGTACTGACCATTATGAGTATTACTAAAAATTCCTTCTGGTGTATATTGCTAATTATGAGTATCATTCAGAATTCTTTTTGAGGGGAATTGATGTTTTTTACACACTTTTATTTAACTCAGTATGTATGTATATGTTCTGTATAATTTTGTAATCAATTTTTCACCCAGCTCCCATCATCCTAGAGGTCTGAAATTTTCACCAGTTACTCATATCCGGTGACAACACAATATCAAATCATTTTCAGCAGTCCACAAATAGTAAAATAATATTTTAATTTTAATTTTTGTATGAGAACTTATGCTAAATTAGGGGAGATGGGTAACACCTGCTCTGGCACAAGTAACCTATAAATGTCTTCCTCATTCAGCCTATAAGAAGGGAATAAAGTCACAAAGTAAAATGACAAAAAATTAATAACAAAATTCATAAAGACTAAAAAGTTCAAAATAAAATGTTCAAAAAAATTTTAAAACATACTTTTATATAAAATGCACTAAAACGGGTAAAATAATTTTTTTCCATTAGTCTTGAGGTTTTCTCTGTCAATAGGTTTCTGAGAATTATTCTAAAAGGATTGAAAGTATAGGATCTGTGCACTAGCCAGGCTGTGAAAAATCATTAGACTTAATCCAATGCACAGGACTTGTTCCAAATACTCCCCCTCCCCTTTTTCCAAATTCCAACAACTGGCATTTGTCAATAAGTTTTGACATTTGTTTTCTGCTTCAACTCTTTTCTTGGAAAAGATTGTATAGGGGTCACACCATCTATGAAGGCAATGTCTTTTTCCGAGTTAATTCAGTTGGCGTCCGCATATTGAGGTTAGAAAGTGGCTTCTCGTAAGTTCCTGCCGAGATGTCGGGGTCCGGTGCGGGAGTGAAAAGAAAAAGAGTTGTTCTTGTCAATTGCTACAAAACTGCAAATAGTTGAATGTGCCGAAAAGGCAGAATCAGTTGCTAAGGTTTCATCGGAATTTAACATCAGAAACCAAACAGTGTGTGATATTGCACCTCTTCTAGCATCTGCGAGTTTTTAGAATTATTTTCTGTTGTCCCCGATTTTTAATTATCCAGATAATTGGCCTGGTTCATTAAACCGGATAATCAAGGTTCCACTGTAACTTAAAATATAGAAGTATGAGGGGCCTCAGAGTGTTCCCAAGTTCCAAGAGTACCCCTCACACTTTTATATTTTAAATTATATGTATTAAAGAAAATCCTGAGGAACAAATTATTTTACCCTTTTTATTGCATTTCAAATAAAAGTCTTTTAAACAATTTTTATTTTACTTATTTTAGTTCTTTATCATTTGAGGATACAGTCTAGATGGGAAATTTGTTACATCATGAATTAAAAATGAATTTTGTTGACTATTATTATTAAAGAAAATACTATTGCTTGTGCATTAACATAAATCATTTATATGGTTTTTTTTGAAGGGTTAATTGGTTTTTCTTTTGGTTTGTTTTTAGTAACTTAAATCTTTTTTAAAGAGTTCATTCTCTCATTGCTTTGCACTATGATTATTCAGTACTACCACTTTTCTGAAACAGCATTTCTTTTGATGATGATGATGATGATGATGATGATGATGATGATGTTCTAAACACCACCCCTAATATTAGTCCCCAACAAACACATGCAGTCTGTCACTCTTTCCAATCCTTTAGTTTGTAAGGGTCAGATATGCTAGAAAACATGGCTACTGCATTACATTTTTACAATGCATGGTGCGCTGCCCCCCCATTTTTTTTTACAGGGGGTGGTGGCATGGTTTCATATACTGGTCATTCATGTGTGCATGTGCATGCTAAGCATGGATGCATGAGAGAAAGTGTAAGAGAGAGAAAATGTGTTTGTAAGAGAGAGAAAGTGTGTTTGTAAGAAGGAGAGAAATAAGTGTGTGCATGTCACAAAGAGAGAGAGAAAATGTGTTTGAGAGTTGAATGTAAACATCTTTATATCGTCATGATATGTTTTCAAGTTTCTGTAAATGAGACAGTGAGGGGTTGGGAGGAGGAATGCATAGAGGTATGAAGATATTCATTTCCGTATCTGTGCTCGCATGTATGTGCATGTCTTCATGTGTGTACGTATGAGCATGTGTGATGCATGTACATACCTGTTATTTCAGATGTGGGATTTGAAATACAACTTCAGTGTTACCATACCTGAAAATCCCCATGAAAAAATACCAGATTACAGTTAATGCACCTACCCTTAGTGTGCTTTAAAAAAAATTATGTATAAATATACATCCCCATTTCAAGAAAACTCCTGTAATATCATAATACAATAATAAAAACTCCTGTAATATAATAATTAAAAACAATACTTTTCTCTTTACTCCCATGCTTGCCAGCAACCGGGAGTGCGAAAGGTAAATAACCTTGTTCTAAACCTCTATTTTTTCTGCTGTTTTAAGTTTGATGATGAAAACACCTGTGCTTAATCATCTGGTCACTGACAATTGTTACATACTACCTGTATTATGGATATTGATAATCGACAGATTTTAATTTTTTTCTCTCCCCGTTGCGCATGAAATTGGATAGACTCATGAGGATTACTTTTAACTAAGATTAGATGAAGTTAATATTTGTCTGTTAAAGAGATAAACATTTTGCTTAAAAGCTTTATGTTGATTGTGTATGTGTGCGTGCATATTTGTGTGTGTGTATGTGGATGCATGTACTCCATTGCAGATGGCTATGACCAAGGGCTAATGCTAGATGGACACCTAACTCCTGAATACATCGATGATGGAGGCTTGTACAATGGCCACAGGGACTACTATGGAAGGCAAGGGTAAGCATAGGAACAATTGTTTTCTTAACGCTGTCAGCAGTTAGTGTCTTCTGTAAAGATTATGTTGGGATTCGCTGGGTATTTGTCTGCATGGTAATGATTCTGTTCTTTCATTTTAGACTTAATTAGAGACTATCAAGAGCCAGTTTTTGTTTAACGTCTAAATGGGATTGACTCAATAACATATATATATACTTCTTCCACTCCCACTGGATGTTCTCTCTCTGCATGCAGCACCTGTTTACAGGGCTAACTGCTTTGTCATGATGTAGCCTTACATGCTGGCTTGCCGTAAAACAAAACCCTTCCTCTCCTGGGCTTACCTCAAAGTGTACCACTGATATCATGGGCTTGATCTCTTTCTTGGTGTGTATGCAAATATGAAGTCTTGTGAGGCTTTCAAATAGAAGTGGCTTACTTGCTTAAATTTTAGAGAATTAGATCTTGTAGCCAACTAGTTACAGCCATTTAAAAAAGAAAAAGCCACTCAGAGTAGCTGTTAACATCCTTGTGTTGCTGATCTCTCTGACTATTTGAACAGGTACTTGGAGGAGGACTATGACTATGAACCCTACATGCGACCTGAGGGACACTTGGGTTTTGTACAGGATAGTAACCATATGGACCGATACAGTCGTGCTGTGGGTATGGGTGGCTATGGCATGTATCCTAGTGATGAAGAGGAATCGGCTTACGGCATGCGGTAGTTTCCTTGCACACACATGAGACCTCTGACCACACAAGAAGAAATGCTTACAAAAATTTTAAAAAAAACTGTACAGGTAATTTAAATATTACTACGATAATACAAAGGCCTTCTGTTGGACTGATGGAACAGGATGACAAAGTCTGGAAATTTCTAGATTACCGACTGCTTCTCTCTGTCTTTATCTGTCCACTTTTACAGGTTTTAATTCTCAGATGACCTTGTACTACTGAAGTTATGCTACCATCTAGTAAGGAGAGGCAGAAGAGGGAGAGACAAAAACTGCTTCAATTCTGCCTCTTGTGTTGCTGCTGTTTGGGATATGAACAGATACATTTCTTGTGCTCACTTGTGCTTGGGGTTGTAAAAGTGATGCAGTACTGATAAATATAAAAATTAGTAGTGTCTTTGTGTGTGTGTGTGTGTGTGTGAAACAGTGAGAGAGAGACCTAGGAATTCTTTTTTTGTCTTTTCTTTAGACAATTTGCATCTGCTATTTTGATGTGAATAGTAGGCAAGACTTATGGAAGCAACAGAACAAGACTTCATTTTAAGAAATTCGCATGAAAAAAAGAGATTTGTTAGATCATCAGAGAAATGACATGCAAGCAAAAAATAAAATATACAAAGAGCTGCCCACATAAAATTTCTAAATATTTATAATGTGCTGTTGATGTGCTTTCTTTTCTGAAGAAGGTAGATGTGACATATTAGTGGCTGAGACTGTGTTACCTGTCTTGTTGTAATAAGGATTTTCATGTCAAGGTGATGAAATATTTGAGCAAGTATCTGCACTCATCTGTGATATTTTGACGTCATTCCTGCATTGTGGAATGCCAAGTGAGAGCTATATGCCTTTATCAGACTTGATTAGAATTCCTTTGTAAGGGTTTATGATCTATGCCAGCATTGCATGTCTCCATAGTTTTGGCCAAGACAAGCCAGTACTTTCCGCGCAGGTTGAATGCATGCAGGCTTCTTTTTCCGTCCAGCCCTATTGCAGGTGTTTTTTTTTTTAAATTTAAATTCTTCATTTGATGGTTTATAAATGCTTTTGCATGCCTTGTGTGTCATTATTTTAACAGATGCTTTCACCCAACTCTCCAACTGAAAGGTTTCTTTTTTTCACTAAACTATTGGGATGTGTTTTTTGTGCACATGAACAGAAGAGAAAATGAGCCTGATGAATCTTGTCACATGTTAATCTGTCTGGATTTTAATGCCCATGGTGGTTGAAAGCATCAGCAGTCTTCGAGGGATACATTGTTTCTTGAAGTGTTCATGAGTTATTCACTTTTCTCATTTTAGTCTAAAACTGGTTTGCATGAGGTAACAAAATTTTCACTTGCTGGTCTGATCAAGTCTGCTTATTATTTTAAATATGATAGCTTATTTTTTTTCTGCTGTTGGTCAGAAAATTTTAATGAAATGACAGTGTTCTAAGTTCTGTTGTGTTTCACTTTTTACTTTACAAACCACATCTTAGATTGCCAAGAATATATTCAAATGTGACATTTTTCAGGAGTGTCCAATTTACTATAATTCTTGGAGCCTTTTCAAATTTTGATTGTGTTCAATCTGTTCAACACTTTTTTCCTCATGTGTGTGACATTTTGCTTTTTTTTTATTTGTAGTCTTATGCAGATTTAAAAAAAATCAGACATTAAGAAAATTACCTTCATTCACCTTTGCTGGGCAAAACTAAAACAACTGTTAAATGTTGCAAAAATATTATCTGCACATGGAATAGGTTACTTGTTTCTTTGACATTTGACTTGTATGACCATCGCAGTTAAAGTGGGATCATACCAGTAATGCAATTTAAGAAATGCATAAGATCTACTGTGGTTTGTCCTTTTTGCCATGTTAAAATTCCTGTTGCTTTTTTTCCAGTTACAAACTGAATGGCCAAACTTAGACATTACTATTCCAGTTTGCTCAGAAAGCTTATTTTGAATGTAGCAGAAATGTTTGGTCATTGTCAATGCTTATGGTGTTGCTGTTGCAGACCACAGACTTTCTCACAAATTTAAGCCGCCAAATAAATGTCGAGTTCAACAGTTGCTAGTTTGCTTGGATCTGATCCCAGAATTGACAAAGCATCATTTATGCCTGTTGTTTTAATCACATTTCAATCTTTGACCAACCATTTACTTCCAGGAATCGGACCTTGCCCAAAAATCGGATACGGATGGGTCACTAGTTCTGGAAATAATGTGTTTTTGCATATCCCTCATGGTTTTTGGGGGTGACATCATTTATTACTTTCAGATCTACATTTAATTAGGGCCAGCAGCTTCAAACTCTACTCAAAGACTTCTGTCGAGGCAATATCTTTTGATGATGCTTTATGATACATAATAAGTCTTTTTTTTCCCCAATAATTGGGTACAGTGTCAGATGTTATAGTGAATCAAAAGTGAAATTAAAAATGTTCTTTTTTATATATGTCCAACACATTAAAGACAGAATTCACAAATCATTTCCACATTTTTATTCTCCCTTTGGAATGAATGGGCCATAAAACAATGATGTTGGACACTTTTATGCTTAATTGTAAATATATTGATAAATCCCTATGTTGAAAACCAACATAACCTTTCATATAAGTAACATGAAAACTTTTGTGTTATGATGATGTAATAAATATTATAAATAGTAACTCAATTGTGATTAAGATATAATAAATGATCAACAACAGTGTCACAAAAAAGCAAAATTGTCTCAGCATTCATCCTTCAGCAAACTTGAAGTTTCTGTTTCTTGAACTGTGTTTTTAACATATCACTTCTGATCTTTAAAAAAAATTTGAGCTTCAGCAAAAGTTTTAGCTCAATCTAATTTTCAAAGTGTTTTGTATTGAAAAGAAATGTGTGATGTGATGAGGGAAAAGATTATCTTGTCATCCCACTTTCAGTCTCAAAATGTTATATAAAAAAATTTCACAGTAACCTGTGAACTTGATCTCAACTTTTATATAATAAACACCCACCACCTGTTTAAGAAATGGTCTTTAATTAAGCATCCTCCATTTTCAATTTAAGCAATAATTCTGGTAAACAGCATATACGATAGGTATTGTATACTTTTCACTTAAGGTATAGAAAGCTGCCATTAGGCAGCCTCACAATTTAAAGCAATTTCCTTTTTCTTAAAAAAATTTTTTTTAAATAAACCAGTCCCTCAAATACAAATGTAAAAAAAAAAAAAAATGAATCATACTATCCATTACCGAAGGATCCTTGAGCACTACAAAATGTCCCTTGCACAGCAATAGGAAACAAACATTCAAGCAAGGGCATATGTGCACATGCAATAAATAATGCAAATATAATGGAATGCAGGAAATGCAAGTTTTTGGGACCTGAGGTGGGGACAGCATATTCAAGATGCAAATCATTCATAGCAGTGACACACACATCAACACACGGCTGTCACAAGGCAAAAATCTTTACGCTTGCAAATATGTGATGCAGGCAATAAACAAAAGTTTATTTGATCCAGTCAAGTAGTCTTGACTTGTAATACTGCGGTCTGAGAGTTGGAGGACACTTTTAAAAAATTTTTGTTTACATCTTCAACACTTGCTCAGGCTACTTCAACATCAGTGATAAAGTACCTAAAATGGTTACACAGCTCTTGTTTTTGATTTCTACAAATTTCATAATCGGATTTATTTTTAAATTCTGTCATTACTGTCTAAAGGGAAAAGCTATTTTTGAGAACAACGAAAAGTGAAGATATTGATTGCTTTTGCCCAGCAAATACATTTTACAGTTTTATTTAAACTGTATTTTAAAATTGCTTGCAGTGCTGCATTGTTTGGATTGGATGTCAAAAGTTCCCTGCTGCACTAAAAGAGATATATGTATATACAGCCATCCAGCTTTGATAAGGGAACTTATTGCCATCAGGTGATTTAAGCTTGCTATACACAGGGTCTTTTGAAATGGTGAATAAATGCTGGTTTAAAATAATTTTATGAAATAACATTATGTCAAGTTAAACAGGAAGAAAAGGAATATAAAATGTCATATAGTTTTTCTTGCATGTAAACTAGCATTTAAGAGAAACCAAATACTGGGAAAAAACTGCCGATAGTTTATATCGTTTCCTTTTACGTCCAATTATAAGGACATTATCCTCAGAAACTTCACTGTAATAACTGAATGGACAACAAGATGTGAATTTGTGGGGGTAAAACTGGGAATCCTTAGATTTCCTATGTATTTAAGATGGAAAAAAAAAACTTGCTTAATAAAATATGCTTAGTGATGAAGCATATAGTCTGAACCAGGAATCTTTAATCCAAGATTGTGCAGCCTCTCAAGGGAAGTTAATGGGTTTTAAAATATTATTTTCCCAGTGATGTTAATATCTGATTCATCACTTACGCATTTTGGCAAACAGGATTTACTCACACATTCCTCATGCTTGGCCTTTAGTATTCATCTTTTATCTATTATGAAGCAGTTGATGATATGAATGTTGACTTCACCTGCAATCTTTCCACCAAGAAAGAATATTCACGCTGGAATGAACAGGGTGTAAATGCGCATTCCTAAGCATTACAGCCTTGTCCAGAAGCATCCTCAAGGGAAAGTATTACACATTCCATCTTTGAACCTGTGTGTGCGGGGAGGGTTGGTGGGTGGGGAATTGATGTTTTATGCCGAGCCAGCTGCTAAAGCTGTATCAAGGCAAAGCAGCCAGTCCTGTAAACAGATGCCACATGCAGAGAGAGAATAGCATGCTCGCGACAACAGCTGAACCCAGGACAGCGAACCTTTGAACCTGGGAAAGACCGAGGAGATAGCAAGGAGCACACATGGAAATCAGCTTTAACTGATCCCTGGCTCTGTAACTGTCACTGTTACTATTATTGCTGCTACAATCCCTACCACCACCTCTTGATTCCCAGGCAATGGCAGTTATATGCCATGTGCTTTTGATGCAGAACACTGAACACTAGACACTGTCCATTCCCCAGTCTCCATCATCACTCCAGCCTCCTTCAGACTCCTGTAACAAAGAAAGCTATGCTACCTCATAATGCATTTGTCTACTTCTGCAATGCTTACAAAGCCTTTATCTACTTCTGCAACTTTTACAAAGCATCTGTCTACTTCTGCTTCTCTCATACAATGCGTTTCTCTACTTCTACAAAGCTGTCTGGTTTGAGCAAGCACGCACACACACACAGATGCAAAGCCACCAGAAAATATCAGTAACCTCTTTTTTATAGGAACAATAATTGAAATTTGTTGAAAAGCTTTTAAACATTTGTGCAACATTGAAAACAAAAGCTACTGACTATTCATTTTGGACATACACCTAGCTGTGGCCAGAATGCTAAGCATTCTGCCATGAAGCTAATATCTGACTGACCGTAACATTTGTGTTGGCTACTGCAAACAGACTTGACGTTGTCTTTAAGCTCAAGCCTTTGTCTTTCCTCTCCTCGCCTACATTCTCTGCTTCTGACAAGAAAAGTAGAACTGAGGGTGTGTTGATCGTAGGTTCCATGTCAGCAAAGTAGTCTACATCAGTCGATGAGACTGCCAGTTCCACACTCTTTATGTCATAACCTGCACCGAAGTCATTGCCTTGTACCACCTTCCTTCCTGAGACTGCTTTGGTTGTGGCCCCTGCAGATTTGGCCTTTGAGGGCAGTTTCATGCCCTTGCCTAAGTTTGCGTTTTCTTTGGCAATGAGTTGTGCTTTGCTGTCTATAGAATTGCCTGACTTAACGATATCAGTCTCTACAGTGTCCCACTGGATGTGCACAGAATCTCCGGCACTGGCCTTTTTCGCAATGCCATCTTGCAATGGAGTCTTCTTTTCAGCACGATTGGAGTTGTTGGTGTCATGCCACATATGAGGATGAGCCAGAAACTGGCAAGTGTCATATGGATCCGGAGAAGTCTGGATTTTACTCCTCTGTTCAGGTGCACCAGAAGGGTATTCACCTTGATACATGCAAGCAAGTTCAGCTTCAATCTCTTGGCTAATGATTTCATCAACAGACAATGGGACTGGGCTTCCATCTTTGTCCTCCCAGTCTGACCATGGGTCCTCATCTTGAACATCTTTCTTTCCTTCTTCTTCGTGATCACTTAATTGCAGATGCACTTTACCGCCTTCGGAACATAAATCACCCTCATCATCTTTGCTGTTATTTTCAAGCTTCTCAAGTTCAAATGTCTTTGACCTTTCTGAAGTTACAGTTGTCTCTGCTGTGTACAAGAGGTAAGAAATGGTGACAATCAACCACAATGTGTAATAATCCTTGGTAATTTATGTCTTTATGACATTAGTCCTATATAACTACAGAAAACATACTGTATGTAACAGTAAAATTATCAAAAAATCATTAAGAGATCTGCTCAACAAAGACAGTTTGAAAATGTATATATTTAACTTCCCTTCCTAATTGTTATAACTAAGGACTAACATTCCTAAATTTCATGTTTAAAAAAGAATCTGAGACATAGGAACTGGAAGTAAAACTTTTAGCTGCACAGTGATTACATATCATTCTTACAGTTGTGCCAGTAAACACCATCATCTTGCAACTTGGGCTGAACCTGCATTTGTATCATTTGCAGCTGTCTTTCTTCTCGCTTCTGTCGAGCTTCAGCTCGTTTTTTTTCATGGTCAGCTTGTTTCTTCTTCTTTTCATCAGCACTAGTGCTACCCACAAACACACAACTCCAAAATATTTGTGATGATGGCAGGTCAGCTACATTATTTGTTTTGTCCAAAGACTTTTAGAAGCAAACTTCAAACATAACTCATTTATTCACCCTTTTCACACACCTCCTCTCTCTCTCTCTCTCACAAACACACACACACAGAAGTGGCACACACCATGCTTTTCTAGACAAGCCACAGAAAGAAAAGAAGAGGTAAGGCCAACTATACTATGCGTGCAGTATAAACGCAAGAGGGAAGAACTTTATGTCTAATTCTGAAACAAAGATCTTTCTGCCTTGCTGTGACAAGGAACGTGTTCCCACCATGCTGTGGTGGGGAAAAAAAGTCCTTCCATCTCAAAACAAAAAGAAAAATTTACATCTTTAAGATAGAGTGGAGTGTTTTCTCCCCTGACTGCAACAGTAGACCACATCAACTTGTTTGGACTTTTACAGTCAAAACTTATTACCTGAGGGCAGCCAAGTCCTTCAGCAAAGGTTTGGCAGTTGATGAGGATATCACTGGCTGTAGTACTTCCTTCATGTTTGCAGGCAGTTTCTCATCTGTCTTCACCCTGTCTGTAAACTGCATGAGCATAATTGAACTACATGTACACCTCTACACCATCAATGTGTGCGCATGTGCTTGCAACCACGCACGCACACATATGAACACAGGCATGGGCACACAACATACCTTTTAATCAAGTGAAGAGAGTTAAGGACTCACTATCCTTAATAATAATAATAAATGAAGATTTTTATAGCGCATATTCACACTCATAGAGAGCATGCTCTTACCACTTAAAATGGGGAAGAGACATGGACTAAATGGATAGAACACGAGGGACGGAAGAATAAACGACAGTACTGACGACAAACAGAAAACACAAAAAGGCACCAAGTAACAGGAACAGAGAATATAGTGATTCTGCAGAGAAAGATGGTAGAAAAGTAGCAAGAGCGGAAGGGGGGAGGGTAAGAAGGACTAGCATTGTGTGGACTGTGTTAGGAGTAATGCTCAAGGAAGAGGCGCGTTTTCAGTGCAGATTTGAAGGATTCGGTTGTAGGAAGGTGGCGGATATGGAAAGGGAGAGAGTTCCATTATTTTGCTGCACAGTAGCCGAAAAGCCTGTGACCATATGTCATATGTCCTTAAATATATGTGATCAACAACAATGTTAAACTACAGGTTACTAAAAAAAAAAAATGTTTTAGGCATGACCATCCTTAATTAGATATTGCAGATTAAACAATATGTAGTTGGTAAATCACGTTACTGACTAAAGCTATGGCAGGTACTGATGAAATGGAACTAAATATCATGAAATAGTCACATGGTATGTATTTGTGAAGTTCCTGTTCAAGAATAAGGATGATACCAGCATTCACTGAAAGTCTGCCACTGTTAACAGCTGATTAAGATCTCTCATGAGACCCTTTGCTATAGTTAGACCAAGAAGAATGTAACAACTTGAACAGAAAACTAATCTGAAATGATAAATTATTAAAGTCATCTGTGAACATGTACTAAACACACACAACAAATCTTCCCTAAAAGGAGATCCTGTATGGTTTTATCCTCTCATGTGGCAAATAGCTTTACCTTAGGCATGCCATGAAAAAATATTGTTGTTCGCTGTCCACCAATAACTGTGTCACCACCTAGCAATGGGACAAGATCGGCGAGAGCACGTAGGCTAGCAGCTACTATGGTATCAGTTGTGTCACGCAGGCCTAATAACAGCTGTGAACAGATAATGTCATAGCAAATAATACCATCTTTTCTTTATACTGTATTGCATAATTTAAGAAGAAACAGATAGCATTAACACTGACTTAATTCTTCCATGATGCTAAGTCATCTTTAAAACAAATTTGGTTGTGTTGCCATCATAGCACTTTGTACAATTCAAACACATCTTCACGTGTATGTCTTAGAACTATATGTCAAACTGAGGTGGAGCATCTATGCTATGAACGCAAATCTACTATTATGAAAACATAATTGGGATAAGATATGAGGATAGTTACTGAAACATCCAAAACAAAAACTAGCACAAATTATCAAACCTACAGAAAGTTGGAAAAAATGTTTTCCTTACTCTGCACACATCTCTTTTGTTTAACAATTAAGACCCCAATGATACCTTTTTTACAACAGTGTAAAATTTCAATAACACTGCTTTGGCATGTATTAGACTAGCCATAGTAGATGGCTTCACCAGGGTTAATTTCTGCTGTTAACTTGTGAAGCTGTGATTTAACGTCAACTAATGTTCTATGTCTTCATTTGAGTCAAGCTTATTCAAGTGTGCCATCAGTATAGCCAAATAAACAAACATGTACTAAGATAACCCTTCTCATTTGAAAAGTTGACAACTTATGTTCAGTAAAAGTGGCTAAACGTTTTGAGTAAAGTGGAAAATAAAGATAGAAGTTTCTTTCTAACGGTATTTTCCTATTCATAATCACTGCTAACATCTTAGGACAAAGCAAATAAAAATTAAAAATAAATATTCTCTAGAGCAGTACACACAAACTAAATAGAGCCTACAACATACTGTATGCAAAAAAAGAATAATCCTGACAAAATTGGACAAATAATGGATTTTTCATAATTCTCAACCAGACCCACCCACCCAAGCATGCATGCACACACAAACACATACTGGTTCTCTCTGCTTAACAGATGCCATTGTTTTCTTTCTTAATCAAAATAAAATAAACACTAGATTACCAGGTGCAATGCACCATGTTTCTAAGGTAAGTCTTATTTTAAATTCTAGGCACTTACCTGTGGGAAGACACGCTTTTGGAGGGTCTCTTTGTCAAAAAGGCAGACATACTGGGAGAAGTGAGCCAACAAGACCAGGCGGATATGTGCTTCTCGCACACCAAGGATACACAGCAGCTCTGGTAATACACATTTTTGGAATATCTTTTGGCTAAGCAGAGGCGTAACTCCAGGTGGGGAGGTCTTGGCAGCAGGATCATCTGTCAAAGCATGGTGATGCTCAGATGCATGTATGATGTATGTAATCAGTATATAAGCAGATGATTTGATTTGTCTTGTTACTAGATTCTTCTAGTGTTTCCTGTATTTGTTTTTCATTGGTCATCGCTACTGTTGTTTTTCCTTCCGTCCTTTGCATGTTGTCCATGTCTTGTTCTTATTATCTCAAGCGCTAAGAGCATGCTCTTTACGAGCATATGTGCTATATAAATCACACCTTTTATATTATTACACATTGAATCTGCTTATTTTTGTGTGAGTGGGTGTATGTATGTATGCACGTATACATGTAGAGCACATCTGTGAACAAGAACATAAACTTTCCTCTAGAACAATGAACACTTGTGTGCTCCAGACACTTACCATGTTTAGGGCTCAGCAGATGGGGAATGACATAGCTGACAGCTGTTTCATCCATTAGCACAAAACGAGACAAGAGTGGCACTGCAAGCCTGTGACCAATCACTTCCTCTGGAAGTGCTAACAGTCTTGGCAAAAGACCGCTTCAGCATAAAAGAGAGAAAAATGGAAAATAAACTCTCATGGTTTACAGTTTTTTTCCCTGGCTTTGACTCATTTGTTTCAAAATGATACTTGGTTAAAAACTGTATTTCTGCTTGAACACTACTCGACATATTCTTTTATGCTTTCTTTACTAGATGTGTTGCAGCTATCTGACATCTGTTTTCATAAAAATTAACATTACAGACCTGAAGAAATCAGTCTTTTCTTCAGATGTCTTCCCTGCCACGTTGCGCACGAAAGAAAGTATCTGCACAAAGTCATTTCTAGACACACACACACACACACAAACAATTGAATGTTGAAGATAATCTGAATACTAAAAGGTACTAGCAGAGTATGCAGATGCAAACATAATTAGAAAGGTATTTATGAAAGAATGACAGAGAAATAGAATGACCCAAAGACAGAATGACTCACTGATCTCAAAATTCTTTTTACATATAAGCCATAAGTATATATTATACTAAAACCCACCATGAAAAAGTCTAGAAACCTGTAAATGCCTGCTTTACAAACCTATAGTCTCCAACACTTTTTTGTCCTCATTTCACTTTAGTATTTTATACTGAACATAAATCTTGTTTAAAACAGAACAAGAAAAACATTAAGTTGTAAGAAAACACTCTATTCCATATATACTTACAGTCTAATATATATTTATACAAGCAACCCTTCTATCACCTCAAGTATCATTTAAACAGTAATAGCCTCTTTGCATGCTGCTCTTGATTTCAAATCAATAATTTTCACTCCTGGTTTTATCAAAATTTAGAGTGGTGATAAACTGTTTCCTTGCCTTCCTACTTAATTTTCAAAAGTCTGAAAAATTCTTAATTATTTTAGAATTTAAACATTCAGCACAAAAAAATAAAAAGCAACACTCACTGGAAAATGCTGTCATTTTTTAGTGTAAGGGCTGGTGGTCTTAAGGCAGGATCTAATGAAAGGCAAGCTTCAGCTCTTTGTTCAAAAGAATCGCTCATTTTTATTTCACCTTGGCAAACAAATATGATAAAAACTTTAATCTTGCATGTTCACATAATGGACAGGATATTATGAGTAAATATATCAAAAGTCTCAAGCTGGTATGCAAAACGGTACACTAATATACATGGCTAAAACTATAGCACAATCCAGGTTTTAAGTTAAAATCTAACATTTGGAACCATTACATTACATTTTATCCATCACAGCAGACTCTATGGCCATTTATCTCAAAATGACATTTTTTTTTACTATGATGGGGTTTAAACGCATGAAGAACAAAAGTAAAGAATGTTTATGAAGTGTATATGCAGAGGGGAATACACATATGATGCAAGCACAGGTTTGCACAGACACACATGCACATAATTTACCTTGCTCCCTTAGATGATCCAAGAGTATTTTGGCACAAATACCAAAACTATACATGTCACGTGTGTGGCCTTGTCCAGGTGTCACCTTAGCCTTTCCATCCTGAATAAATCACACAGATCTTGTATGCATTTAGGTGATAACCATGTCTGTAAAATCAAAACTGTGGAACTAACTAGAAATGTACCCTTTTCTTTGAGGTGATAAAGATGGGCATCCGCCGTGCTTGTCTCAAAACTAACTGAATTAATGAGAGCAGACCTTGATATCTAGCTGAAAAAAGCAACAGTATTATTTTTCTTTATTATTTTATTTTCTTTGCTACTATTACAATTTCCATTAGACATGATGACAAAAAATATTCTGCGCACTTGTCCGCCAGTTCATGTTTGTTCTTCTACTATAAAAAAAAAACAAAAAAAAAACAAACTAGCATGGTGTTTTTCAGTAAAGAAGTTTCGTCAAAATCTGATTTGAGAAACAACAAATATATTGTCATCAGAGTTTTATTATGTATTATGCACTTAAACTCTTCATCTACAAGCATTTATTGTATCCAAAGTATATGTTTCCATAATGAAAAAAATATCACGCACTACACAGCACTGTGCTTTATTGCTAAATGAAACTACGAAATAGGAACAACTGCTTTCAGAAACCTTGTAGTCTGATAGACTGAAATTTATGATAGATAATGATAATTATTATGTTAGATTTATATGGCATAAGTTCTTGTGGTGATGATAGGAGTGAAAAGGGAACTCGTACCTTCTCTTCTGGTGCAACTGATGTTTGATCCCTAAAGGCTCGGCACATCTCCAGGTATTCAGGAGAAGCAGAAGCAAATGGGCAAGTGTGCTGAAGTTCCCCCAGCCGCCAGCTACCATCGCTTGCCACAAAAATGGCTTCAATGCTGACATTGTTATGGCACACACCAACCTACAGAGAAGGCAGCAAACACAGTAAAATGAATTAAATAAGATCAACATTCATCATTTTACAAAAAAAGTATTAAATGTTTGCCAATGCCAGAATTTTATTTTTTGTAGGACATCAAAATATTTTGTCCAATCAATTTTATTAATTTGAGCACCTGTCAGAATCCAATTGAGATGAGGACACTGCACATTTTAGAAAATTTATTAATATGGTAAAAAGCCCTGTTTTGAACATCATGTGTTCATAAACAAACTAAATTTTAGCCAGCTTATGGCCCAAAGGTTTATTTTAACAACCTAAATGATGAATCACCCACTACAGCCTCTCAAGAAGAGTGCAAATATATTGTGTGCAAGCTGCACATACCTTATCATGCAAGAACGTCAGAGCAGTCAAAATGTCATGAAGTCCAGCGCATATGTCATATGGTGACAAGTGATCCAGAACATTCATCAGAGGAACAACTTGTTCTGTCACCAAATAGAGCCCATCTGATGAACGTCCTGCTCCCATGAAGCGCAGCACACTGGGATGGCGCAGAGTCTTTAGGCTCTTCAAAGACAAAATTCAGGTGTGTGTTTAACAGATTTCGAGGATGAATGGATGTAAAGATTCTGATATATTACCTGTGAACTGCATCAAGATTGTAAAATGTACAGTATAATTTATCTTAAATAGGCAAACTGACGCATAGATACATACGCAAGGATCCATAAGCAAGGAAACAGGCAGACGGACTTTCAAGCGTTTCTTATACTCAAATTTTATAACCTTTTATATCATCATAGTACTATGGTAACTGGGGCTCTGTCTGTGTAGTGGGCAGAGCTGCAGAACATACTCAGGGTTCTGTGGGCCTGTCTGACATGGAAATATTTTATTATTAATGCAAAAGTTTAAATAAAAAGTCAGATAACCTTTATGTCATTGGGGACTGAGGAGTGAGGAGTCAGAGGCGGCACCTATCTTGGAGCCAGATTGGTTTTTTTTCTTGTGTGGGTGGGGTTGGGTTTTCATATCTTATTTCTTGTGGCCTCTCATTCTTCAACTCTTTTTAAAATCCAATACCCATTGAACAGCTGGGTTAGAGTTGGGAATAAAGGGGTTGCTGTACCAACAGGTACTGCGTGCACCTCTTGCCTTGCATACTAGTGCTACAATTAATCCCAGTATCTGCATTTTCAATATTGTTATCATGATACTTGTACTTCAGTACATATAAATATGCCATGTCCACAGCATATGTCTTCTTGTACACATAGCAAGCATTACATTTTCATAGTATTTGCTGTTTTGAAAGAAGCTAAAAATAAAAAGAGAACAAAAATGTTCTACTTCCCAAGTTAAGTTTTGAATAAGAATAAACATGCAGTCTCTTACCTGGGCTAATCGTTCTATCATATCATGGTATTTGCGCTCTCCTTTCTTTGGATGAAAAACTGTCACTTGTCGACCATCTTTTGCAGTTGCATGCTGCAGAGACCAATTTAAGTTACACTCACTAACATCCTCACCCCACTCACAGCCTTCAAGCACGCTGTTCTCTGCTCCCATTTTGTACCTGTAATAAAAGTATTACAAGCATTCATTCGATTAATTTTGTATTATTTTTAGGTATTACTAATTCCAGTTTTACTGAACAATACGTTCCTGGCAATTAACATTGAAGTACCTTGATGTCTAAAAGAACAGCACAAGATCTGATATGGGAGAGAATTTACTGGTGCTCATGCATTATCTCAAACTGCATTCACTGACTTAAAATTTGTTCGTCTTTTTCTCTTAAAAAATGCATCAATACTATACTGAACTAAAATAGTAGTTGCATGTTATCATAAGTGAGCCTATACTGTATACACAATACAAAAGCACACGATGTTTGTGATCGGTGATCTAGGCCTATGTGACCATATCTACCACAAAAGTTTTAATAATAATGCGTTAACACTTAGTATAGAGCCATTCACAAATCTTGTGTACTGAAAACCACAAATTAGACTTTGAATTATGAAAATACTCCTATAGTACTGACTGAACACACTAACTACATTATATTTCTATGCTCTAGGCATCTCTCTTCTAGTATCGAGTCGTCCTCGACTAGGATCTTGAAATGTTCTAAAAAATGAAGGCGATCTTTTGTAATTGATCTGATTAAATTATATAACAGAAAAATATTCGTTTTTTGAGTACGTACCCAGCTAAAACGATGAACTTCAATTTGTCATGACGAGATAGTTCTGTTGCTTGGCGAAGTGTGTCCTTCCCCTCTCCTAACTACATTTTCCCTTCATAATCGTTTTTTAAAAATTAAGCTTTATGAAACTTTAACTATGCAAGGAACAGTTATATTCGTATAGTCGTTATATGATGTGCGCCACAGGTGCAGTCCCAGGAAAATCGAGTGACTGCATCCTTCTCTTGTCGAAGTAACTATACAACTAAGCGGAAGTACGGTAACTCGATGCGCTATGGTATTACCTCCCTTACCACAAAGCTTGTTGGAGTGCAAACGCAGATGTTTCAGGTGATCGGAGAATAATTGGACTACAGTGATAATTACTTACACATATTTCTCAAAGACCAGCGGTGATAATCACAGAGAAATGTGTGTGGATGCTTATAAATGTGACTATGTAGCATGCACAGTAAATTTTGTGCCCAACACCGCACCAGTGTTGATCAACTCAATCGCACATAAACTAGAGGCAGAGACCCTGTAGAATTATGTTACCTGTAATAATTTTGCGGATAAATTACGAAAAAAAAAAGCTGCGAAAAAAACGCGAAGAATTATTTTTAAAGAGCATTCTAACCTCCAGAGGCAATGAAAAGAATTAACCACAATTCCTCTTTAGACCACCACGTTCACGAGCGTCGACGTCACACCTGTTGCATGTGCATCCACAGATGGTCGATTCCCGATAGGTATACTTAAAATCGATAAGACAGTGATCAGAGACTCATCGCGAGAGCGACCGTGCTTTGTGTAAACGTTAAGGGGACAGCTGTCTGTCCTTTTTTCACTCATCGGAAGACTAAGTACACAAGATCTCTAGGATACGCAGCTGCATATACTGTAAACGGCAAGACGGCCACCATTTACCGATTCGACCCAGTCGATTATAACATGCACGAGTCGATTCGACCTATACACGTCCGTGATTCGACCACGACGTACCTCAGTCGATTCGACCACAGCTTTGAGTCGATTCGACCACCGAGTACAGATGTTACTTTTTAGTGTAATCAGTAATGACACATTCGTTGCTTATTGTATATGTAAGCAAAATGTAACTACATTTGTCTTTCAGTATAAATTAGTCACGTGATATACACAGGCTATGGTCGAATCAACTCGTACCGTGGTCAAATCGATAAATGGTCGGGGCCGGTCGATTTAATCATTTTTTGATTCGATCAAGTCGATCGATTCGACCATCACAATTAAGTTGATTCTACGTTTTTTGTTGTTTTTTTCCGTAGCCGATTCGACTACAGGACTCGATTCAATCAGATTACACCTGTGGCGTAGGAACAAGGGGGGCAGCCGCCCCCCCCCCCAAAAAAAAAATAAAAAGATGCTGGGAAGGCAAGAATGTAAACGTTAGTCATTGTCAGCATGGAGCTTACCCCCACCCACCCCCAAAGCCAAGCATCTTCCTACGCCACTGTACACAATTATTTTTCAAATTCGCCTGCGGACACGCGCACGCACAATAAAAGACAATAGGAGACAGATCGAGAGGGTCAGGCAGACCAGATCGAGGTAAAATATCCCGACATAATGATCCGAAGATGTCACAAATAAATGTCACAAACTGTACGTATAGATTCTTTTTTTAAATTCGAGTACACACCTAATGATACTGGTGTCAAACGTACCATGCTTCATGATACTTTCTGATCTAAAATAAGGCTCACTTTTAAATTCAAACACGATCAAACAACCTTTATATAGGTGCTAACATAAAAAGCAAACAATTTTTTTAATCTAAAGCCGTAGAAAAAGTGACTTTACTGAGAACTGTAATTTATATTGACTGGACACACATGATGGGGCTTGGTAGGAGAAAAACCTCTGTTCATGCGTCTTTGTCTAAGTGGGACTCACAGAAGTTAAGCAAAGAAGTCGTGCGGGTGTGTATATATATATATGGGAGCGAGTTCGGAGAGGTACCGAGGACCAGTGCCGGAGACGGCAGAGTAAATCAAAGTGGGAAGTTTGTAGGCTATACGGTCCACGACGAGATGCTGAATTGACCTCATCGACCTCGACCATAGGATAACACTAGAGATCGAGACTGAAGAAGGCACTAGACAAGAGACTGAGACCAGAACAAGCAAGGTTTAGCCAGGATAAGTCATGCACTGACCACATTGCAACCCTCCGTATCATCATAGAACAGTCTATCGAATGGCAATCCTCCCCTTATATAACCTTTGGGGATTTTGAGAAGGCCTTCGACAGTGTAGACAGGGACGTCATCTGGAGGCTAACGAACCACTATGGTATTCCGCCTAAATTCATAAACATCATCCAGGGATTGTATGAAGACTCGTCCTGCCAAGTTATCCACGACGGCAAACTCACTAAACCTTTTGTAATGAAGACTAGCGTAAGACAGGGTTGCACATTATCGCCAACAATCTTCCTGATTGTCATTGACTGGATTATGCGTAAGACAATCCAAGACAACAACACCGGTATCCAGTGGACCTTCACCAAACAGCTTGAGGACCTGGACTTTGCAGATAACATTAGTCTCCTATCTCATCGGCAGCGGCATGCACAAACCAAACAGAGTAAGCTATCAGAGGAAGCACAGAAGATCGGCTTAAAGATCAACAGAAAGAGACCGAAGTGATGAAAATCAACAACAAGCAGGAACTTCCAATCCATCTTCTAGGGGAGAACATCCTAGAAACAGACCGCTTCACATATCTGGGGCAGTGGCGTAGGAAGATGTTCGGCTTTGGGAAGAGGGGGGGGGGACTCCCTGCAGTAAACGGCGTTCGCACTCGCACATTACGTAAAAAAGGAGGGGAGTACGTTCACGCACGCACATACACGGTGGTAGCATAACAGCACACGCTGCTTTAGTCTTAAGGCAAAGCAGCATTAAGCAAGAAAAAACAAATTGAACAATGACTTCCCCGGCTAACGCAATCACAATTATGAAATGTGATAAACGTTATAATAGTAATTATTAAACACATTAATCAAGTTTTTTAAGTCAGTGTGCCAAAAAAACTGCGTCTTAGGTGATTTCTATGGCCATCTACCAAAACACAGACACATATATACAGACCAAACAGTATAACACAGATATGAGTATTATACAACAATTACATATTCTTAATAACGAATATGAATAAGCTTCAACGTAAAATAAAACTGATAAGAGAGATATTATGCAACACACAAAGAGAGATAGTGTTGTGTGTGAATAATCTGGCCCGGATAGCTACAATAAATTGAGATTTTACTTAACTACATGGCTCCGCCTTCACATGGAACACTTACAGATGTCTCCAGCTGCTCCCTGAAAATTCCCACATATATCCAACGTAATGTATGTTACCAGCGACAGTCGTTGATGATAAAAGAGCGTCTTTTTGTTGTTTTACTCATGCACTTCCCACTGAGTTGTAGATAGCAATAATACCAGTCTCTCTCTAAAGAAAGGTACAACGTAACCCGCTTGAAGATCTTCATTCAGATTTGAGCAACTCAAAAAATACCAATCTAGGGACTCTGAGAGTCACTGCCTTACTTACTTAGGTGTAGTCAAAGCCGCCAATTCGCACTAAACCGTTGGTGTCTAGTAAGATAGACGGACGTCCTCGTGCTTTGCTAGCTTTTCACAAGGTGTAAGGGTTCCTGTCTTGTTGGCAAGACTGGGGTATTGGTATGCAACTAACTTGTTAATTACTGGCTTTTTCTGTTGACGATGGCCAGTGTGGCCCCTTTATCTCAGGTTGTAAGCGATAGCAAATAATTTTAGGGCTTTTAGAAAGGAAACTTGGAGGCAGCGAGTGGGTGCATGGGGGATGATTTATGCTGGTCAAACAACCCAGCCAAAGAAAAGAGGTAGCAATATGGGGGAGGGGATCAGAAGACCACACCCGATGTACTGTCCGATGCAATTAGCATGGCAAACAATACCAATTAAGGGACTGTCCCTAATCTGATCGTCGGAAGTGAATGAGGTGTTAGAGCCTCCACTTACCTCAGGGCCAGCTTTTGTGACAGTGATGACCGTCTCCTCTCTCTACATTCGCCTACCTTTTACGGTCACTGATACAGAAACAGGTAGCATGCATGTCTTTGCGTTTGGATTAAGTTCTAGTAGCCATTAAACCTATGTGCTCTCTCTTAATACTAAACACGTATCTTAATGGTATCAAAAGTATGTATTGTACATAAATGTCTTTTAAATATGTTAATAAACTTACAGTAAACCCTAACCCTTGTCTTTGATGCCTCCGAAAAAATTTATAGTTGCCAATTTGTATTATTTAAACTGTGTGTTTGTGTGTATGGGGGGGGGAAGGTTGGGATACTGTTTCTTGTGAACTGGTGATGGGAAGAAGGGTGATAGCTGAGATGATTATAGGGCACCTGTCCCCAAGATGACCAGAGCACCAGAGAGGACAGCAAGGAAAGGGGACAGACCGCCGCGATTTATGAGCACCTCCCTGGCAGGTCACTCAGCCAAAGCCAGTGAGACATTTACCCCTCCCACAGCAGCAGTTATGATTCCAGTTATCGCCCTTGACTCTCTCTTTCTTTACTTATTTTGCTCTTTGTGAGGGATTACGTCTCAAATATTAGGGGCGGTGGGCAAACAGATATTCCTGCCCCTCTTGTATTTTCATTGAGGGGGCGGCTGTCCCCGCTGCCCCCCTGGTTCCTACAGCACTGATCTGGGGAGCATCGTCAGCAAGGATGGTGGAGCGGACGACGACATCAGAAGCCGCATAAACAAGGCCAGGCATGCATTTAACAGCCTAGATATGCCCCATCTGGAACTCCCGAGCAATATCCCTCCGCAGTAAGACCCAGATCTTCAACACCAATGTGAAGGCACTCCTACTGTATGGTTCTGAAACCTGGAGAGTGACAAATACCATCAACAACAAGCTCCAGACCTGTACCATCCGATGCCTTCGTCATATTTTTGGAATAAGATGGCCTGAAAAGATCTCCAATAGCAGCCTGTGGAAAAGAACTAACCAGAATGCCACTAGTCACGACATCAAAAAGCGCAAGTGGGGCTGGATTGGACACACCCTGCGCAAACCAGCTGACACCATTGCCAGGCAGGCACTTGACTCTTGACTGGAACCCTCAGGGGAAGAGGAGAGTTGGGAGGCCAAAACAGACTTGGAGAAGATCAGTAGAGAGCGAGGCAAAAGATGCCGGAACCACATGGGCCCAACTGAGGGGAGCTGCCCAAAACCGGGTCCGCTGGCGAGGAGTTGTTGCGGCACTATACTCCTCGAGGACAAAGCTCACTCGGCTCGCAGAAGAAGCAGCGATGACGGGCCTGACCATCAACATCAAGAGGACGGAAGTAATGCGGGTCAACAACAAGCAAGAAGCCCCACTGCAACTGCATGGGGAATGCATTACAGAGTCTAACCGTTTCACCTACCTTGGCAGCATAGTCAGCAAAGATGGAGGTTCAGATGAGGATGTAAGAAGACGAACAAACAAAGCCAGGCTTGCATTCCACACCCTACGACCTATCTGGAACTCCAAAGCTCTATCTTTACACACCAAGATCCGCACCTTTAACACAAATGTAAAGGCAATACTTCTATATGGATCCGAGACATGGCGGGTGACAAATGCCATTACTAACAAGATACAGACATTCGTCAACAGATGTCTGCGCCACATCCTCAACATCAGATGGCCCGAGAAGATCTCCAATACAGTCCTGTGGGAGAGAACCAATCAAAAACCTGCCAGCCACGACATCAGGAAGCGGAAGTGGGGCTGGATTGGTCACAGCTTACGAAAGCCAGCCGACAACTTAACAAGACAAGCTGGAACCCACAGGGGAGGCGCAGGGTTGGGAGACCCAGAGATCAGTCCACAGAGAGGCAGAGACAGCTGGCATGACGTGGTCCCAACTAGAAAGGAATGCCCAGAACCGGGTCCGTTGGCGGGGTGTGGTTGCGGCCCTATGCTCCACTGGGAGCGTACAGGAATAATAATAAGAAGAAGAATACTCCTCGAGGAGTAACAAGGAATGATGATGATGACTGTACACGACTGGCAACCAGTAAAGAAAGCGTATGATGGGTGATATATGTTCATATCTAGATGGTCTGCATGGATCCTTTGAAGTCTGTCATGAAAATAAGATACTTAAGAATACTAGCTAAAAGAGAATTACAATAGTCCATCATTGACAGCACAAAGCCACAGATTAGTTCTAGTTGCATCAGTGGTGAGATTGTGACGAATGACCGGTACTGATCCTACGAAGTTCAAGGTAAGCAATTCTGCAGACATGAGAAATATGCTGATGAAAAGTCAAACTCTGATCGAGAATGACACTCAAGCTGAGGACAGAGGTGGAGAAAGGAATAGTTAAGTTGTTTATAGACAGACACTGAAAAAGAGAAGGATGAACAAATAAAAGTAGCAGTTCAGTCTCATCGTCATTCAGTTGGAGTCTGTTCTGGAACACGTCATCTATGCATTCCTGTGACCGTGTCAGTAGTCCAGAGAGTTCAGTAAGTGGAGCTGACTGATAAAGCTGTGTATCATCAGCATAACTCACATGTGACATAACATCAGACAGAGGGGAGACATATAAGAAGAAAAGTATTGAACCCAATACAGATCCCTGGGGAACACCATATCTCAGGACAGAAGCATCTGAGCAAACCCTATTCACACACACAGTCTGGAGTCGAGTCAGTGGCGTAGGAAGATGCTCGGCTTTGGGGGGGGGGGGGCAAGCTCCATGCTGACAATGAATACCGTTCACATTCTTGCCTTCCCAGCATCTATTTGGGGGGGCGGCTGACCCCCTTGCCCCCCCTGTTCCTACGCCACTGCGAGTCGGTCCATGAGATAGGATCGAAACCAGGACAAAGCAACATCATGAATACTAAAAGACTGCTGAAGCCTGTGTAGAAGTATGGAATGATCTACAGTATCAAATGCAGCAGACAAGTCTAACAGCGCCAGAGATGACACTTTGCCGTCAGCACTGAGGAGTATATAGGATTATAGGTCATTTAGATTCGGTAACATGACTTTTTCTATAAGCCGACTGGAAGGTATTAATGAGATGATATTGGTCCACGTGTACAATAAGCTGGGAAAGAACAAACTTTTCCAGAACCGTAGATAGCATCGGCAGGAAAGTGTCTCGCTGACCATCGGTATCGACGGTATGATCACGGACAGTTCGTGGAATGATTAACTACGCTGTCGGTGATGATAGGCACATTTCCGACGAGAGCCGAAGATTACCGAAAACAGTTCGCGATGCTGCGCATGCGCTTCGAGTTGGACCCGATTCTAAGTATGGAGAATCGTACGAAAGACTTGTTGACACGGGCGAGTGATAACATTTGACTGAACAGGTAGTGTGTTACCTGTCCCAAGCGGATATCATGGAGCTCACAAGGGGTTTCGACCCCACTTTGCCACTAGACTTTAATGGCAGGTGAGGTTTTGAATAATGCACTTTGCAGTTTCCAGAGAGTTCGCTTAAGATCAGACGTTGACCATGGCTTTTGTTTGTATTTCTTTAAAATTTTGATTTAAAAGTTGAAGAAATTTTAATCATCGTGCGACAGTTCTGAAGCGGTAAATTCAAACCTGTGCAGTGAATGACACAGAGTTTTACGAATTGCAACCTAACTGCAACAGTTCCATGTTTTGTGCAGACTTTGTAATAGAAATTGAATAGGGCACGAGTGAGACAGTACAAAGGCAAAGGAGAGATTTAAAAATGGAAGTTTCTGTCGTAATTTGTATATGTTCGTATAACGTTTGAGCATAGGTTACTGATGCCAGTAAATACTCAGCACTTCATTTCTGGCAATTTAATCAGTAAATGATAAGCGACATCGAAAAAGAAAAGATAATTCTTTTTGAAAGACGTCATCACTTGCTGTGTGGTGTAATGGAACAAACAGTAGTCTGTTTTGTTGCTTGTATGTTAGTAACCTGAATCTGGCTGTTACGGCTTCTGTTTCTATGAGCTAGCATGAACATAAAAAGTATGTTAAACAATACCATATAAGCACTGCATATATTTCAGGTGGAATATGTGTATTCTGTTTAGTCTGCATGTTATCACCTCTCAGAGTTCCTCCTAGTTTTAAAGTTTTCCGCGTTCGTTATTCTCCATGCGGAATTTCTTTTGCAGACGGTGTCATTCGTTGCGCATTTTAGGCCTAAGTACTCCTCTCCCATATATGTCTCCTAGGTTTCTTAGATGTAGATGTTCATGCAACAACAAGAAAAAAATTATCTTGTTGTTCGCTTAGTTCTTTAGCATGATTTTTAAAATTTATCAGAAAAAATGTTGCCACCAATGGAGCGATTTAATCTACCTTCCATTAGTTAAAACTGTTTCTTAGGTCCCTCAAAGCAAAATGTTGATCTAATCATTGGTGACACTATGCGTACTAGAGGCTAGACTTAATGTCCTCAGACCCCCAACAGTGGCACAATGCTTTGTTGAAAAACAAAGGCTGATGTTGTAAGCAAATCCACAGTAATCTTTCTGGTCATGGTTGAGCAGGTTAGAAGAGACCTACCATTACCCCCAGTGGGGCTGAAGAATTGGGTTACCCTAGGTTGCTACATCTGTCTTTTATATAATGTAAAAAAAAAAAAAAAGTCACTCATTAATGTAACTGGTTGATTTAGCTCACAGAAGTCTACAATACATCCAGTTAATTTTTATGCTGTCATTGTCAGTGGTAAAATCCATTTCTTTACAACTTAAATACATCAACTTTTTCAGCATTCAAACTTAGTTCTGTACACATGCATAAAAGTATAATGTAGAGATAGAATGATGAAAAGTATGGACTATTCAGATATCCATTTACTGTTTGTAAATCCATGTAAATGCAACTGATATCTCTATAGTGGTTTTATTCTTAGTGTTTTGTTGATATTTCACACATAGGCTATAGTAGTTTGTTTTTTTAGCTTATTTATGGCATCTGACTGCACAAAACTTGTTGGAAACAGATGGCAAACACATTATCTTGACTTTCTGTCAGGACAGGTGCTAAGTCAAGTGTGACACCTGCACCTTGTTACAGCACACCTTGGAACATTTTTGTTGTTGCTGGTAGTTTTAGCCAAACCTTAGCATTGATTTCCCATCACAGAACCTGTGTGTATGTGTGTTTTGCATCTATGATAATGGCAGGATGCCACTAACAGTTCTGTTAGTAAAATATAAGCATTTTAATAGCTTAATCTTGCATTAACAAAAATGATGCTATAAAGACTGCCTATTAGAGCCAAGTGATTGATTTTCTTGACTGTAGAATTGAAAGTTGGTGAATTCAGTGCCTTCTTATGCCTGTTGCTGGAAAATTCCATGTGGCCACCCAGCTTCTGTGCAGCAGAAATGGGTATTAGGGAAGATAAAGCCAGTAAAAGGATTGGGCTGGGTTCCAGGGCATGTGTCATGCTCCGACATAGGGAACACCATACATTTACTGCCCCTTAGGTCTCAAAGCTTTGGGACTTTTAACTTTACCACTAAGATTATTCTTTTCATTTTTTTTGCTTTGCAGAATGAAAATTTTGTTTTAAGGATAGGGGATACTGTGGAGCAACATTTGCCTATCAGGTCATTTTGCATTATTTTTAAAAATAAATAAGCACTGGGAATTATATTAACAATAATGATCTGGTGATGTGAGGTTGTTTTTACCAAATATAAACTTTTGTGTGTAGTACCAATCCGCTGGATCTGCCTGACGTCACTATTGATGGCAATATTGGAGACCATCCACCATCTAGAGCAGCATCTGCTAGTCCAGGACTTGTGCCAAGTACAGTAATCTGTGTTATCATTGTTACAAACGAAGCCTTTTGTTTAAAAATGGCATTTGCTGTGTGGTGTTCAGGGTGACTTAAATTTTTAAAATATGTAATTATAACATAGGTTGTGTGTTCATGCTGTTAACATTAACAGAAAAATGTTTGTTTTCATATAGTTTGTAGTGCTCATTTAGTAACAAAAACCTGTAAGAGACACAGATTTAGTAGTTTTTATAGTTTATAAAATATGCTTGTGCCAGTTCTTACAGTTATGTTTTCGTGAATGTTGTAAGGTAACATTTACAAAGTAACAACATATTTATTTGAAAGCTTTCTGCCAATGGAGCTAATCTTTTTGAAATTATGTCAAATGAAAATTAAAATAGAGCGACTAAAAATACTGTCTCCGGTGTCTGGTGGTCTCCACCTTTTTCCCCTCCCTATCCTACCCATTCCCCCTTTTTTTGTTATTGCTGTTTGCAAATTGTACCACTGTATTTGTTTCTTATGCTGCTTTTTTGTTATTATTCTTTGCAAAACTGTACCACTGTATTCCTTATGCTGCTCTGGTTCAGCTGCACTGAGCTCACTGCCACATAAAAAATGTACTATGTAAGTGATGATGGTGATTATTATTGTTATTAGAAGTACTATAAAATATATGTTCCATTATGTCTTCAGTGGTGGCTAAAACTAGCAGTGGGCGAATGTCCCCTGTACGTGGTCGTACCATGAAGGAGTATGATCAGGTAAGTAATTTTGTCTGGTTACATAAGCCAAAAAGAAATGTGCACTGTTCATTGCTGTATCCTGCTTAATTTTTTTTTTCACTTCTCTCTCCTTGATAAACAGCTTGAAGAAAATTGAGCCTGGGTTTGATGTGTATATCAGTAAATATTGAGGTGTCATGGTTCAATGCACATTAATCTGACAGTCAGCCTTGAGATTTGTGTATCAGCACTTTAAAGCCACATGCAAATTAGAGATTTTGAAATGGGGATCTCAGCTAGATGACTTATGATTATAATGTTTTGGTACAGAGGAACTGTCTGAAGGTGATATTAAAATTACGCCAGTAGAATACACAAAGAAATTTTTTTAATTGTTTTTTAGTAAATGCTTGGAATGCTTCTTGCTCTCTCTCTCTCTCACACACATACAGATTTAAATAGAAACAAACCAGCTTTTTGCATTACACCATTTACTGTGAAACTAAGAGGTGCATCTACAAAGAGCATGTTTTATACAATAATAAACTAGTCATTTGATCATGCTTTCAGGGGTGTCGGGAGAAAATTCTGAAATCATGTTGTTTTTCTTTACTTGAATACCTTCTAGTTTTCTTTGAAGTTTAAAGATTTAACAAGTTTTTGTTTTCCTCTGTGTGTGTGTGTGTGTTTAAATAGCAAATTGCAGAACTCAAGAAAGAGAATTTCAGCTTAAAACTTCGGATTTACTTCTTGGAGGAACGGATGGAACAGAAGTTTGGTAGTACAGAAGATACATTTAAAACTGTAAGTTGCCTTTTTTTCTAGCATTTTTGATAATACAGAATTCTTTTGGTTTTCATAGATAATTAACTCTTGAAACAAACACTGTGCACCAGAAGCACCTGCATGCATGCACCTTGCTCATAGATGTCAAAGCAGATAATATACCTAGGATGATCAGGGAAAAATTTGTCTTTTGATGTCAGTGCTATCTGCTTTTTTGTCTTAATATTGTGAGCAAGGCTGTTGTGTGAACTTGCATATGGTAATGTTTGTTTCAGAATATAGAACTAAAAGTTGCTGTTCAGAGCCTGAAACAGGAACTTGCAGACAAGCAGGAGCTTCTGCGTAAGGCCAGGTAACGTGATAGAAGCTGTGATGCATGTCTGAGACTATAGCTCTCTTTCAGCATTCACTTAAAGAATTTTCAGTTTTCACTAGTTTATTTTTCTTTTTTAAGTCATAATGATGATGTAATCCTATTGTGCTTGGTTAGTCAACATAGGTCTCTTTTGATAAAGCAAACAGAATACTGTAGGCCTCACTGATTGGTCGATGTGGTGTCTGAGATGACAGTTGTGGCTGTCCATTAACCTATTGCAGCCAGGCTATGGAAGCCCTTACATCTGGCCAGCAGAGTGACCTTGAAACCATGCGCCAGAACTTGGAGACTCAGCACAAGAAATACACCGAAGATCTCAAGTCGGACCTGCAGCAAGCCATTCATGTATGAGACATTGCAGAGGGTTTTTCCTATCCAATAGTTCTGTTTCATAGTAGACTGCCTAGTAGCATCCAAGATGTTTCTTCATCAATATTAAGATAATGAGTGAAATACACAGTTAAGACCTTTGCCCATTCTACTTAGCAATCTAGCAATGAAAGAAAAGCTTTAAAGTGCAGTGTAAACTGATTCCTAAAGATTTTGATAGCACATTATCTAGGAAGCTCAAAACAAACCATAACAGACTTAAAGACGCAGATGAACTCATACACACACATGCTCTCTCCCTCTGTTTATCTCTTTCTGTTATACACACAGGCAAGAAGTAAACCTGTAAATTATGATACAAAACACTATTTGTATCTTTCATTTGTGTGTGTGTGTGTGTTTTTTTTAAATATGGTCTTGGGTATATGATATGGATAGTGCTTTTAAATATTTTCACAAAAGTAAATTATAGCAGGAACTATTAGCAGATTCATTCTGCATGTGTGTGTGTGTACGTGTGTGTGTGTGTGTTTTCATGCACCTGCACATGTATTTTCTTCTGTACAGGAAGCTGAAAGATCTCGAGAAGAAGCAGAAAATGCAAATAAACGTATGAATGACTTGGAGATGCAGTTGTCTGACTTGGAAAAGCAGGTGCAACAAGAACTGTTCAAATCAAAAGTGAGTAGAGCTCACTGCCAATTAAGGATTTATTTACCAGGTAGCACCATCTAAAACAGTATCAAAACAAGGTTAGCTAGTTCATCTTGTAATGAAAAGACTGCAGAAATACTGAAGTCCTTTGATGAGTAGACACAGGTCTTCAGTGTTTCCAGTTGACTTCAAGGTCAGGATCGGCTCGGAAAAATACCAATTTTGGGGCATATGGTCAATTTTGAGTTAACAGCAGATTTGCATACTTTAACATATAATTTGGAGATTTGTATGGATTCGAAGTAAAATAGTGCTTAATTTGATGCAGGCAAGTAGATCATAAGGCTATACCTGAAACCCAGACACCAAGAAAACAATAAAAGAACACAAAAAAGCTAATTGTTTCCGAGCAAGAAAGCCGTTAGAGTGAAATCTATAGCTTTGGAATACTAGGATAGACTTAGATTACATAGTATGATGCTATGTGTAGCATATAAACACTGAATTATATTTTTAAAAAATGATCTGATACAAGATACATTCATTTTCAATCTTTAAACTTGAATTTCTCCAATTGCCGTTTTTGATGCTGAGGCTTAAATACAAAAGGCCGTATCTCAAGATAGGCTTGTGCTACAACATCAAAATTTTAAAGTTTTATTTAGAAATGCATAAACTAAAGGATAGTGGAGGGATATTCTGGCAGGAACATTAATTTGGCTGAAATTGACACTTGAAGAGAAAAAAAATCTGTCTGCCAAATTTACGGGTGGGTACCATGTTTGACTGGTTATATCTCATAGACCTTTTGAGATATCAAAAAGTGCCTTCGATATCCTTTAGATCACTGTCTCTAGTTTACAAGAACACTAAAAGTTTTGGTATGTGACATATGGTATTGTGCATGTGCACTTTTGAAATGCTTGTACGTTTTTAATGAAAAACGTTGCTTAAAGTCTAAATTTTCATTGTAGGACCCCAAAAACATTTTTATATGCAACAAATATGTTACTGTAACACTCTATAGTAAAAATCTTTTAAATATATTGAAAACAAAGATTTTAATTTTTGGAGTAGGTACCTGATCTTAACCCTCTTAGCACGATGAGCCACAATTGTGGCCCTTACGGCAGAGCACGATGAGCCACAATCGTGGCTTGTGCTCCATGGTTGTGGCTGCAGTTTCACTATTGTCTTCAAAATCATAATGACTCCAAAACTACAGGAAGAAGACCTGACAATAGAAACAAACTTTCTGATTGGTTGGTTTTTAATTGTCAACCAACAAAAGAGCTTTTCTTGGACCACTATAGCAAAGCCACGATCGTGGCTCATCGTAATCTGCCGGCAGGGCCACATTCATGGCTCATCATGCTAAGGTTTTGAAACTCATTCAACACAGGCAAAAAATGAACATTTGCAACGGTAGTGGTGGCATGACATTTTTTATTATTATTTTTTCAAATGCTTTTAAGCAGTGGACGCATACAGTAGTACTGCTTTTTCCAGTAGTGTACTCAAGTAATCAGTATTTTTTATGACAAATTAAGTAGCCATGTTTGTTTTTTTACAGAAACTTGAGGACACTGTACGACTTAAAGAAAGGTAATATATATATATATATATGGAAGTATGTTAAAGGTAGGGAGGAAAAAAATAAAATGCTCTAGACTCATTTGATGTTTGTCTTACATTAGTCAGTGCTGGTGGTAAAATCTCTTTAAAACCAGTTAGCTTTGTTTTGGACTCGAGCCAGTAGTGTGAATATAATAAAACTGATGGCAGATGTAGTTAAAAAAAATTTACTTCAGAAATTTTTTTTACTTCAGTTGTTGTAATATTCATATACGAGGTGTGGCAGGAAAGTAATGAGACTGCTTTTTTATTTAAAAGTTTTTATTTTTTCTCCAACATCAATGTTATCCCCTTCAAAATAGTTCCCTTGGACAGCTACACACCGATGGAAACGTTCCCACTTTTGGTAGCAGCGCTGGAAGTCTTCAATCGGTGTGGTCTTCAGCATGTCCATTACACTCTTTTGGATGTTTTCTAAAGTCCTGAAATGACGTCCTTTGAGGAAATTTTTCAGTTTTGGAAAAAGGAAAAAGTCACAGGGGCTGAGGTCAGGTAAATAGGGGGGTTGGGGAACCACAGAAGGGGAATCATCCTCAAAGAGTTTGTTCCTCCAGGCCAAATTGTCATCCTTGAAAGGCTCAGAAAAAGGGTCATTCGCGTGAGACCAGACATTGCAGACAAATGGATGCGCCATCATGACAACGCCCCATGTCACACTGCCCTCTCTGTCACGGAATTTTTTTATCTCAAAAGGCATTCCTGTGGTTCCCAAACCCCCCTAATCAGTCTCATTGCTTTTCTGCCACACCTCGTAGAACTTAAGAGAAAAGTTGGCTGCTTATTTTTATTACTGATCACTTTTTTATAGAGATGTGGCAGACCTTCAGAGTGAGTTGGAAGAAAGAGAACGGGCATTTGTTTCTCTCAAAACGACTTTGAAGGAAGCTGAAGAGGAGAAACAAGAAGCCCTAGCTCGTGCAGAGCAAGCAGAAAAGGCTGTGCAGCGCAAAGATCGCGATGTGGAGGTCAGGATCAACAGGAGAGTTGTATTTTCATGCCTGATAAGTTGTTGTGGTTTTTGTAGTACTCTGTGTACATATTATGAGAGTGTGGAATATATGTCAAAAATTTCCTATCGTTTCCACTGAGGCTTGGTAAAGTGAGTTTTTCATATCACTGCATGACATGCATGATATTGAGATGTACTTGCATGTTCCTTGAATCCAACCTTTACACTTGTTACAACTTTGCATGCAGCAACTGTCTTCAGCCCTTAGAGACCAGTCACAGATTGATGGCCATTCTTTCCTGGCATCTCGTCACCTAGAGGTTTGTTGCCTTTAATTTATAGTGTTGTATGTAACTGTCGTCCCACCAAAGCCATGACTGTGACACCGATGAGACAAACACTTGCCATAGCTTCTTTGCATTTAAAAATCTGCAACAAGAGTATGCCTCATTCCATCTTAAGTTTTTGCATGTTCACATTTTAAAAAGATTTTAACTCCAGAGTTGTGATATTCCATCTGATGGTGAAAGTATATTCAAGTAGTATAATGTATTATAATTTAATGCAGTATGAAGTGCTTAATTGTCTTACCAGCTGTAGAACAAATTTCTTTTGCTTCTACAGAACATCGGAGCCCATTTTTAAGGCAGTTTAATTTTTTTTATTACTTTAAATTCTATTGCATTAATATTTTGGATCAAAGATTGAAGATAAAACATGTGCAGGAACTGCGAAAGCAACATACAGAAAGGATCAACATTTTAATGGTACACGTCAGTCAGTTGGTCATCTGCATTGTCTTGTGCATGTTTCCCATTGCAATACAAAAATGATGCTTTTGTTTATATTTCTTGGAGATGGTTTGGGATTGACATATGAAATTATGGCAGTACAAACCAAGAGAGAACTGAAAAAATGATTATTTTTGTTTCTTTTATTCCATTCTTTGTGCATTTTTATTTAAATTTATTTCAAGTGTTGTTGATCTCTCTGGTTTACAAAACAGTGGAATGTGGTGGTGCTAAGGGAAAACTGGTGATGTTTCTTGTACCATTCTTTGATATTATGATTGATTATTCTCACCAAAAGTATTTGTACAATTTATGTGGCATCATAAATTTAAAATATGAATTTTATTTGTTTTGAGTAAGTGAAAAAAGAGAATTCTGTTCTATTATATTTTTTTAAACATTCTTTTAATATTTGTCTGAAATCTTAGCAAAGCTGGAAAACTGAGGCAGTAATGTTCTTGCCTGCTAGAAGAAGACAGCGATTCAGATTTGCTTAGGCTGTTTCATAGACTGGTCAGGTTTTTTTTATGGGCATAAAACGTATTTGCATGTATGTGTGTGTGTGTGTGTGTGTGTGCATGCATGCTACAACTATGACAATAATGAAGCAATGCTGTACAGAATACACGACTGAAATACATTCTTTATTCATCTGCCAGGACCAGTTGCAGGATCAGCAAGAGAAACTGCATCAGTTGGAGACAAAGATCTTGGAGCTGCAGGATATTGTGACTAACAGAGACAGCAGAATAGAAGTGAGTGGGGCATTTTCTTGTTTGAAACCAGCACGGATAGTTGGAGCATTGCACATGAGGAGTGGAAAGTACACATCTTGCTGGTTTAAGTGTACAACTCATATATCTGAGTATATTTCAGTCTCATCCTTCTTGAAAGTTTGATAAAGAGCTTTAACAGTGTGTTCCAGTATCAGTTCCTAATTGTCTTTGTCATCTGTTATCCTGTTTTTTCCTGCCTTTTGTCCTGACTGATATGTGTTATTAATTTTTTTTTTACAAATGCTTTTTGGAGCATTTTATGAAAATAGTTCTTAGCATCCCAGAGAACGCCATGATACATTTTGTTTTAGCACTTTGTTGGATGCCTTTTAATAGAACACAGTGATGCAGTTTGCCTTTTGCACTTGGGTGCCCCTTAATAGTTCCAGAGTCTACTGCTTTACAGGAGCTGGAGAGCGAGGTGCGAGCAAAAGACAAGAACCTAAAGGAGGCTAGCAGCAAGGCTGATAAACTGACAGAGACCATGGAACAGGAGCAAGAATACAGTAGACGCCGGGATCTTACTATTCAGGGTCTTGTCAACGAGGTCCACAAGAAAGAAAAAGAGGTAGGGAGAAGCCTTGGCTATATTATGGCAGCACAGCTAACCAACACTGAAACTGCAGCTTGACACATACTCTGGGATGTGGTCACATGACCTCTACACCAGGTTGAAATTCTTGATATTCAGACCCAAACTGGTCTGTATGAAGCTCATAAAGTTTGACGAGAGTGACTTGCCTTTACTTGGAGTAAACATGATGAAGACTGAATGCCAAGCGAGCGTTGACGGCATACTTTTTTCGTTTTTAAAAGCTATTTTCACAAGTTAGTAAATGCTGATGTAAACTTGCACCATTAGCACTATCGTTTATAAATCATTAGATTTTGGGGTGCTATAGAACTCATTCTGCGAGAATTCGGCATCGGTGTCACAGTCATGGCTTTGGTCTACTATACAACTGGTAACATAACATGTAATTTGCCTTTTTATCAGTTCGGCTACCTTTCTGTTGCTAAAGTTACAAAAACCTGCATATATCCTTAAAGTAATGGGCTTGACTTTTCCTTGTTTGGAAGCCTGATATGTGTAGTTCAATTATTTTAAACATTTTAAATAATAATAATAATGGTGTGAGTTTTTATAGCTGGTATCCCAGCCAAAGCAAGGCCCTCCATGCATTACAAACTCAAAAACACAAGACACAAAATTCCAGTGGCTCTATAAAGTTAATGGGAATGCCAGGTCATTCTTCTGCCGGATGACATTCATAGACCAAGATGTCAATAAAACAGATCTACTCTACAGTCACTGGAGTGGAGCAGAATAGATCAATAATCCGAGGGAGAAATTGGTGTTTGACAATGAGCCAGCAACTAAGGCTATATTACAGCAAGGTAGGCAGCCCTGTAAACAGAAGCCACATGCAGAGAAAGAACAGCATGCCCACGACGAGAACTGAACCCAGGACAACCAACCACTATATTGTTGACAGGCGCTAACCGTTGCGCCACCGGGCTGCCCTAGATTAATAATCAAACGCATGGATTAAATCATCAGGATTAAATCATAATGTACTGCAAAGAGGTAACTAATACAGGGTTCAAGGAGACATAGTGGAGTTATATGCAGGTTACAATTTTCTCAGAGGCTCAGGTAATCCGGCCTTGTAAACAAATTTACAAATTAGTGTACTTAAGACGGTAATTTTTTGCTCCATTTTTTAACTTAATTTCTAGATGCACTCTTTCATACCCAAACAGATGTTTAGTTCTGTTAAAAATTTATGACTGTTTTTATCTTTGATGAGGCTTAATAATTTTTTTCTTTAGATTTATGTCTTTATCCTTACTGTTATCACATTTTTTCCAGAGAAAAATTTTGATATGTCTTTTATCCTAACGGCATGTAAATTTTGCTAATTTCTGACACATTTGTACAATAATATGACTTCACAATTCAGATATCAGAGGTAATTTTAGGCTGTGGCCTTGCGGGATTCCCGCAAAATTTTGCTGAAGGGCGCATAGTCTGAAAGTCAGCGCGACCATGCGCCCGCAAAAATACCGTAGCTGGCGCACTTTTAAACACGCGATGCAGTACTTTAAAAATAATTGTTGTCATTCTTCGCACTGGTTTGAAACCGACCTACTAGAATCGATGCTAATGACTGGACAGTTTTCAAACTGACGAGTTGTTATCCATCTGCAACCTGGTCCAAATTTCGCGCCAGGAAGTAAATTGTTGACACGCCCACAGCGAAAACATTTGGGACGGGAGAGATCAAAGAGTATCGGAAGCAAGCGAGTTGAAAGCGAAGTGAACATGACTGTCAACTCTGTTTGACTTTTCGTTCGCGACAAGAACAGATGTCCCGGAAAGTAGAAATCGACAAGGACAGAAAGAAACAGAAACTCGTCAGAGTGTGCCGCACACATTGTTGGAACTGAAAATGTAGACAGCGAAATAGACAAACTGAAACAGAGACCGCACGTAAAAAACCACGCATCCAGAGAACCTGTCAGTGTGAATGGCTGAAGAAATGGCCTTGGCTAATGAACAAGGAGGAAGGCATGAGATGTAAACTGTGCATAAAACAATCAGAATAACGCGTTTACAACCCCGGGTGTGTTAAGTACCGAACGAGGATGCTGCAGAGACATTCAGACTTCCGACCACAGGCACTCTTTGGAGGCTGAAAATTTTCAGAAAGATTTAAATTTTCAAACTATTTTCAATTCTAATTTATTTCTCTCCTCATGACCTTTTTGGAACTTATGCCGGCGGTATTATATAACACTTAAAAATAACGTGTTGCGAACTTATACAACATAACAAGACACAGAAGCTGACAGGGTTGCTTCTGCGACAATCTGTGCAAGAACATTAATGACAGGTTCTCAAAAGATGCAGGTGATGTTGCTTCTGGATTTTTGAGTTCTTTCCATGTGCCCCATCTTTTTCCTGTCTGCAGAAGACAGAACACCCTATGGAGACAAAGCAGTGGCGTAGGAACAGGGGGGGCAGCCGCCCCCCCCAAAAAAAAGATGCTGGGAAGGCAAGAATGTGAACGTTATTCATTGTCAGCATGGAGCTTGCCCCCCCAAAGCTGAGCATCTTCCTACGCCACTGCAAAGAATTAAATATCTTAACAGATTTCTTTGGAAAACCAGCACAAGTGGGCAGCAAATTCAGTAAAATCTTGCTTGACAAAGCAGCATGTTTAGAGGAATGGATTGTGGTCAAAGAAACTGTCACGCTGAATGCATATCGGAGAGATTCCACAAGCTGTTTAAGCTGTTATTTGATTTTTACAGGGATTCATTTCCAAATTTGCTGGTTCTTGGAAAGCTGTACCTCCTTATGCCATACCACAATGCAGACTTTGAGAGGGGGCTTCGGCCATCAAAACCTAATAAATTAAGTCTTCTCGTAGAAGTTGCCTTGAGAAGAAACATTTAAACCCCTACACTAATGAGACATATGAAAAGTGTCTAAACATTATCTCATAGCCCAATGAGATGGACACAAAGACTAATTGGTTTGCAAATTTAGGATGCTATGATAAACTAATGATGATGAAAGATAATTTATCGATATAGAAGAAAAAGATATCTATGTGATTAATCTTCAGTTTCTTGTGATTAATAAAGTATTTTGTCGTATACCAAATATTTATCAGAAAAAGCAGTGAAAATGTGTTTGTTTCGAGGGACCCCTTGTTTCATTTGAAGGGCCCCTGTTTTTGAAATCCTAGAATTACCTCTGAGATATCCTTGGGACAATATATTACTGTAGGTTAAAAGTTTCATCCTTATATATAGAAATCTAAACTGTGTTAAACCATAATATTTTATGCATAATGTTAACTTTGTGTAATCTGCTGATTGTCAATGTTTAAAGCAGCAGAACAATAACACGCAAACATAAAAGAACTCAAACCAACACCTCAAATAAAGTTCATCTGATTTTATGGATCCAGCCTATATTATAAAACGACTCACTACTTTCAATAACTGAAAAAGAAGATGAATAATCTGTATATGTCATGGATTTGACTATGGCGCAAAGAACTGATCAAGGGATTTTGGTAGGTAATCTGTCACCAGTTGTAAATGTGGTTTTGTACTTCGTTGACTAACAGGTCTAGCACCAAGAGACTTTTTGCAGTACTGTGAATAACTTTGTATTATTGGTTTATTTCAACACTGACATACGACTCATTCAGATTTATTAACACTTAACACAAAGTTAAAAAATATCTCAACCTTAGTTTTAGAATGTCATGACACGGACAAATTTGTTTACTCCAACCAAGGGAAGTCACTCACAGGTGGTGATGTCAACCTTTTGAGCTTTGTAGTAACTCATCTGATTCTAGCAAAAGGAAACAACAACTCTGCATGTGCACATTGTATGTGTGCATGCATGCATGTGTGAAAGAGGATAAAAACCTGTATGCAAATGTACAGTATTTATATGTGTGCATTTACTTGGGCATGTTGCAGCTGAGCAAGGTAAAAGAAAAACTGTCAAAGAGTGAAGCCGTCTTAAAGTCAATCCGTGCAGACCTCCATGAGGCTGAAATGAACAAACATCAGGTGAGTGTCCAAGGTCACCCATCATAATGTATAGTTTAACCAGTGTGGTCAGTTAATTAATCAACTTGCATATTGTGTGTGAGCGTGCATGGCTATGTATATGGGGCACGACTAAACCTGCTTGTAAGACTAGCTATAATATGTCTATGTTAATTGTTTCGTTGAGCAATCATATACATGATTGAACATAAAGCAGGGATTTTTTTCTACGTACCCTGATTAACGTTTAGACTTTAGGGGTCAGACTTGTGATAAGGTTTTTAAATAAATAATGGTGGCAGAGAGAGGGTTGAAACAGTGGAAAGAGACATCAGTCTCTCTTTTTATTGGTTACTTTTGTGTGTGTGTATTTGTGTGTGCATGCTTAAAAATTGCATGGACATATTGTCTTAGATTTTATTGACTCTTTATGAGTCCATGCCAGCTGTGCTAACCAAGGTGTATTTTTATACAAGCACAGTGCCACATTTGATTATGCATCATTCTGTTGTTTTTTTTTTCATGTCTATATATGTATTCATAGGAAATAGCTGCATGTAAGCATGAAAATGTTTTTCTGCAACTTCGAAGTCTAGTTCACTATTTCAGAGGACATAATAGCCATGGGTGTTTAGGGTATTTTGTTAAGATTTTTGGCTTTAGTCAAACCTGTGGTGGAAAGAGAATTTGTAGCAGTTTTCATATGCTTACACAGGTCTTTTCAAAATAATGCTTGATGTATGGTTATGGTTATCTTGAGCATGCTAACACAAACAAAATTTATTACCAGTCACATTTGGCTTTTATTTTATGCACGAGTGGATGATTATGGAACATTCAGCATTAAAAGTTTTCTGGAATTTCTGCAATATTTGAAAAGCACTCCAGTTATGGCCAGAAATGCATGTTTGGATGTGGATCAACATATTAAAAAAAACATCAGATTTAAAGTACTTCACTGGATAGCAACAGTCAAAAGTATTCTTGCTCTAGTTTGCAAATTTTTTTTCAGTTCTTAGATGTCCATTTATCTCCATCTAAGTGTAAAATCTCGACATTTTATTTTCTCCAAGGTTCAAACATTAGCAGTAACAAGTGGCCATAACTGCATGTCTAAGATGTAACAGGCTGGCATGTATGCAGTGTGTTTTGCTTCTCTTTATATAAAATGTTTTTCCCCATCCCCATTTTGTTTGGTTTTGTCACTGAATTTTTTTCTGTGGCTTTTGAGTGTTCTGACACTGACACTTTGGCTATCTGCCATGCATGTGACAATGTGTGTCAGGAACCTCAGCATCAAGTCGAGGCACTGGATGATGCCATGCAAGAAAATATGCGATTGCAGCTTCAACTGACAGAGGCAAATACAAAGACTGAGGTAAACATAAGGTGTACAGCTGAAGCAGCCATTCTGTTGGAAGCACTTTCTTGCTCTTTGATCTGGTGCTCTAGGAGATATTTAACTGTGTCCGTAGTGCCTGTGTCTGTATAGATTTGTCTAACAAGGTTAGTCAAAAACTAAAAGAAAACCTCACATTTACTCAGAGGAGGTATGATGTCTGGCATTGTCGATCACTAAAAAGTGAGTGGAGTGAAAGTTTCCAAGTCAACACTAGGAGAGTTTGTCAGAGTATTCTTATTAAGCTTCTCATGGTTATCGCTCTGTTCACCAGAAGTTTGAAAATTTTCTTCAAAAGTATTAAGAATTGCAATGATTATTTAGGAGAATAAAAAACTTGTATGCATTTATTTTGCATGTTATTTTGTTTTAAAGTAACCATTTTGCTATGCATATGATTTAGTGTGGGTGGGTGGAAAGGGTATTAGAGGCATAGGAGTAGTAGTCCAGATGTCTTGCATGTATCTTCTTGCTGGAGTCTGTGTGACTAAACATTTCATTAATTATAATTACTTCCATGTTGGGTGTTTGTAAACAATCTATTAAATGCAGTCTACTGGTCATTTTTACATATCTTAATACCACTTTTACTTCTATGTCTGTAGTAGTTTTCTGATAATATAATGTTACAAATTCATTTTCTTATTACTTTGTTAAATGCTTAGATAAGATGAAATCAGAATTTTTATTTTGATTTGTGTAACTTTTTAATAGCTCGCACTCTGGCAGTTGTCTTTAAATGAAAAAGAATAAAGTATTTTGCATTTTTAAGAAAGCATGATGCAATTGATAGAAAATCGATCCAGGTTTTTTTTCAGTTTCAGTTGAAATGCAATAAGATTTCATGAAAAGTTTTTGTTGTGATTGATTTTGAGAACAGCCTAAATCTTAATTTCTATAGGAAATGATTAAGTCTCTTGGGAAAAAGGAGGGAGAACTGGCAGGGTTCCGTGAGCAGCTGGACCTTGCAAATCAGGCTTTGAGGCGAAGTGAAGAAGCACTAGAGGTGAGAAAATTTCTTTCAAACCTAATTCATCCATTATACTCTGTACACAACTTTTTTTTTTTTTTTTTTTTTTGAAACAGCAGAAGAAAATTTGGTGGTTTTTTTTGTTCCTTAAATCCACACACATGCATCCACAACAAGGTTCATTTACATGAAAATATGCTCTGACATGCTTAAATGTATGTTGCACACATAAATGCAGTCTTTAAGAAATTGCCTTGTCTGCGACAGAGTCTACAACAACAACTTGAACAAGAAAGGGGAGAAGCCAAGGGAAAGCTGGATAACCAGGCAAAGCAACAACAGGTATTGTGCTTTTTATCTTTTGTAGCCATGCACTGGCAATCCTAGTGCTCACCCTTCTCACACCTAAAATTCTTTTCACCTTGTTTTATTTTGGACACAAGTAGATTTTCACCTAGACATGTTTTACTAAAGTGTTTGTCAACATAAATTTCACATTGTTTTGGGCATGCTTTAGGAGAACATAAAATAATATAAAAAATTTTCATGATTGTAAATTGCTTGAATGTCGTCGTACAGGTGAGCATTTTCTACATAACAGTAAATTGGATCCTTTGCTGCTATGTTTCTTCTTGCACCTTCCTTTTCATCAGAAAATTGTTGAACATTATGCAAGGTGATGGTCCTGAGCATTCATGGTGTAACCTTTTGAAAAATAGTGGCCAGTTAATGTGTTGCAGTATAATACCCAATAGTATGTTCTCATTCGCCTATTTTTGCACACATTTGCACTTGAAGGACAGTTTTCTAGATAAAACTGACAGTCATCTGCAAAGGATCCACAGGTTTGTACAGCTTGGTGTCGAGCGATATAGATGTCGGCCATACCTTCGCCCACGGTTCCAGGAGGATCCACCAGACCTGGCATTCTGCACAGATGACATACATAAAAAAGCCCAATTATATATTCTGTAAATGTAACGTAGTAGTATATAATCCCCAAATACAGCAGCACAAAGCAACGCCAGACTTTGGAGTGAGAAATAGCAGTTTTCTTCGTTTTCAGAAGCTGCTGGAGGAGTACACACGTCAGCTTGAATCTAAAGACTCTTTGATGGCCCAGATGACACAGCAACTGAGAGCCAAAGACAAGCAGTTGGCATCCCTGATGGACCTTCTTACAGATGACTCTTCAAAGGTAACAAGAAGAAATTTACGACAGAAGCTCATCAGTGTCAGTCTTTAAGTGGAGGTTGTCATCTTTGAATTATTTTATTCCCACCCATAGTTGCAAAGTCTAATATTAATCAAGTCATATTTGTATGGATACTATTTAGTCTGTGTGCCAATACAGCCGCTTTTGAAAAAAGTTTAACACTGATCTCGAAAGACTGTTGATTTCTCTCTCATTCATTTGTGTTTTTGTGTGTTTGCACGTTTTTACAGAATCAGAAAGAGTTGTTTAAAAGACTTGTTAATGATCTTGACAAATCAGCCAGCACACTGCAGGTAAGATACAGAGGGTATTAATACTTATATTTGCATGTTTAACATGCGGCAGGAAAATATTTTCATTTGTGATTGTGGATGATGTGACTTTTCTGCAATTTTAATAATAATAGTAAATGCACGATTAATGTAGCACATGATCATGCTTATAAAGGAGTGTGCTCTCACTGGTTGAGACAAGAATAAGAATATGAAGCTTATGAAGAATGGAGGGATAAACAACAACACTGTAGGTAATAAAAGAAAAACATAGAAGATGCAAACAAACAGTAAGGGTTGAGACTTTCATGAATCTAAGAAGGAAGACCAGCAGGCAGACTAGTCAATAAATGAGAAAGTGAAAAAAAAGCATTAGATGGATTAGCATTATGTGGTCTGTTGGTAGGAGTAATGCTAATGAGCGATTGTTTTTTTAAAGTGCACATTAAAAGGATTTAATGGTGGGTAGTAGTATTTTAAAATATTCCAGAATATTTGTAGTTTCTTTGGGTAGGTGGGTTGGTGAGGGGCGTAGGTTTGTATGTGTTGGGGTAGGGTGGGGTTGTGTGTGTGCTTGCACACATGCATGTGGTTGTTGTTGGTGGGTTTCTTTGTCAGGTGCATGGGAAGGTTTGTTACAGTCAAAGTATAGGAATGGGTTTCCTCAAACTGGCTTTATTTAAACCATTGTCAGAGAAACCTTGTCACAAAGTATAGTTGTAGGTTTGCATATGGGAGCTGATTTCCTTTTGAATACTTTTAAGTTTTTGTTTTTTTTTTATTGCCTGAAATGTTAATGAGACTTGTGCTGGGATTTTGACAAACCTATCTCTAAACTGATGCATTTATTTTTTTAAAATTTATTTATTTGTTTATTTTTTAGGATGACTTGGACAAAAAGCAAGAAGAGCTTGAAGAACTGGAACAGAAATTAGAAGACACTCGTCATGCATTGAAAGATAAAGGGAATGAACTCAGACAGGCTGCACATAAGTTGCACCAGCACCAGGATGAACTCGAGGTCAAGGAGTCAACTTTTTTGACATTTACTACTAAAAGCATATGTATCAGGTGCATTTTTTTCTTATAATTTTAAACATCATGCTGTCCAACAAAACAACCAACTGGTTGAACTGTCTTCCTGTAGTAACTTCCAGCACAAAATAAATTATAATTATATACAATAATGTACAAAAAGCAAATAAGCATGTTAACGCTATGGTTACGGCACGGTCAAGTTCCTACGTTCGGGCCGCCATGCCCAAATTTCAGAACGGTTACTCGTAAACGTCGCATTGCTTTAATTTTTTTAGGCTCATTTTGCTTGTTTTTTGCCGAAAAAATTAATCAATTCGATAGTTGATTCATTTTTCTATCTAGTGATCTTCTTCTTATGACGTAGTTTTCACGTTTGACAGTAATTTTCTGCGTTTTCCCACGGTACCTGTCTTTCTGTTAAAAAAAATGGCTAGCGAATTCCCGGTATTGAAATTTCGACCGGCAGCTTTGAAAATTTATATTTATTAACCTACAGTAAAGACAACCATCAGTAATACACCGTTTTAAAGAGCATTTTTAAAACATTCACTTGATGTAAATTTTAAGATACATAGGTTTTGTCTTCGAGTACTAAAATGAAATGAAAGATTACGACTGTACACGTTTTAGAACTTTTGAAATTCGCCAGGCGGAAATTAACAAAAAAATTATTTACACAATATATACAGACATAAAGTACCAAACAAACATATTTTTTATTAGAATATACATTAGAATTTTAAAATTACTTACTATTTTCTTCTCCTTTGTGGTTGTTGAAGTAAAAATCCATGTCAAAGTGAGTGACAACAACGTGCTTCGATTCTCAGAAATGGCGCTCGATTGTTTCTCTTTGTTTACTACGAAATCTTTTGACCTCCTGCCAGTTCAAGGGAGGGAATCATGGTGGACGATTTCCCAACGGTTTTAGTAGTTTCCTCCCTTATGTTATATTCGTTTAGGCTTCTGGAACCTCTATCGGATTTCTTCTTTTTACTTTATCGTGGCATTTTCTGATGGGAATATTATAAAAGTGTGTTTTTAAGCAAACACAAGGTAAAGATGTTTCTTTTCTACACATGTTGATCTATCATTATCAATTTAAATTGTTCTTCTACCTCTTTTAGTTAATTGTTTATGATTTTTTTAAAAAACGGTAAATACATCTCGCTCCAAGGGGGACGGAACCGCTGCTTAGCCTTCCATCGCTGAGGTGTTAATATCCATGTAAGAGATAGTACAGATCTCAGCCAATAACTTATCCCTTTGTCTCCATTTTCTTGTATGACTAGCATTCTATTGTATCTTCTGTTCATCATGCAAGCTCTCGATTATTTCAAAATCTGATCTCACCATGTATAAGATAAGACAACTGAAGCATACAACACTATCACAAATAAATTTCAGTTCACAACATTATTAGAGTGATTGCAATGGGTGCAGCTTTAACAGTGAAAATGGGAGTAAATCATTTAAATCAAGCATATGTGTGGCAGTGGAATCTAAAGAATGCACCACCTATACTTTCAGAAGTGATTATAGGAAACCCGTCAAGGTCTCAAGTGAATGCCTAACACTCATGAGGTGCAGTGTAACATCAAAAATCTTTTTAAAAGGATGTTACAAAACAGTACCAATGATGCTGCACACTTGTATAATTTACCAATATATTTTGATAATTACTGGACCACTCTTGCCACTTGCACTTAGATGAAGCTACTGATTGAACAATACTCAATACTGGTTTAGAGTTGCTAGTCTTAGGGGGTGGGGAACAGTATAGGTTTTTTTTTTTCTTTCTCCATAGCTTTTTCAGCCTAACTTTCTCCCTTAGTTTGTTTTTGAGTGAAAAGCAGACCATTTGCAAATGATATTTTGTCAACTTTTTTGCCCCTACAGATGCTGCAACATAAAAATGCAGAGAATGGAGAAGCCATTGCTCATCTAACAGCTTCACTTTCAAAAGCTCAGAGAGCACTTGAGGTACGATGCTCTTTTACCCTCTGGGGCTGTAGTTATAAAGCAAGGGTAAGTTATTGCCCTGGGGCAACATGAGGAACCTAAAGACAAGCATCTTGTTTCCGAAGTTTTGAAGTAGTATCCAGACAAGCGTGTGTTGTTCTATACCTAGAGCAGTAGTTCTAAAGCGGTGGCAAATGTGTCCCAGATTAAAGAAACGTGAAGTAGTAACTATGGGCTCTGGATACCACTTTAAGACTTTGGAAACAAGACGCATTTCTTTGAGGTCCTGATTTTGCCCTGGAAAAACAACTTACTCTTGCGTCATAACTATGGCCCCAGAAGACTTACATTCCTTGGAGACTTTTTTAACATGCACCTACTGCCTTCTGTCAACTCCTATTTAACACAGTTTCATTTGTTGATTTTCTATTGTTGGTGATGAGTAGTAGGGTAATAGGTGTGTGTGTGCATGTCTGTGCTATAGTTAGAAACAAGTCTTAAGTTGTACGTTAATAACATACACAACCTTGATGTATGAGGCTATGTATGCTGTTGATCAGGAATCTATTGACAAGCACGCTGCGGCACTTCAAGAAAAGGAGAAGATAATTCAGCAGTTACAGGCAACTCTTCAGCAGCGTGAGGAGACCATCAAGGTAAGCTTGCACTTAGCTAAAGAATAACATCCAAGTTGTCTTTTTACTGCACATCTGTACAGTGTATTGGTCTTAAGTGCTAGTTACTTGCAAACTGCACACTTTAATTCTTCAGATTGAAACCTTCTAAGAAATACTAATTGTTGACAGGAAAATGCTTAGACAATACAAATTTACAACAACAAAAAAGTGTGCGTGGATTCTCATTACTTTGTGTGTGCGTGTACATGTATGTACATTCCTGTATGTGTAGTTACCATTGTTTCAGGAGTTTTCCCTCCAGAGTCCTTCCATAGATAGATGTGAAGAATACTTGCACAAACATCTTTTAGAGAAGGACAGGAAAATAGAGGTAAAACCTGCTATTTATACTTTCTTGCATCTGTAGTGGCGTAGGAAGATGTTCGGCTTTGGGGGGTGGGGGGCAAAACTCCCTGCTGACAGTGAACGGCGTTCGCACTCGCACATTACGTAAAAAAGGAGGGGGTACGAGCACGCACGATAGCATCACAACACACGCTGTTTTAGTCTTAAGGTAAAGCAGCATTAAACAAGAAAAAAAAACAAATTGAACAATGACTCCCCCAGCTAACGCATTCACAAGGAATGGGATAAATGTTATAATAATAATTATTAAACATATAAACCAAGGTTTGCACGTCAGTGTGCCAAAAAACTGCATCTTCGGTGAATTCTATGGCCATCTTCGCAGACACATATATGTAGACCAAACAGTAGGACACAGATAGCTTATGTTGAGTATTATACAACAATTACATAATCTTAATAACAAATACAAATAAGCTGCAACGTAAAATAAAACTGATAGGAGAGATATTATGCAACACACAAAGAGGGATAGTGTTGTGCGCGAATAATCTGGCCCGGATGACTACAATAAATTGAGATTTTACTTAACTACATGGCTCCACCTTCACATGGAACATTTACAGATGTCTCCTGCTGCTCCCTGAAAATTCCCACATATATCCAATGTAATGTATGTTACCAGTGACAGTCGATGATGAAAGAGTGCCCTTTTGTTGTTTTACTCATGCACTTCCCGATGAGTCGTCGATAGTAATAATACCAGTCTCTCTCTCTCTAAAGAAAGGTACAACGTAACCCGCTTGAAGATCTTCATTCAGATTTGAGCAACTCAAAAAATACCAATCTAGGGACTCTGAGAGTCACTGCCTTACTTACTTAGGTGTAGTCAAAGCCGCCAATTCGCACTAAACCGTTGGTGTCTAGTAAGATAGACGGACGTCCTCGTGCTTTGCTAGCTTTTCACAAACTGTAAGGGTTCCTGTCTGGCTGGCAAGACTGGGGTATTGGTATGCAACTAACTTGTTACTGGCTTTCTCAGTTCACGATGGCCAGTGTGGCCCCTTTAGCTCAGGTTGTAAGTGATAGCAAATAATTTTAGGGCTTTTAGAAAGGAAACTTGGAGGCAGCGAGTGGGTGGGTGATGATTTATGCTGGTCAAACAATGCAGCCAAAGAAAAGGGGTAGCAATATGGGGGAGGGGATCAGAAGACCACACCTGATGTACTGTCCGATGATATTAGCATGGCAAACAATACCATGGGACTGTCCCTAATCTGATCGTCGGAAGTGAATGAGGTGTTAAAGCCTCCACTTACCTCAGGGCCAGCTTTTGTGACGGTGATGACCGTCTCCTCTCTCTACGTTCGCCTACCTTTTACGGTCACTGATACAGAAACAGGTAGCATGCATGTCTTTGCGTTCGGATTAGGTTCTAGTAACCATCAAGCTATCTGCTCTCCCCCCCCCCCAATACTAAACACGACACATATCTTAATGATCTCAAAAGTATGTATTGTGCATAAATGTCTTTTAAATGTGTTAATAAACTTAACAGTAAACTTACAATAAACCCTAACCCTTGTCTTTGATGCCTCCAAAAAAATTTGTAGTTGCCAATTTGTATTTTTTAAACTGTGTGTTTGTGTGTGTATGAGGGGGGGGGGGAGGTTGGGATACTGTTTCCTGTTTCTTGTGAACTGGTGATGGGAAGAAAGGTGATAGCAGAGATGATTATAGGGCACCTGTCCCCAGAATGACCAGAGCACCAGAGAGGACAGCAAGGAAATGGGACAGACCACCGCGATTTATGAGCACCTCCCTGGCAGGTCACTCAGCCAAAGCCAGGGAGACATTTACTAGGTCCCCATCCCACAGCACCATTTATGATTCCAGTTATCGCCCTTGACTCTCTCTTCTTTACTTATTTTGCTCTTTGTGAGGGATTACGTCTCAAATCTTGGGGGGGGGGGTGCAAACATATTCCTGCCCCTCCTGTATTTTCATTGAGGTGGCGGCTGCCCCCGCTGCCCCCCTGGTTCCTACGCCACTGATCTGTATGTTTATGTTGATTTACACACAATCCACAACACAACCACCTAGACCACAGTGGCATGTAAGGATGTATTCCAGCCAGCTAGACCATAATTGTGTCATGACGTGTTTACAGGAGCTGAAAGCAGATCAAGTGCAAGCAGCTGTGAGACACGAACAAGCTGTACATTTGTTAAGAAATGACCTTGAAGAGAAAGATAGTGAGATTCAGGTAAGGCTGTGTTTTTTTCTGTTCTTGCAGCATCTGTTTTAGTGAAAGTGCATAATCACAAATGCAGTTTTGATGTCACAGACCATGAAAGTTGTGATGAGAATTCTTGTTTGCAGTTTGCCACCATCAGAGAAAGGTTTTCATCGTTAAAGTGATGATGAGAATGGTTGTCTTTAGTTACATTGTGTTTATTATTATTTAGATTGCTTACACTTTTGTAACTATAATTTCAGAGCTTCATATATCCTTTTTTTGTATTCTTTTGTATTTTTACCATTCAGTATCAGTAGGAACAACACACCTGTCAAAACGACGATGATCTTTACTAACAAGCTTGATTTGTCGCAGGCCTTAAACAGCAGGCATCGAAAAGAAATTTTGAACTACGATCATGAGATCAAGCAGCTGATGGCACAGCTGGGGCAGATGGACCTGCAGGTGGCAGAGCTGAGGGCCAGCGCTCGTCTGGCGGAGGAGCAGCAGCAGGAGGCCCTGAAGCGATTGCAGCGCATGATGCGGGAGAAGGACAAGACCATAGAGGTGCCATTAAAACTTTATGGAAAATACAAAAATACAGTGACATGGCATCTCAAATGCTTACAGTATGATGGCTAGTCAGCTTCCTGCAGAGCCAGCCGAGGTCTAGTCATTGATTTTAGATCAGTAGTGCATATGCATGCAACCTATGTCATTTTCATAATGATACAAAAAGTGTGTGTGTGTTTGAGTCATAAGCTAAAGGGATGTGTTGATTTGTGTTATGATCTATTAGAGGGCATTGAGTGCTTCTGTGTGCTTTACATATTGTTGCTGTGATTGTCGTTGATGTTGACAATGTTGATGTTTGAGTAGCATCTCCTGTTGCTACATAGGCACTGGTGGACAGTGTTGAGGAGAAAGAGCGACTGCTGCGGAGGTCACAGCAGAACCTGACAGAAGATGCCAAGGCACAGATTGCTGAGGTTGAATCTCTTCAGGCTGAAAATAGGCGTCTTCGTCAGCAGCTAAATGAAAGATCAGGTATGTTGACAGAATTGTGGAACAAAAGATAACAATGATTATGTTTTATTTATTTGGCTGAATCATCTGTTTATTTCCCTTTTATATGGAAAATAAACTTAGTTTTTCTTGTGTTAAATGTTTATGTGATAAGGGGGTGAATGGAACTTCTGTAGTTTCATATTCTTTCCAGACCAGAGAAGTGCACTGCTAGATTGTCTTACTCTGACATACCAGTGAAAAACAGATTATTCTATTTCTTTGAAAAAAAAAATTTTTTGCTTCTGGTATCACATGATGCATTTAGCAAGTTGTGTATGTCCACATGCTTGAATACAGCTTGAGAGTATTTGTGATGAATAGTGCCCGTGTATAAGCCAGCTTGAGAGTATTTGTGAGGAATGGTGCCAGTGATGAGGCAGCTTGCAGATATTTGTGAGGAATGGTGCCCATGTATAAGCCATTTTGAGCATATTTTTGAGGAATGGTGCCTGCGTATAAGCCAGCTTGAGCATATTTGTGAAGAATAATGCCTGTGTATAGAATGCTGCCCATGTATAAGCTTTTGCAGTCACTTCTTCTGTCTCCCTGCTTCAGGGAAAATGAACAAAAAATACTTGGTCAGGGTAGGGAAGGGCTGGGGGGGGGGACCAGATTGCAGCTCCAGGGCTGTGGACCCCCTTTATCATCTGTGCCGAAGCTGCCCGTCTTCTGCAGCAGTTTTCTACAGATGGCTGGAGAGACTACTGGTTATCAGTGAAACTGTCAACCCTACTCCCCCCACCCACCCAGAGTGTTTCCTTTGTCTTGACTGACGTGGCTGTTTTATCATTTGCCTTGGCTACACTTGGAGATCAGCTCTTGAAATAAAAATGGCAGTAACCTACAGTGTCCACAGGTCCATACAGCTTGATATTCAGTGGGCACCAGCAACAGTCACAACTATGCCCTCAGTTCCTGGCGGGGGGGGGTGTCTACTCTCCTGTATGTGATGCGACTGTCTTATCATGTTAGTTGTTTTTCCAGATTCTTCCTGTGTGGAATGTGCATCTTTGTGCCTAATAGCTGCATGGTGCAGGAGTGTATTATCATTGTTGTAACCATTATCACCATCTGTGTCTGTGTTTTATTAGAGTATGGTGGAGGTGAATGCCATGACAACTATGTCAGCAAAGACAGTCAGTACAGTAGCCAGCATGAGAAGGTCATCTACACATGCAGCTCGCCCCTGCCTTCTGACAACAAAGAAGTAAGTTCATCAAAAGCAAAGGTTCTTGTCATGAGCTGAGACTTTTGTGGCCTGACATTAAATTTCAGGAACACCCCAAACACATGAATATCTACTTGTCATGTATTTTTTTTTGTGTGTAGATGGGTGGGTGGGGAGATAACACTTACACGTGCATGGAGATAGAGCTCTCTTTTACTGTTTTTCTGCAGCCGATTCTTTCATTGCTTAGTTAAAATTGGAGATTGTCATTTAGGTGCTATCTTTTAGAACACTGAACTTATTGTCCAATGGCATGAAAAATTTCTGCTGTTAAGTTGGCATGGATGTCGTTGTCTTTGTTCCCCCCACCTTAGCCCTTCTGACCTTCGGAACAACTTTGCCAATGAGCAAGTTATAGTCACTATCTATGTCTTCTCTCTTCCTATCCCATTTGACTTGGACGTCTTAAAGTGTTTGTCACTATTTGTCATTAATGATAATGTGGTCAGTCTGACTCTGTCTTGCCATCAGGTGACTTTGCATTCATTTTATGCATGTTCTTATGTTGAAAAATTGATTCTTCTATTACAGGTCATTTTCTTCACAAAAATCACACAGCCTATTGTCTATTTTCTATATCTTCTTTTCCCATGGTTCTTTCTCTTCCTTCATTGTTGCTATCTACTCTGGTACTGAAATTTCCTGGTACTATTATTACATCATGACAGGAATATTTTCCAGTGTAGAAGTCTTCTTTGTCCTCTTTCTTTGTTTGGACAGAAAGCTTGATAAATCTGGAGTTGTCTGGTATACAGCAGGCATTTGCTGATTGCCTTCCATTTTGTTAGGGAGGTCTTGTATTGTTTGGGGATAATTGTTCCCCATTTTCTGTGGCCTTCGTTTCTTCCACACTATAGTGTCACTATTTGCAAGAGTTCTCTTTCCTTTGCCTGACCAATGCACATCTTAAATTTCAATATTAGGTTGGTGTAGATCCAATTCTCAGAGGACCTGTGCTAACTTTACTGCTCAGCTTGGTGTTCCCACATTCCAGTAAACAGTAGTAATTTTTTTTTAGCGGGGTTGGTGGTGGTGGCAGGGGGTGAGAGCAGGTGAGCTGCCATGTTAGGAACGTCTTTGTTCTTGAGCCTTAGTAATTCCAGTTACTTGGTCTGCCTCTCAATTGCAGTCATTTATTTTATCGTCTCTCATCTCAGTTTCTGCAACAGTATCTTTTTTACAGAAATGAATTGAGTCTATTTCCCAAGCCTTGTCCCCTGGCGGACTGGTGGACCAGTCTTTGTCTTGTCTGTACCCCTCAACTTGTTTGACATGGAAGACCCAAACAGCAGCTAGTGCTCTTTTCAGCATAGCTCTAGGGCTCATCAAGACGTGCAAGCCCCAAGATCATGGCAAGGTGGTCTAACAAGTAACAAGATGGGTGGCTGTGGATAAATGCAGGAAATATTTCTCCTTTTGATCAACATGGAGCCTTTTTGTCATGAAGAAAAACAGAAAAGGCTGATGTGTTGATTTTATTACCTCCCATACCTGATGTAGCAGTCCAGTTACTGTCTGCAGCCAGACACGGATCCATAATTTGTTCTCATCCTAAATGATTAAAGACGTCGATGACATGATTTTCTATTTTTGACACCATACATATGTTTAAGGTCAACATTAGACTTCTTCTCCCACAATGTACTTGCTTGTTACAGGTGGTGTCATTACTAAGGGACCAGCTGAGCGAGATGCAGCGCCTGGGACTATTGTTGCGGGACCATAAGATTGTTCTCACGGACTTAACAGAAAAGTTCTTGAGGTATGCTAATTGGGCTTGTGTGTATCTTTACAGCCGGTGAAATCATGCTCTGAAAGAAAGTGTTGGCTCGACTTGTAAGTGCTGCACTTAATTGATGGGTGACCATGGCAGCAGGAGTGATTAGGGGAGAAAAATGGAGGGGGGGGAATAGTTTAGTGAAGCTATTGCTTATTTCTAGGCCTTTGTTGCCTCACCCATCTAGATGCTAACATCAGAAACTGAGATGACCAAAGACACAAGTGCTCCTTTGTCAAGACTTAAAGCAAATTTTGCATTTTACATGTGATTCAGGGAGTATATTTTGTGGTCTCAACCTCTTGCCAGTCAGAACCTTTCCTGTGGTTGTTTAATGTGTGGGTAATATGAGAATTATGGCATGAACCCCATCTTACCATGCATCAAGCCTCATTTAAGTTAATTAATAGGGATGAATCAGCGCAGCGTAGCTGTAGCTATGAAGAGGTTCACAACTGCGAGTGCGAACCATTTAAAAGACCATTAATAATGATTAAATGATAATGATTAGAATGCTTACTGAGAGGCAGCCAAAGCCAGGCTCACAACGCTTTACAATCCCTACCAGCGTTTAAGTATAAAAATATTTGCAACAACAAACTTAATCTAATTTTGGAATGCTTCAGTAACTTTTACAAGTCATTGCCACTTCTGTTTGTGAAAGGCCATTGAGGTCTTTCTTCTGTTATTTCCTGAAACTTTAACCTACAGATGTTGTGCACTTGTAAGGGTAGAAAATCGGTTGATAGTGGAAACTTGTAACCTTGATGTTCCAGCTTTCAGTCAGGATCAAGGGTATTCAGACAAATGGATTAATTTTTTTTTTAATTAACTTTATGGTCATTCCTTACTGTCTTTGTACTTTTTTCCTCTAGTGATGGTGTTGGTCCCACTAGCTCAGCCTCTGCTTTGCGCAATGAGCTGTCAGCAAGCAAGATGCTGCAGCAGCATCTCTACGAGACCCTCGAGCAGAGCCAGCGGCTGCATCACTCCTTGTTGGGATACACGGTCCGACAAACAGACCATGCTGTTTCAGGTAGATGACAATTTTGCTGCTTGCTATTCACTTGAAATATCGTAATACGTTTGCGACAAAATGCAGTCAGGGTAGGGGCCATTTTGGGGGGACTAAACATGGCACATTTTTGTTACTTATTAGCTTCAGCTTATCACATGAACTGTTGTACCACTGCGACTGTTGCTTTTTAGTGCATGTTAGGGTTCAGTGAATTAAATGAGATGTTTTAGACTTTCTGGAGTAGTAAGAAAAACAGTTGTCAGGGTTAATGGTTTATCTGTGTGTACATGTATGTATGAGTGGGAATATCTTGCTTACTGAGGACTTTGGTAGGTGGAGTTAAGACTAAGGGTTTGACTACCTTTAGAGAATGGGTGAAATTTAGGGTTAATTCAGAGCAGAATTGTAAATAGAATCTTTAACTACATGGGGATGAAGAATAATAACTCATGTACTTTTTGTTAAGAAAGAGAAGAAAAAGAAAATCGAACATTTATTCTGGCATTGCAAAAAAGTGAAGTCCTTTTGGAACAATTTGGAAAAGATGTTTTCTGAGAGATGTCAGAATGGATGCAATTTTAAAATGAATGAATGTATTGTGTTATCGGGGTTGGATAAGCGTTTTAAAACAGCCACTGTATTGGAAACCATTATACTTGAGGCAAAATTTTTCATATACAAAGTGTAAATGCACGATATATGCGGCTATCAATTTGAAATTGTACCTTTTTACAACTTAGTGGGTTAACTACATGCCCCTCCTATTGTTAAATGTTGATTATTTACCTTGACCCTGTATTTAAAATTGTGTTCCTTCTTAAACTGGAAACCCTTTACCTACGGGAAAGTGTGTAAGGGTAATTTTTCCCCCCCCCCCAAACATTGATATATAATATACTAGAGGATGTGTAGGTATGGTATGCCTATAATTGATATTATATTTATATAAATAGTATATGTCAAGTATATCTAAGAATTTTTTTAAAAATTATGTATTATTTATTGCCATATGTTAAAAGCTATCGCTATTTGTGTAAGGTTAGGGATAAACCACTACAGCTTCTGTTTCTATGGTTAGCTGCTTTGTTTGGACCAGGGTAGAGAATGATGAGTGGTTGATGAAAGATTTTGTATACATTGCCTGGGATGTGTTTTTTTTCTGTGTATATGTTGTTTTTATGTAAATTGTTTATATGATAGTATTTTATGTTTTGTGTACTGCATAATTTAAAAAAAGACAATCATTTGACAGAATAACACTTGTGAAAAACATTTAGGGTTAGTGCTGCTCTCATGTTAACATTTGTGTGTATATAGGTATATATATATCGATTTAAAAGCAAAAATCAAATCTTTATTATCATTTTGTGCTATTTTTGCAATGCAGTCACATGGTAAAGAAAAATTAGAGAGTAATATTTATAGGTAATGTTCATGCAGGGCAGATAAAGATTTTGGAAATTACAGTGGATACACCATTTTCATTATTAATGAGCATTTCTGTTGATAGACATGATCATAGTCAGCAGACTTTGCAGGTGAGAACAGCATTAACTACAGCGACAGCGCTGACAGCTTTGCTAGCAGTTCCGGCACTGCCAGCCACCATGCTGACCAAAGCAAGAACAGAAGTGCTAAATTTGCTGAAAAATCGCTCTTCGAGGTGCAAGGCGCTGTCTCTTTAGCCACACAGACCAGTCCTAGCCGACTGCAACACGTGCAGAACCATGTTGGGGTGCCTGCCTCTTCATCGCTGTCCCTCCCACAGCAGTATTCCAACAAGACATGTTCTTACAGTGCTGGGGACATAGTGCAGGAAAGCCTTGATGAAAGGTCCTTGTCCCTGACTTCGCTGTCGTCAGAACAGCTTGCAGGTATGTCTGCTGCAGTTCTACGGGATCTTGTTAGCCAGCTGCAGGAGGACTTGCTGGCGGCAGCTCAGCGTAATACTGTCCTTACAAGTCATCTTAAGGCATTGTATGGCACGGATGAGAGCTATCAAGGAAGTATCGATCCAGACGAAAACAGGAATCTTGAAGCTAATTTCCAGTCCCAGGTATGTGTTGTTCCTTATTGAAATTTCTGTAGTAATGGTGTCAGAAAATAAAGTATATTTGTGAAGTTTTTAATAGTTGGGAATGCCTGGTGAATGCTATTTGTTTTTAATACTTTCTGAAAAGGTGGAGTCGCTCAAGAATGAGCTGAATTTGAAGGATAAAGAGACTGCATGTCTTCGTCAGCATCTAGGGCTGACTCAGTCGGGATCGGGATCTGCAGTGGATGCCATACTTCCCACCCAGGTGTCAGACTTACGGGCTGAAATTTTCAGTCTTCATGACCATGTCAAAGAGATGAACAAAATCAACGAACTGCTTCGCCAGCAAATTTACCTCAGCGATGGGTCACACAATGCTACTCAAGTGTTCAGCCCACATCTTCTCACCAACATGTCACATGAAATAGATTGCCTGTACCGGCAGGTCCACTCACTGATATCTCTAGCTGACGGGGAAGCCCCACAACATGGGCCTGATTCTGCTAGCAATGGGCAGGACACCAGCTCTTTTCATTCACTCCCCGTTTCTCCTGTACAGTCACACACAACCTCTGGTGAGGCATCTCTTCATGAGGTGCTACCAAGTCAGACTTTATCAGCTGAAGGAGGCTGCAGGTGTTGCAACCTGTTACAGCAGGATAGAGGTAGGGGTCGCTTGCATTGTGCTGATGGAGCTGCCGAAAATGCCTTCCCTGAGATTGAGGAGTCTCCTGGTTTGCTAGGACTAGGACTAAACAGGTCCAAAAAGGCCAAGATGCAAATCCCTGTTGCACATCTTCCAAATCTCAACATCATTGTGAAGGAGTCTGAGCAAGGAGCTTCGATGACCACCATGACACGTAAACTTCAAGAGGCACAGGAGCGGGTAAGAGCCTCGGAGCCTTCTGCATCTTGGTGACCTAAGATTTACTTCTGTTTGCGTTGCATGCTTGGTTTTATCTTGTTCGTCCCTTTCCTACTCTTTCATGCTTAGGCATCCATTCCAGTTCTAAACTGGGCAGTCTTGTTGGTTGTTGTGATAACTGCAGTTTTATCCTGGTGAACAAAACTTAAGAGAGGGATAAAAAAATAAATCAGTCTTTTCTGGTCATTGGTGTATGATTGTGCTGGTAACTTCATTTTTGGGCGCAATTTTGAGAATTGTTGGTAGGCTTGATAAAAAAATGAGGACATTGATTGCTGCATCCTTCAGAGCTACAATGTTATGAATGTTTTTTTTAATATTTGAACTTCATGCAGACATGGTGAAGACTGAAACTGCACAGTCATTTAAGTCCACCTGCTTCATTTTGTGGAAACTGTCAAACCACCAGCCAAACTCAGAGAAAGGCCTGCACAATTAGGAACATTTACTTGTTGCAACCACAACAATTTAATATACCTAATTTAAAAAAAAAGGAACAGAAGAAGAACAGAAATGAGCAAGCACTAGAAGTAGTAAGGAGGACAAAAAAAGGAAGAAGAGAATATGTTTGTTATTTGAATCATTAGACTATTGTAGATCCTTCTTTGTTAGTTGTCTAAGTTGCATGTACAATGAGCTCCAGTGGACCCCAAATATAACTTACTCTGTTCATTTTCCACAAATTACCCTGACCATGTTATGCTGCGTTTTTGTGAGCTACACTTTATGCTGCTTTGTTCTTGCATTGACCGCAAAATAGTGACACTTTGTAACCATTAACCTCAAGAGTGCCAGACTGTGTAACCATTGACCTCAAGATAGCTATGGTTTGTAACTATTGCTTTTGCCTATGCCTCTGCCTACCTTTCTGAACTGTTGGAACTCTACCAGATGGTTTGGTCATTTACCCCTGAGTTCTTTTCTCCCCACATAAAAAACAACAGTTGCTTTTTTATTGTTATTTAATTATTTTTTCGGAGAAAGGGAGTTTCATTGTTTTAACTTCCTTGTCCATCATCCTTTGTTTTTTGCTTTTGTTACCATCATTTGTGAGGTTTAATAAAACGTGTCTTCTGCCAGTTTCTCTTACCATTAATTGTGAGATATTTTTTTAAAAAGCGTTCTTAAAGTTTTCTTTCCTTACAAGCTCATCATTTGTGAAGTATAAAAAAAATTGTCTTCTGCCAGTTTCTTGTATAATCTTATCATTGGTGTCTTTACTCACCCACCCACCCCACATTTCATGCTTTTTGGGGGGGCTTTTCATTTATCTGGGTTTTCCCCCTTGTTTGTATTGTTCTAAACCATGAGACTGCTTTTGAACCTACCATTTTATTTTAAATCATTGCTGTCACCACCACCGTCATCATAATCATCATCATTATTACTGGTGTTTGTTTTTTTATTAATAGTGTCTTTCTAGATTTTTTCTTGTTCACAGGTAAAATACTTAGAAAACAGACTGGCTGCTACTGAAAGTACAGTACGTTTGACCTCTCAGCGGCTGCGCCTGTGTCAGTCTCAGGTACATTCTGGTAATGGAGCTAAGGGGCTACCACTCACTCGTTCACAAAGTGAGATTTGTCTTCTGCTGGAACCTTTTGGCGTTACCTCACCACCCTTTTCTGAAAAGATGACTCCGACATTAGTTAGTAGAGGTAAGAGGCTGAGTGACTTTCGTAAATGCGTTGTAAGATGTTTACATGCATGTTTGCATAAAAGGAAGTAAATGCATGTTGCATAGTGGGGTGATAATTATGATGCACGGGTAAGTCATTGCCTCAAGGTAAAATGGGTACAAATCAAGGGCAGGCATTTTGTCTTTGCTGTGATGCCAAGACCTTGCATAAATCGCTTTATGCTACTTTTTCCCAAAGCACCTTTGCCACTGCTTTACAGCTATATTTCCAGGGGTAAAGTGTCATCTGGTGGGGGTCTGAACTCCACTTTATAAGTACAGACAGGACTTTCCAAGTTGCCACGTCTGACTTGCTCTCGCTTCATAGCCATGACACCATCAGGAAGAAAAATCTTTGCATGCAGATATGTCAGTTCAAGATAATCTGACATTTGGATGAGATCCAATTTTGGGGGGAGACTTCTGTCATCTGTGACCTCTTTGTAGAAACAATGGGTATATAAATAATGGGTACCTTTTGTAGATTTTGGTGTGAAAATGGGTATACATGCGCATAACCATGAAATAGGGAGTGAACTTTGCAATTTCTCACTGATGTCTGATTGTTGTTTTGAAGATTCTCAAACTGAAACTGGTAGACATGCTATATCATTAAACGACTCAGATGGAGGCATGACTATACAGGAAGCGATGGTTCAGCGAACTCGCAATCAGCAAAGTGAGGAATCAGAAGGCAGGCAAGTGTTATTTAATAAAAAGACTTCTTGACAGCTATGAATGAATCCTCTGTCTTCTCTTAATGTAAAAGGCTACATTACATTGTTTTGCACTGCAATGTAGAAAATACCTTATCCCATTTAGAGACATGATTTTCTTAAATAGTATTTTTTCAATTTACATTTTGATGAAAAATTATTGAGCTATTTGCTTGATAACTAAATACAGCAGAATATACAAAGAAAATCTTGCATTCAGTCAGTGTATTAGGGGTCACCTTGATGTTCATAGGCAGCATGATTGTACATTGTTTTATGAGTAACCTTTTTTTTTTCAACACTCAATGTTGTTGCTACTAGGCATGCTGGGATGGAAGATGATGCAGCTCTGCAGCAAGAAGTACAAAGCAATTCATCAAATGAGGCAGCTGATGGAGGATGCAATTCAGGTTCACCACATCAAAACATTGGCAGTGAGGCTGAGTCAGATTCTGTTGACTGTGGAGAACACTTTACCGACGCACTAGAGGCAGAGAAAGATGACAATTTTGAAGCTGAAGCTGTGAAGGGTGATTTCACTCACCTTTCCCAGCAAAATGCCTCTGCCATTATATATCCCAGGCAGCTGGTCCAGCCTGACCAGACAGACATAACTTTGTCCTCTATATGTGTAGGAGAAAGAGACTATACCATGTTGACTGGAGAACTGACTTACTCAAGCTTCTCTGAGAATATCCTGCAGTTGGGTCCCTCACATCGAGCACAGGACAGTGCCATAGGTGTTTCTCATCTCATGCTAGCCAAGGAAAATGAGGCTGCAAAGAGTTCTCGGGTCACAAAATCCTCGGCAGCTGCTTGTCAGCTCAACGGTCATGCTGGTAATGAGAGCAGAAATGAAAGCCAGCTTCCTGTTAATTTAGATGCGTCTTCCTTGCAAGCCAAAGTGCATTTCCTGACGGAAATGAACACTTCATTGCGAGATGAGCTTAAGGTATATGATCGTTTGTGCCAGTCCCTGGGTGTCCAAGTCTCGTTTGCAAGCACCTGTGTTGGGCCACCCACTGCTGGTGAAGCGAACACTGATATTGAGCTGCTGAAGCAGCATTTAGTCGAAATCCGGAGATTACGAGGCATCTTGGAACAGCTAGACTCAGATGCTTATGAAGGTATGTCTTGAGTCATTTATGCTCTTGAATACTTTTTTTTTTGGAGGGTGTTACATTTTCATAATTAAAAATACAAACAAGCTGGAAGAGACAGCTAGTATCTTGTTAATGTAATTGACTTATTTTTTTAAAAACACAACCTTATTATCTCACTGGAGGAAAAAAAAACCTATTCAGCTGTCAGGAAATGTAGGTCTTGTAAAAATACTCAACATTCACAAAAGAAGCATCACAAGATAAGAATTCACACAAAAGCTCAAAATTCAAGATCTAAAGCAAGGTGGTTACTAAATACATCAGCATAAATCTTGCTGTGGTATTCATTACCATCAAAACCCAGGGCTTTGCTTTTCTTACGCTGTGGTAAATCATTTACTGTTTACTGCCGTATTTTTAATTACTTTAAACATCCATTATGGTACTTGCCAGTGTTTCATCTCTTTATAGCAATCTTGCTGGATAAAGATTATGAAATTCAGAGGTTTTTGGCCTGGTATTGATGTGCCTCAGAAATAGAAATGAACCTACGTCGTGTGTGTGTGTGTGTGTCTTGTTCCAGATATGCAGTCCACACTCCTGTGCAAGATCCAGCGTGTTCAGGAGCTTGAAGTTCAGCTGCAAAAGCTGAGGGAGGAGCTTCGACAGAAGGAGAACATAATCGTCCAGAATAGCAAGACAATCACAGAACATGAGAATGTGTTCATTAAATTACGCACAACCATCACACAGCATGAGAATGTCATCAAGGAGACAATAGTAGAAATGAAGAAGTATGAGGAAGAAGAAAAGAAGCTGAAAGAAAAGATTGCAGTCCTGGAAGAATCAAGCACCCGGAAAGACAAAGAGCATGAGGTAACTCTGGCTGCACACAATGCACAGATAGGAGAGGCCCAAAGGGCGCTTAAAGAAGCTGAGAAGAGAACTCAGCTGATGCAGGACCAGATGGCAGCAGGTCAGCAGCAGCTGCAGGCTGTGGCAACGCAGCTTATCGCAGCAAAGGAACACAACCAGCGCTTTGAAGCCCAGCTTAAGGACAGCCAGCAGAAATGCCAAGAGATGGAAGGGCAACTGAAGCAAACTCAAAAGAAGTGCCAGGACATGGAGGGTGGGCTGCTGGAGTCTCAGCGGAAGCATGGAGAGCTGCAGCAGGAGTTGAAGAAGGTCAGAGACAACGCTGAGACATGGGAGCTCACAGTACAGGAGGTGCAGCAGCAGAAGGTGCATCTGGAGGAAGTCCTCGGTGACCTGCAGCATCAGAAGGAAGAACTTGAGAAGCAGGTGATGCAGGTCACCAGTGCACAGAAGAGCGAGACAAATAAACAGAGAAGGAGGGCAGAGCACTTGGAGGAGTGCCTGAAGGAGCACCAGCAGACACTAGTCCAGTGTGAACAGAAGCTGAAGGAGGCCCAGGAAAGCCTGCAGAAGAGCCAGGCCAGGGAGCAAGAAGTGCAGGCGACCCTGCAAAAGTGTGAGGTGCGGGAAGAGGAGGCGCAGGCCACCCTGAAGGACATGCACCAACAGATTTCTAGACTGGAGGCCGAGCTGAGGGAGGCAGAGGAAAGGGCTGGCGCCTGCCAGAAGGTGGCGCTGCATGCTGACAGTTTGGTGCGCTCGCTGGAGGGCCGAGTGCGAGACCTGGAGGCGCGAGTGGCAGAGTCCCAGGAGCAAGCCAGGAGCAGCAAGGAAGGCACCAGAGACCTGCAGGCAGTCATGGAGGAACAGAAGTGTGCAGTCGAGAAGTTAAAGAAAGAGCTCGAACAAAGAGAAGCCAAGTTGCGAAAGAGAGATGTTCAGCTAAAGCGACTGGTACCAGAATATGAGAAGTAGGATGCTGACTTTTCTTTGCACGTTTAAACGTAAATTCTCATTAAACTCTAATAACTGTTTGTTCCCCAACCCCTTTTATCCCATGCCCCTGTTGCTTTTGTTTGGGGAGGTAAGGGAGGTTGTTTCAAGCAGGCAATTTTTGGGTGATAAGGTAATTTAAATCGAAGAAATCTTTAGTTATATTTTTGGCCTTTGTCTGGTTATTGGAAATGTAAGTGTATAGAAAAGAGATGTTGAGTGAAATAATATGTGGACAATGGCTGGTATTGTATAATTTATAACTAAAAAATTGGTTTGTGAAATCGTTTTCATTTTAAGGATGTGTTCTGTTGTTTATGGATTTTACTTAAACTTATTTCCTCATTTTATGATATCTGTACAGTCCTGTGGCTATTGATGCAGTATTCAGTAACTACATTTTGGGACATTTCAACAACAAAAAAATGTGTTTGTTTGGTTAACTCTCTTGGTTCGAAAGGCCACGATTGTGGCTTTGCCGGGTAGCACATGCAAAGCGATTTTCATTACTTTTTATTGCAAAGTTCAAGTTTTCTCTTTTCCAAAAATGTATAGGTTTCTTGGCCTAATGTTTATCTCAGAGCAGCAATAAAAAAAAAAAACTTCACCACTGTCATCTTCGCAGTCTTCAGTTATAAGCCAGTCATTGTAATGTTACATTTTCATGATGAACCAAGAGGGTTAAGGATTTTCCTCCAGGCTATTTCAAGTGCTTCACTTATGCATTTTTTTTTCCAGAGTTCGGGCTGCTCTAAATGAAGTGACAGAGGTCAACCAGACACTGCGTTGCGAGGTCAAGCTGTACCAGGACATGCAGTGTCAGGCCGATGACAGTGAGTGAGATCTGGCAGAAAGAAGCAAACTATTATAGCTCCCTATAGGTTTTTTTTTTTTTTTTTTTAGTAATTTTTCAATCATTTCCTTGACTCAGGCTTTGTCATAAACATTAGCAATAAAAGTAAAGTTAATTTGTATAACCCAATATCCTGGCTCATTGCCCAGAGCAGTATTCACTGTATTTATGAAGCAGTCACAACAATGTAAGAAAAACTGTGTGAAAACTAGCTCTATACTGGTAGTAAAGAGTGATTACTTCAGATTTAACTTTGAAAATATTGGAGTGCTTTACATTTAAAATTACTCAGAAATAACAAAATGTTGAACCAATATAACATGCAATCTCCCAACTTTGGTACTGCTAAAGAGGACAAGGTTAACAATTGGGTCACTGCAAAATTTTGCAGTCATGTAAAGTACAATACTGTAATAGTGTTTTGATGAAAATTTATAGGATCTCAGCAGTGGCCTGCAAGTATTTTTTTACTTTTTTTAGCCTAGGAAATTTACAGATGATGAAAAGAGTGACTTCCAGCATTTTCTATATTTGTATGTTGTTTTTTTTTCAAAGACATTGTGTTTAGAACATCTAATAGTGAGTGAGAGAACATGGGTCTATATTGTCTCTGTCTCTATCACTTACAGCATATTTTGTACATTTATCAGTTTTTAAGTCATTCAGTATGGATAAAAAGCAAAGTGATTCAATGCCTAGAAGGGAAGAATTTAAAAGAGCATTTTTTAAAATTGAATTGATGTGATGTGTAGGAGATATAGTTTTTGTTTTATGGTAATAAATTCAGATAAAAGATGATGACAATGCAAACGAGAGCTGCTGTCAGTAGAGTATGAGGCAGAATTTAAAAAAAAATACACAGTATATACAAAGTCCCAAACACTGAAATATTTTATTAGAATGCATTAGACTTCAAATATTACTTACTATTATCTTGTCAATTTCTGCTGTTGGAGTACAAATCCATGTCAAATTGAGTAACTGGCAACTGTCTCAGACATGGCTCTTCATCAACTGACTCATTTATTTTTGAATATCACAACATAGCTGATTGGTTGACATAAACCATGCCTAAAGGCACCAACAGTTTCTTCTTTTTTTTATTATTAACTTTTGATGTGTTTTGTAACACTATCCAGATGTGGCATCTGCAGGAGCAACACATTAGGAAAGAGTTTAAAACATCGTGTTTAGAATGTCTAATAGTGAATGAAAGAATGTGGGACTGTATCACTTAAGAGAATATAATTACATTAGCTTGTATGTCTGGTTGGTTGGGCTGGGTGGTGGGGAGACACAGTTGAGTGGTATTGTCAGTATAGGACGATGGACTAGATATCTAGCACTAGTCTAAAATGTTCATCACGCGTTCATTTTAGCTGACTGCTACTGCTAGGCATTAGCCATCCAGCTAGCAGCATTCTGTGAGCCTATCTCACCATCAATGGCATCTTTTGTCACCAAATTCCTTTAACAGTCGAAGGCATCTATAATACTTGCTGTATTGATGTTTATGAAATATGTGGTGGTATGGCGATGGTCAAGCCATGCTGTTCATCTTGTGTTGGTCTCAGGTTCAAATCAGAAGGAGCTGATGCGGGAACTACTTCAGGAGCTGACGAGGACTCGCAAGCTAGTGGAGAACATAATCAGCCGCCACAGAGAGAGGGAAAATATGAGCCCTGCATCTACAAATGGAGGTAGTGTCTTAGGGATTTCTTGATTGGCATGTTTCTCCTAGGGGGTTTTGTGAAGGGTAGGTTTGCATGTGGCTTAGTTACAGCTGGAATTTTTTTCTGTTCATCCCATTCATTCCTAACTGTTTATCTTATTCATTCCTGGCTGTGCATCCTGTTCATTCTTGTCTGTTTATCCTGTTCATTCCTGCCTATCCTGTTTGTAACATGAACATGCTGATTCCTGGTTTTAAGCTTACTTCCAGCATTCTATTTATTATTATTTATTTTTTTCTATTTTATATTATTTTCTCTAGATTAAAGCACATTAAAAGCACTTTTAAAGTATCTAGAGTGTTCTCAGAAGGCATTTAATGTTTTGATTGTTCCAATTATAACAGATGCTGCAGATGGCAAGCCAAGCCCTGATGTGCCCCACAGAACTTCATCTCATAGTTTTGAGGCCCAGCATGGTCATATAGGCTCAAGTCACAGTAAGTCAGTTCCATAGGTTTAATTAGCAGCCTGACATATATTTCTCATGCCTGGTGCCATACTAACAAATTGTGTTTTTTGGAATAGGTCTTGTATTTGTGCAAAAGAATTCCTCTGGAATATGTAAAGATTTTATAATTTGTCCATCTACTTTTGTGATTTCGTCTGTAGCATTTCACTTACAACTAATTCAGCATTTATATTAATACTTTATCATTCATTAACTGTTTTATTTTTCTTCCTTTTTTCCTCCCTTTCTTGTTGCTGTTGGATGTATGCCACCAACAGCCTCTCCAGACAAGGACAGTTCTGCCAGCCAGAGGCTCAAAGGATTTACCACAGACTCACTTTTTGAAGATCAGAATATTGACTCCCCTTACCAGCAAAAGAATGTTTTGACTGGAGACTCCACTGCTGTTTCTTTGGGAGCTCTGTCAGAACTTGACCGTTTTCCTGGACTAGGATTCAGCCCCAAATCTTTCACAGAACAGAAGTCCCCAAAAGCACTTTGTCCAAGTACAAAAGGATCACCCAAAAGTGACATGGCCTTACTTAATAATCTAAGCCAAAAAAGTCTTAGGATAGACAGTATCATGACTGGTGCGAGAGGGGATATAGCGCTGCCTCTCACACCAACAAAAACCTTGAAATACTGGCAAGGAAGCAGTCTGCCATCAGGTAAGTGGCTGCAGTCATGTTTTCTCTTGGTCTGGTACTTGAATGTGATAACACTGCTTTGACATCACTCGCAAATTTTTGAAGCTTTTTTCAGTTGATTTTTTTTTTAATGAAAATGTACTGCTCAGAAAATTGACTTCAGTGATTCATATGTACCTGGTAGAGTTTTGTTTGCTGTATAGAATCTTAGGGTGAGGGGCTTGGCAGTGGAAGAGAAACAAACATAGATGACATCAACAGACATCGAAATCAGAAGGCATATGTCAGTTTTGAAAAATCAGTTGATACATATTATTTTGAGACAAATTTTTAAATAACGATACAAAATAAGCTGCTTAGAGTTTTATTCAAAGAGAGAAAGAATGAAAAAGGGGGAGAAATTAGCATTTTACAATTCTGATTTTCTTCTCATGGTCCATGCTGATCACAGCTAGAATAAGCTCGTTGATTTATTCTTGTTTAACTGTGTGATGCTGACTGCTACTTTATCAACAGCCGTCTTTGGTCACACCATGTCTGTAGTCAATACCCAGAGCTAGTACGTTAAGGTAAAGACCCATGATAAATGTCAGTACTTTTGTTAATGGAATATCATGCACACCCTGCAATGCAGTTTTTAAGCATTCTTGGCATGCATTTAGCTGTTACAGGTATCCCACAGGTCGAGGTGGGCAGCGACCTGCGGCAGCTGTTTGCAGTGGGAGCCCTTGAGGGCTACGAGAAGCTGAAGTGTGAAAACAGAGAACTGTTGGGCCTGCTCAGTGCTATGCAAGCACGTGTCAACCACAGGCTGAAGACCTTTTCTTCTGTCACCGTGTCTGAGGTCAGTGAACAGAAGGATGGTGATCAAGATGAAAAGATTACTCGGGAAGGAGGGGAGGACTTGCACACGAAACTACAGGCAATAGTCGCGATAGCTGGAAAAGAGCTTTAGAATTTCTACTTCTAGTTGAATAGATGAGTTGATCAAGCAAGAGTGAGTTGAAAAATATTTTTAATTTTGAAGAATTATTTGATTAAGCCCCAACATTTTAGTATCCAAAGTGGTGTAAGTTATCAGTGAATTAAAATTAAAAAAAAAGGTTTATCATTTAAAAAAAGTTTACTGATTGCATTTTACATGCATCTGTTCTACATTCTTTGCAGATCATCAAGGTAAACATTTTAAAATGTGTTTTATTTAGCACACTCCTGCCTGTCTTCTAAGTGGTTGCATGGTGCGATGCAGTCTGTCTCATTTTGGGGTGTTTTGGTTTCCATTTTGTTGAAGTAGAAGATAAAACTTTTTTTCTTGTCCTTGTTCTTTGTGAGCATGGCATGCAGTCTTGTGGTGCTGGCGGCACAGGTGGACAGAATAGCCAGGAGCAAGTAATTGTGAACTGAATGAGCATTTAGTGATAATAATAGTGTGATTTATATAGCACATAATCATGCTCACGAAAGAGCATGCTCTCATCACTTAAAAGAAGTAGGAGACATTAAATTTAGCTATTGTACTTCAGGGAGTGCAGAGATAGAAAAACAGAAATCTTAAATGTCCACCTAGCATGCTGACTTAAATTTTGGTAAAGTTTAGTATTGACCATACCATTTACAGAACTAGTGGTGCTTCTATAAGCAATGTTATGTAACACTTACATTGGAGAGTTTTACTCATCTGCCAAGTGGTCTGTGCGGATATACACATTATAAGCTATGGTAGATCTTGTTTTATTGTGGTGTGGTGGTATGGCAGTTCAGCACTTATTACCAAGACATCGAAGATTGTAGGATCTGGCTGCAGATCATGTCTCCAGCAGTTATATGTATCTCCTCTATGGCATAGTTCTAGTTGGTGATAGCGTAACACATTAACCAGCTAGCCAGCCAACCATTTTGTTTTCCTCATTAAAACAAAAATTGTCATCATTATTTGTAAAATTATTTAAATATAATTTTCCTAAAGGGGTATGTGTTTAACGATCAGACTTGATGGATGAGATATTTGCTATTGCACATGTGCTCACCATGGAAGAATGTGCCTGTTGATTGATCCATGTGCCAGGCATGAGAATTAGGGTTTTATAGGGAAGAGGGGTTAGAATGAAAGGGGTACATTCTTATGCCACCTAGGAACATCTATCTGCATGTCTCCATCCTTGCATGCTCAGAGCATGTTTTAAGATAATTCCTTTATAGCAAAACTTTATGCATTAAAAAAAAGACTGAAATTAGTGAAACATGAAAGCATCTTGTGAGACCTTAACCTTAAAATTAATATGAGAATACTTCTAGCAAAGTCTTACGTTTTTGATTACATGGTCGTAAGTGTCACATCTACAAGTACTGTCATAATATTCAGTCATATAAACTCATCCCCATGTTTTCATGCTTTGCACGAAACAGAAAACTGTGTCCTGGTTTATAGTGATCTTTACCATTCAGCATGAAAACCCAGGAATTCTGACAGCCTTGTGTAAAGTTGTTCATCTCTTGCTCTTTGATATATAAAGATCCCTGTGAGCAGTTGCTTGAATAAAATGAATACAAATTTATGAAACTGTTTTCCATTATATTGAGTATTCTTTTTCCTGTTACCTGACATTTATGCAGTTCTTCCCATGTGTAACTTTAGACAGATTTTGGTTGCCATACTTTTAAGGAGGTGATGAGGACCATAGCAGTAATCAAAGATCAAAGTACTCAGAGAGGCGTGGGGCTTGCAAGAACAAAAGTTTATATCGCTTCTGCTAATGACATGCATGCTTACTTTTTTCATATTATGTAGAGTCCAGTTAAGATACATTTTGAATGTTGAGACTCTGTAAAGATCTGTGGAAAGATTCTTTAAGAAAAAAAAAGGAAAGAAAGAATGAAAAACTGCACCGGAAGAAACAACAGAGTAAATATGCAGTTACCTGAAGTGGACTTGTGTAAACAAAGGTGCTGATCGCAAGTTAAAGGAGTCTGCATATGTGTGTGCATGGAGCAGTTGATGGCTGTGTGACATTAGGTATAGCACAAGAAATAAGCAAGGCTGTGAGTTGGTATAGTACACAGTGATTGCAGATGTGCAGGAGTTTAATCATTATTACATGTTTCATTGTGCAGACCACACACACATAGGTATATTCACACATGTATGTATGCATGCATGCATGGACGTGTATAGGTGGATTGCTGTCTGTCTGCCGAGACCAACGCTGAGCCTCTTGCGAAGTTCTCCGCTGTTAGTCTTGGCGAGCCTTAACAATGAATGTGAATAAACCGGAAGCTATATTGTCCAAAACCTTGTTCTATGACTTCACTGAAAAAAATCGTCTGCAAGCAGTCCAGTAATACAAGTCCGTGATGCATGCATGCACACACACACACACATGCAAGGGCACGCACACATGAAGATCCCTAATTACAGTGATAACCTTCTACAGAGCGTGGAGTACAGTACACTGAGAGAGCTCCACCTGTCGACCGAAAACATGAGACTGTGCGCGGAGGAGGAAGCACGCCTCCTCACCAAATTTTGGATCACACAGCTGCCCCCTGTCAATTCTGCAGGAGAGTTTTATGACCCCAAGCTGACTGAACAGGTCAGAATTAATTTTTCTTTAGTTGTCTTTTTTTTTAAATGATAAGTTAAACCCAAAATTATAGCGATTTACATGATTTTTTTTTTGGTAACAATCTCTTTCACATGTATACTGGGCTTAACTCTGTATCTGCATCTCATACACCTAGTTTGGCAGCAACAGGCTACTGTATGTTGCACACATGTCGCTAACATAAAACATAGAAAAAATCAGTAATTAAACTGAAGCATTTCCAAATATTAAAGCAATTATTAAATGCATTATTATAGTTTTCTTTCATCACCATCAGCGATGTTCCTACATTTTTACATAATGTGTGGCTATTTTAAGTCTACTACCTGCAGAAACAGACCATCGGAAGTCTGCATTGTCCTATGTGGAAAAGACTTTCTTGAAATACCTCATTCCATTTGTTTGTTTTGTGCATCTGTTTCGTATCATTTTCTTTATTATAATATTTGTTTGAAGATAAGCATCATCCTTGTGGCTCTTTTGCCATGCGTGGAACAGTTCTTTTGCTTTATCCAGTAAATTGTTTGCTGCTATTTTGTTAATAATAATTAACTTAAATTTATAATCTGAACAATGGATTTGTTGGCACACCTTTTAAACAGAATGAAAATTTGAAGATAGAGCTTCAAAGGCAAAAGCATCGTCATGACATGCTGATCCACACTGTCAGTGAACATCAGGAGCGTCTCCATGCCACCAATGCCATGCGGAAAAAATGGGAAGCCTCGCTGTACAAGCAGTGTAAGTTTCCTTTCTTCCAGTCTCTTTGTTCATGACACTACATTTTTATTAGCTTGTGCACAATGCTGAGCTGTAGTAGAGCTCACGTGTGTATGCATGGATACACATGCCTGCATATGAGTGCATGTATATAAGAATGAGAGCATATGTGTATGTGTGAAAGAGATGGAAATAAGCATAAATGTTCTTGCGTTTTGAGTTTTTCTGTAAGTGTGGGGCATTTTGCCTAAGATAGGAAAGTGAGAAACTTGCAGCAGCCTGTGAATATAATGTTTGCAGACGAACATTTTCGCCACTTTTTGGCAACTTCCCCAGCCACTGCCACTACCATCTCCAGTCCTTCAGATTTGCCATCATATTTGTTGTCTTCAAGGCATGAGAGTAATGTGATGTACACTGTTTTGCTGTGAAAAATGCTAAGTGATCCAGCTTATTGATGTAGCTTTCCTGCCATTCAGACCACAGTCATATTGCTTCCTGTATGCAAATGCTGAATTAGGTGATTGGTTGTGTGAATAGAGAACTCACTTGTGTAAACTAATGCACTACATGTATCATTTTTTTCTTTTTCATCCATTCCTGTTGAGTGAAATGCTCTCCAGATTGATGGTGGTGGTGGTGCTGCTGCCCCTTTTACAATGCACTTACCTGCCCATTGTGCTTTACTGAAAGATTGAGTCACAATCTGAATGGACTAAAGTCAACCCTTAATCCTCTTGGTTCAAGATAAAAATATAACATTACAATGACTGGCTTATAACTGAAGATTGCGAAGACGACAGTGGGTGAAGTTTGTTTTTTATTATTGCTGCTCTGAGATAAACATTAGACCAAGAAACCTATACATTTTTGGAAAAGAGAAAACTTGAACTTTGCAATAAAAAGTAATGAAAATCGCCTTGCCCGTGCTACCCGGCAAAGCCATGATCGTGGCTTGTCGAACCAAGAGGGTTAAGACAGAGATAGTAAAGAGCTGAGGCAGCAGTAAATTATTGTTCTGTAAGCCTAACGAATAAGGTTGTCTGATGGTGTAGTAGTGTGTCCTTGTTCTTACATAATTCCTCTGCATCAACAGACTTACCCTCACAATCATTCACATTCTCACTTCAGTTCACAGTCACCTGTTCAGCCAAATGCAGGTGATGGCCAGTCAAACTACTTTGAGTGAGGCAGACTTGAAGATTTACTAACAACATTGAAAATTTATTGATGTGAAATAGAGAAGAAAACCCTCACAAATGTAATGAATTAACTAAAGCACTTGAAACATGCTGCTCAACAAGTAGCTGACAAAGCCACCCAGCTGATACATGCACACAGCCACACACCTAAAAGGCCTCGGTGAACAAACACTGCTGAGTCACGTAACCTGCAAGGTGAGCAGTCCAGCTCCAGCGTTCTTTGAATAGAGATGTGTGCTGCTCAGTGTTAGTATCCCTCACCCCCTACCTCTTTTCTCTTGGCTACCTGCAACTAATGCATTCCTTTGTTATTTAAGGGCACACCTGGACAGTCCTCCATAATGTGCCATTAGCTTCAAACAGCCACTCATACAAACATTGACTTGGATATCCATCAGTCTGTAATGTAGTACATAACATTTTAGCAGAAAATGACTTTTTAAAAAAAATACATTTGACTAGGTCACCTTGTCCTGCTAGCTGACCTGTAGCTTTTTTCCAATATTAGAGGAGATTGAAAGGATTGATGCAGGTGCTGGTAATAATTTGTACTGAGACCGCTGAAATCCAGATTTGTTGGTTGCAGTAACTCAGTGGCAGGGACAGGCAAGAGGGGACAAGAGTTAGTTCCCCATTCTCCCCCTCCCAGTCCCCCTTCTCCCTCTTCAGGTGTGGCATGTTGTTTGTTCTGCATTCACATTTCACTTTCCCTGGCTTGCCTCCTAGAGTATTTTGTAATTTCATGTTTTGATAAGGCATGATAACTGCATAGAATACTGATTAAAGCAAAATTCTATCCAGTTGGCTCATTTCCTTCCCTTTTCGATGCCAGTTCACTGTGCATTCAGATTTGAGGCAAGATGTTTACTTTAAAGGTGTGAAGCAGTTGTGCTTGATGAGTTTTACTGGTTATAGAAAAACTTCAAAACAGTCCACTTAGTTGTTTTCTGTTCTATTTTCATTTTTCTTTGTTCAAACTTTGGGAGTTGTCTTATAAATGTGAGCTCATGGGATGGCACATCTAATGATATAAAATACAGCTTAAGGTGTGTTAGCTAACTGAACTTCAGGAAATAATGTGAACTTGGGAATTAAACATGAGTTAACCTGAAACTAAAAACAGCATGTACAGAATGTGAGCGATTGTGTATGTGACAGCTACCTAAGACTCGGCTGTGTAGAATGGAAAATGTGAGCCTTTATTTGACAGCTACCTGATAAGATTTTTATTTTGTTTGTGGAGGTTGAGACTGCATTATAATAAGTTGTTTTACCTACTGCATACATAATTTTGATAGTTGGGAAAATTTAGAAAACTGAAATGATTAAGGTTAAAATATGATATTTTGACAAATATGCATCAACCAGGGCACAAGCATGTGCATGCGTGAGAGAATGAGAGAGAGCTTAGATTTCAGTTATACAAATTATGTTCTGGAAATAAAGGTTAAAAATTATATGATGATTTTTTTTAGTAGCCATGCGTGAAGGTACGCATGTGCATGCAGATGTTTGTGCATGTCCGACATTACATTTATACAAATTCTGGTCTGGAAATGCTTAACTCAGTGCTTTGAACATAATATTGATGCTCACTTACCATTTGGACCATAAATGTTTTTAAACAGTAGATGAGTTGTCCACTCAGATTTACAAATTTTTGTGTTCAACACAGCATTTTGCAGAAATTGATGCCGTTGATCTTCCTTTATCCGCAGTATCCAGGACCACAGACACCCTGGAGGAGGCGAAGGGAAACTTTAGTGCAGCTGGTCTGGTGCCGCAGAAGCATTCTTCCAGAAAGTCTCACCCTAAGGGTGGAACCAAAGACAGGAAATAAAGCCTCCCATTTTACCGCATTTTTCTCTGTGCAGACACCTTATCTTTATTTATCTGGCACATCACCTTGATTCTTTTTTTTCCAAAGTTGTCAGTAGTCAGAGTTTTTATAGAAAACTATTACTTTTTGAGGCTTCTTGGTGTCATGCTTTTTTCAATACCTTCACAGACATTTTGTTGATTATTTTTCACCATTTGCCTTTCTCCACAAGCCACAACTGAGCAAAGTATATGAAGTTTGGCTTTTGAATATGTGGTTTATTATTTTTTTTCAGAAGAGTTTATCTGTAAGCCCCTTTCTGCTTTATTGATTGCTCTAGGATGTAGAGGGGTTCATGAAGATCTGTGTGCTTCCTGCCTGGGTACCTAACAGTGAACTAAATAATTTATGAGGAGTAAAGTTTAGGCCTGATTATACATTCCTTTAAATTCTTATTAGAGTGAACCAAAGAAACTTAAGGAGATTTGTGTGATTTGGCTTACTTCTGTTCCTCAAATGAACTGTACTGAGAACTAACCATGTCTTCAGTTGCTGGGGTATCACTATAACCCACTTAATAGTCCTGAAGATGTGCTCGTCAGAGGGATGTGGTAGTTAAACTGTGATGGCTTTGAGTCTCAGTGCACCGCCTCTAACTTAACGGATTCTGCAACCCCAGATAATGTTTTAGTAACATTATTAACAGAGAGTAAATGTAAGTCACTTTTTTTTTGGTCAGTATCCGTCAATCTGAAAGCATCAATAAACTGGTCATTTTGAAAGGTTTTGTTGCGCTGTATGAATGTATTGTTAATCTGAACGGGACCAAGAAACGAAATGGATGTTACTCATTTTGAAGACCTGTGTCGGCATATTTTCCAAATATTTTAAATTTGTTACCTTCTTTCCCTCCCCCATACATTTGTGAAAAGTTGATTGCTTGAAATTTGTGCTGCTTAGGTGTTGGGATAGTTCTGTACAGATTTCAGGGCACAAGGCAGCATATATTTTTCTTTTTGGGCTTAATCATCTTTGTCTGTCATTTCGTGCATTTGTTGTTAGATGCCATGCAGTTTCCATTATACAGCGACTACTGTTTGCAGAAAAAAATCACTCAGGTCTTGTACCTTTTGATATTTCTGACATCAGACTTTGTTCCTAAATTTAGTTTTGTGTTTTTTTTTTTGGTGGGGATTTTTTAAAAATTACATATGGTGCATACACATCTCACAACACCACCATTTATGCCAAGCATCGTAGACTGTGGAAGCAGTATATATCATACCGATTGCTGCTCTGTGATATATGTGTCAAAACCTTTAGAATGACAGAATACTATCTTGGAATACATTTGCCATAAGTATATACTCCCTCTTGTATCCCACTGTCTTCTCCCCCAACTTATTCATTCACACACACTCTCTCTCTGAAACCTTGATCTTTCCAACCCATAGATAGACTCATTAAAGTGCTTAGAATTTTATTTCAAAATAAACACAAATCTTTATAATGGTCTGATGTGCCTTAAAAGACTTTTAGCACCAATTGCTTTCTCCCCATCTGACTTGCCTGCTTCAGAATCATAAGAAAATATTCCATAAATAATGTGTAGTAATGTCTTGTACATAATATTACAATCTGAAATGGAAATGTTCTTTATTTATATAATGACTTGCCATATGCCATTTATTGGACAAAATTTGCACCACTATATTTTTTTCCAAAATAGTAGTATTGTTCACAATATTACTATCTGAAATGGAACTGTTCATTATTTATGTAATGACTTGCCATTCATATGTATCAAACCATTTTTGTGAAATTTGCACCTCTATATTTTTTCCAAAACAAAGATGAAATGCTGCTGGGGGGAGGAGGAAGAAAAGATGAAGGGCAGCAACAAGCAGAGTTCATTGGTGAATTAATATTTTTCATGAAAAAAAACACCATTTGGCTGACACATATTTGAAACTCCTAACTCCACTAATTACCTTATGGCATAGTGGTTTGTAAATCTGCTTTGAAAAATGATATTGAAAACCTCAACAGAAGCATGTATTTATTGTAGATGTTTCGTGACAAAATATAGATCTTGACTTTTGAAGGCTTTACTGTAATTCTTCTGATAAGATTACTGCCAATTCTTTTGTAAATGAGTTTTCATTTATTAGCATTGTACATATTACAGAAGATTTCTGTATGCTTTATATATAGGGTTCTGCTGAGTGGAAAAACTTTAAATTCTGCATTAACTAGGAAGCTTGCAAAATGAATAGCTTAAATCATGAACATGTATTTTGTAGGATTTGTAGAAGAGGTGATTTCTGCATAAATGTTTGCAGGGGGTGGGGGGAACTTTACACGTAGTAGCATTTCTCTAAGCTGTGGTGATTAATAGTCTTATTACTTCCTAAGAAACGAGTAGGTAATTTTCAACGCTTTGGGTAGGGAGCAGCATTTTGTCCATGATTATTATGCTAAAAAAAAGCCTTTCTAGCTCTTGTACCTGTGTGCAGATTGATTTTGTACAAAATTATAGTTCAAGGTCTTGAAGATGGTTTCCTCAGTCATAAAAAAATATATACAGTAATGACGGATGCAACATTCTTTTTCTTCTAATTAGGTAAAGCTTAATGCAAGATTCTATTGGCAAAGCTGAGTGAATGCGCCCCTTCTGTTCTAAAGATATATATCAACAAACATCAGCATGAGGTAAAACAATAACAAAAAATGCAAATGCCTATTTTTTCTAAGTCTGTCACAGCCTGATGAAATTTGTGTCAATCACCATGTGGTTAGATCCAAATTAATTACATGTTTACAAAATAACCTTAAAAGTATTTCTGCATGAGAGAAAAAGACTGGTGGAGTCCAATTTTTGCTCTTAATGATCAACAAAGCTCACTTCATTATTTCCCCAAATGTGGGTGAATACACCTCATCATTTTCAAGACATGCACCTGCAAACATCACTATTGACAGTAAGAGGTCAACACCACAAATGTCAGAACTATGCAGGTATTTTTTACATTGTAAAGGCATTAACCAATGGAAGAGCTGGGGATCCATGTTAATTAGATATATCTGTGTACAAATATGATATCATGTTTTAGACATATTTATTTTTGCCATTTTCACAACGCAGTGTTTCTCCCACCGATTTGGAAAAGTTGTGTAATGGCAGGATTGTGTTAAAAATGTGATTCAGGTATTTGTAATTTGGTTTAAAAAAACAACAAAATGGACAAACAAGGTAACCAGTCATAAGCAAAATATTTGTCCATAAACTTGTTCTCAGCAGGTTAATTATAGGGAAGAATAAAGGAAGTGTTCATATAAGGATCTCTTATGAATTACACATGTAAGTGCACACATGTAAAAGTCTTGTGTGAAAAGTGCAGATTTTCTGTTACCAGACTGGCTGGTGGTGAAAGACCACACTGACAAACTTGCGAGTCCGGTAGTATGAGTGTTTAACCTTTGGGGATTATCAGAAGTAAAATACAGGCATCAAGTCTATGGTCTGCCAAGTGCTTATAGGATAACTAAACAAAACTGTATGTTGACATGATGTGCCAGGTGGCTCCGACGTAGACTAAAAAAGTATCAGAACACTTCTTTGATGCTGGCATGTGCAATGTTATGCTTCATGCTTTGTCCACAGTCTCAGCTAAACCATATGTGTTGTTGTTTTATCTTATGTGCCAAGAAAGGAACTGCTGTGTTGACATACTGTACCCAGGCTGTTTTAACTGCTATTTCTTGCAGGATTGCAAGGTGACTAGTTGGCAGCGATAGGCAGTATATTAGACATTCTGGATCTCTGATATCAGGATGATTACCATTAAAGTTACCTAAATTATTTGGAATAAAAGTTCAGCAAATATATTTCAAGTGTCTGTTACATGTACAGGTGTTTGGTTGTGTTTATTTTCATGGTTTTTTTCAAAGTGCTCATTTATTGATTTTTTTCATAATTTGCTAACCCCACTCCTTCCCCCTTTCTCAAAAACAAAAGCTTAAATGATCTAGAAATTTTGTAGTTTAAAATGAGAGTTTACTTGATGGCACTTTATTAGAGAGGTTGTCTGTAGTTTTGACATTAGTTCACTTTTAAATGACCTGTTTGACTTAAGCCAGAAACTCCACCTGCCCACCCACCAAACACGGGTGCCTGATTAATCGGGGAAGGTAAAAGGTTGAATGACTAGGTTGTCCTCTGCCCTCCATATGCTATGTCCTAGTCACAGTGAACCACTTATACCTCACTGTCCTTATGGACATTAGGTTACAAGACATTCACCTGTCACCTTCCTTCATTTGAAACTGTATAGGTACAGTCGCGTACATAACCTGTTGTGTCCATTTGAATGCATTTACATAAATGTATACTCTTCGAAATTACGTTTAAAATCTCAACTTCTCTGCAGAAAACCATTTCTCAAGCTCACGGTATTTGACAAATTAGGGTTTTGAATAAAAGTGACACCTTCTCTTAATTTAATGTTTAATTTGTTTAGCCAAAACAAATTCATCACAAAACATGGCTTTCCTTATTTGCCAAATAAGCATCTACTAAGCCAACATTGCAGCAAGCTAGTCCAGCATGTAAAAGTGGCATAACAACAAAATTTAAGTTAAAGCCATGATTCTTGTTATCTTGGTCCACAAATTGTATGACTATACATCACTTTTAAGTAATCAACTGAATATCTCAAAAATTATTAAGCAGGTAAAATGTGTTTATGCTGAGGGTATCAAAAGATGGCTGCATTTGGTCCCAATGTACTTGCAGGTAAAATGAACTGAAATTCCAAAAATGAAAATAGCCACATGAAATTGTTAAACTTCCCTGTCGAGTTCCTGTGGATTTTATGCTTGCTGATTCCATCACAGTTTTAAGTTTATGATCACAAATGCAATTTTTATAATACATTAAACCACTTTGCTGTGGTCTCCACAAAGGTTGGCATGAAGACATGAAGTCTCAAGCAAACATCTTACTTAGTCCTTTGGCCAAGTAAGCATTGCTCTGTGACAGCTTGGCACTGACTGTCTGTAGAAGATCATTTAAAACACGATTGCATGGCTCCTGCAGCAATCCTTTCTCAAGGTCTTCTTTGGCCAAGCTGTAATCACCTAGACTGATAAGAGCCGACGCTCGCCTGTATCTGGCTTTCACATTGGAGGGCTCGAGTTCCAGTGCATGGGAACAATTTGTAACCACGTGATCATGGCAGCCAGTTTTCATCTGACATGCAGCAAGGTTTAAATAACACTGACATAGAAGTTGTTGACAGGATTTTTCTCCATCTTCATCCTCCGATAAATACCTCAGCCGGGCTGACAACAGGAGTCGTGTTGCCATGGAGAAGCGGGCAAACGCAGGTTCAATGTGGCCCTCTCTAAACAAAAACGTGCCCCTTTCTTTGTGCCGCAATGCAGTGGCATATTTTTCCATTGGTGTCATGCACCAGTATGAAGTTGCAGAGCTGAAGTCAAGCAGTGTGAGGTGTAACAGTGTGTATTCCTCACAGCCCAGATCTCTATATATTTTAAGTTCACTGATTTCACCACGCTTCATGCACAAAAGAGCAATGTCTATGATACTTGACAGATGTGTGTCCCCTTCTCCGATCTGAACTGAGGATTCACCAGATGGATATCCAAGTGACTGAGCATCACATTCACATGTTCCGCCTGCAATCTGCAAAGAGATTTTACAAGATGATCCTGGCACTGGGCTGGACAGACCTTGACCTTTCTGCAATAGGCGTTTTTCACAGACTCTCGTCAAATGCACTACGTCCGTTCCATGCAAAGATGCCTCTTCAACAACACATTTCTTCTGTCCCTTTTTCTCTTCCTTGTCACCGTCATCACTAGGGCCACAAATCTCCATAGCAACGCTCTCTCCTTCGAGATCCATATCCATTGCCGTGGCACTGTTACTGATGGCTGCTTCCATAGTAAATGCAGCACATACAGTATGGTAGATTTTCTGCATACATATTATTAATTATTAAAATTTTCTAAACTAATTATTATATCAGATTACAACGAGAAAGAAAATGTCAACATAAAATGTTACATCATATGTTCACATTACTCATTCATTTTATTAGATTCTGTCATGTAAAGATGAAACACAGAAAAAGATGAAAAAATGGCTGTTTCCAAGACAGCAATACATCGCATGTGCTTGTGGTGTGTGCATACACAATTTGTGGTTGTTTGTTCAAACCCGACAGTTTAGATGGTGAGAGACTGGGGGTGCACTAAAATCAGAAATACTTTCTTAAATGCACGCATAATACAACATTTTTACCACATGCGCAGCAATAAAAAAAACTCAGTAACTATAATGCAAGCTGCTATACCTTCCTTATGTTTCCCTCTCCTCCTTCGACAACAGAAAAAAATATATTTTCCAAAGCGCAGACTCAGGGTAGCGTCCCTTGGAAACTATGCACAAACATAAGGATAAGATTTACGATTGCACTTAGGCAGTAAATGGTTTTTCTACAAGTTTCTACGGATGTGTTTTCTTCGTAGTAAAGGACTAAAAAAATAAAAACTTTATTAAGACAAGTTCTGATGTCATTTCCGCACACAACTGTCATGGCTGAACTTTCTGTCCGTCTGCTTCTGATAGAAAAAACTCGGTCAGAAAGGTAAGAGAAGATATTCTTTTACTATTATCATCGTCGTACTGTATTTGGTATTAAACATAATAAAAGAATATTACATGTTGTCCTATGAAATTCAAAAGTCGGCATTGTTTTAGGGAGTGTTGCATCTATAAAGCAGTTAAACTAAAGCAGACAATGCATAAAATAACTGCGTTAAAAACACTAAATAGAATCAATTACCGCAGTACATGCTTTGTTAGTGGATTTTTCGATATTTCCCAATTAGTGATCACAGACCTTACACTCTTTACCAACAAGCACAAGAAACACGTGTATATATATATCCCCTCCCTCTTTTTTCTTTCCTTCTTACACGTTTGCACTTCTTTTGCATGTAACACCATCGGTATATGTCTGTACCACTGGAGAATATGCTTGACAAAAGGGTAATATATCAGGAGTGAACAGATCAGTCATTACGGATACAGGACATACCTACAACAGGTAGAAAATAAGTTTAAAGACGTTGTAAAGTAAGACTAAGGACTATACAGTGTTCTGTCACTGAAATGAAAGAAAAAGCAAGCAGCAATAAAGCTAAATCATTCATCAAACATTAAAAAAACATAGTAAATATCAGGAGAGGTTTTTAAAGCGTCATGTAAAAAGAGGTAAGAGTGAAAGTAAGAGCCTGGAGAAAGATTTGAGTTTCTGTTGGGGTGGGTGGGTGGAGTATTATTTTCTTTTTCCTTGTTTGTTTTTATTGCACAGGCTGCCCAATAGAAACTAACTGTTGTTGTCTCAGGCTCACTTAAAGTTTACATTGTGCCTTAAATTCCTATCATGTTCTTTTGCCTGTCAATGGCTAATCTAAGTGCAAAATTATTTACAAATGAATGGTTTGTGTTCATTATAAGATGCCAATTCCCAATATCTCTCGGAAGAGCCATTTTTATTTGTGAGGTACAAGGCTTTATAAAGATCAGAGTTTTCTCTTGTGTTTTGAAATGTCAACATCTCATTTCTCCATTGACAAGATTGACAAGGCCTCATTAACATTAGCCTCAGTCTCCAATGATGTCATTACTTAGAATTTAGATGAGTCTGCTTGTACTTAAAAAAACCAACTTATCAAAAATTTTAAACAGAATTTGCATAACAAATTAATGAACACACTTTGTTGCTAACTTTCCACCAAATTTAAGTTTAATTGAATATTTGACTTGTTATCCTTTAAAGCTTCTGAAAATATTGGTCTATGCAAATATACATACAGACATATTTATAAGATAAATGTGTCTAAAATGGCACATGGATGTAGAATTATGTGTTTCCACACACAAGCAGCTCAGTAACAACCACCACAGCTTTATTGTGTGCATTTATGTAGCCACATCATGCAAACATCAGCTGCATTTCTGCATGTTTCCATTTTCATCAAAATTGTTTTCCTCTCTGATGCAACCAGTGCTTAGTGTGTAGCAGATGGTCTTCAGCTGCTGTCAGCAGCTGTTATTTAGAAACTGGAGATAAATGTTGTGGCAGCTTATGGCATATATACACCAAGTGGCACATCAATATTTGATTTATATTTATAATCCTTGTAGTGTTTTAGGTTATACATATGAATAGGCATGATGTGCATGATCACTTTAATGATTATTGAATCACAACTTAGCATGGATACAATATAATGCTATTTTTTAGAGAGAAAATTACTGCTGCTTACACAACTACCTTTGAAGTGGATTGAAAAATTATTACCATCAATTATGCAGAAAACATTAAAAGAATGTTTTATTATCATGTTCTGATAGCAGATGTACATAATACATTTTTTATTTTCATTTTTTAATAGATGATAAACTGCAAAAGGAACAGAAGAGAAGCACTGCTTTCTTAAAAAAAATCAGCACCTACTTCCCAACTTTTAGGGCTTTACCTGTAGCCTCATATTTTGTGGGCACCCCATGTGTTTTTTCATCATCTTGAAAACTGTAAATAGACTGGAACTTTGCATACATGTTTCACCTGCCTGCTGTGGATTTTAGCTGTGACAGTCATATAGGAGGGAAGTTTTTCAAGAATGTTTGCAAAACTGAAGAAGAAAATCATCGAAGAGAATGGAGGGGGCACAGACGGAGGAGAGAGACTGTCTGCAGCCACTCCTAGCAATCACAGTCCTGCTCGACGCAGTTCAGGTAAATCCAATGTTGTGGGCTTATAATTAATTGAACATACACACTTCAAACATTACAGAAAGTCAGGAATGTCAAGAAAACCGCCCACATTTCATTCCTTTTAGTAAATGGCAGCTGGAAGTAAAGAAAAATGGGAGATCATAGTTTGATGACAGAGAGCATCTGTGTTTACAGGCATTTGAAAGATACATTTTTTTTTTAAGTTTTCGTGTCTAATGTGTATTTTACTGTCATACCTGCATGTTCTACTTGCTAGTTGAAATAGTTTAAATGTTCACTCTTAAACAGGAACTCCTGCTATTCATGGTGCTGCAGTTCAAGGTACTTTGGTTTCAAACAGCCCTACTGCCAAAGACCCACCCATTGGGTCCCCCAGTCCTGTCCAAGTTTTGGCACCCAGCATTGAAATTTCAGTAAGTACCATAGCTTATGTTCTGGTGTATGTAATTAATTTATTTAAATGTTTTTCTGAGTAATGCATTTGCATGGATGTAGTTTGTGGGGATAAGGGTTATTTGATTTTTCCATAAAGACAAAGACATGCATGCACATAAACACACAAACATACCTTTATGTATTATTTTCTGATACTAATAACTATATGGATATTGGTATGCCAACTTTTAACATGATTATTAGCATGCATTGAACATGGGCTTACCTTTCTAGGTTTGCAAAACACTGATTATAGCTTAAACCAGAATTTAACAAAAGTTTTAAAGACATCTTCAGGGAATAGTTTTGCAGTCTTTTATAAACTTGTATGTGTTTTTAGTGAGGCTTTGACAAACTTTTGCATCTTTAATATCCTTTGTCATGATAGTGGTGAGTGTTTTATGTTGATTGACACGAGAACCTTCGCTTGTTGTTACAAAGTTTGTTACAAAGAATCTCAATGCTTTTTGATTATCTGCATGTTGGCAGGTAAGAGAAGGAAGTGTAACATGGGATGAGCTGACGGCCCAGCTTGCAAAGCGCACAGAGCAGTGCAAGAAGATGGAGGGAAACATCAGTGGTAAGAGGCAAAAGCTGATGGCCAATTTGAAAGTTGCTTTTAGAAATCCAGAGCCTGTGACAAACAGGCATTGTTGTCAAGAAGGTCTGGAAGATCTGTAGACTTCTTTCAGTGCAGCTGTGGGAAGGCTTTAAAGTCTTTAAACTAGGAAGAATATGAGCTACCTATATGGCAAAGTTGAGACAAGGAGAGGTCGTATGTGGCATTTTCTTTGCAGTCTTGTCTGAAAACATGTTGCTAAATTTGAACGTGATCTAACAGTCTAGAATCATATTTTATTTTCTGTTGTTAATATTGCTGCTTTATTATTATCCACAGACCTTGCTGCCCTGATAAAAGATAAAAATCGAATCATTGAACGTCTAGAAGCCCAGATTTCACAGCACCAGGCAGGTATGTAGATCACAAAATGCCAGTAAAGGCATTGATAGTAAAGTTGCATAATCAGTTAGCATTAACTATGAGAACCTCATCAAAGAGCAGAGAAGACCTAAGTCCATGCAGAATTAATTAGTAGGTTCAGAAAAAAGCAGAACAAATACTTGGAAAATATGAAATAAATATTGTTCATTAAATCCTTTTTAAAAGAAATGTGCGCCCAGACAAAATAATTATTTTCATTTTGCCAGAAAACTTTCACACTTTGTTGTCTTTTCCAGTGTTGATGCAGAAGCTTACTGAACAGAAGTCAGACTTTGAGGCTTACAGGGACAAGTTAATAGCAGGTTACCAGCAAGATAAACTAGCTTTAGAGAAGGTTAGTTCTTTTTTTTTAAAGAGAAAAGAAAATAATTGGCACGAGGAAAAAAATTATGTGTGCATGAGCAACAGACAGAAAAATGTTTGTAAGACGCCAGATGTGTGTCCTATGCATTTACTGGCATGAGATATTTATGGCAGAGAGTATGTATGTGTAAGTTGCTGTATGCAGGTAGTGTGATAAAGGTGTGATTCTCACAACATCAGGCAGCATTCCTGAGTCATGAAGCTGAAAACAGATAAAAAGCCAAAGTTTTGAGACTAGACAAGGAGAAAAAAGTATTCTGGGATTTATAAAGATGCCAGAGCTTGTAGCCTTTCTGTTGCTGACACTGTGTAGTCTCGTAGGAAGACAGATTGTTCCAGTTGCTGTTGTTTTCTAGAAAAATAAACTCAGAACCATGTGGGACCTGCAGACCATCAAGACACTAGAACATTGTTGTGTGTTCAGGAAAAGCAAGAGCTAAGCAAACAGCTGAAAGAGGCGCAGGAATACAAAGACAAGTACTTGAAACGAGAGGCCGATGTCGATGAGGTGCAGGACATGACAACTCAGGAACTGGCAAAAGTGAAACACATGGTTTGTTGCCATATTTTTGTCCCCTTTTCTCTCTCAGCTTTTCTCATAATCAGTTCTTTTCATCTTCCCTTCCTAGCCAGCTTCTTTCATTCATTCCACCATGTTTTCCTTCCATCATTCACCCACATTTTCCTTTGTTCTTTCCTTTCCTCTTTTTGCTCTTTTCTTCCTGTGTTAGACATATGGGTGGTTCCCAGGCCTCCCCCTTCTCTCAGATTCTCATCCTTTTCCTTTGCTTGCTTGGTTTCTTTCTTCTTGATTTGAGCTTTTGACATAAATCACACAGTCTGAAAATAAAATGAACCTCACTGGCTTACACTAATCTCATATTGTGTAATTCTTGAATGTGAAACGATTCCATGTCAGTGGGCATTAGTCTTAAAAAATGTGTTTGCATGAATCAGTTTAAAACACTATTTTGGCAGCGTAAAAAGTTGGAAATATATACAGTTGAAAATGCTTGAAAGTCATTTAAGCATTGATGTTGTTGAGTTGGTCAGATGATTTATTTATTTTTATTATATTTATTGATTTGATTTTTATTATTATTATTGTGCTTTTATGTTCCAGCTGCTCATTAAACAGGATGAGTTAGAGGAATATCAGACTGAACTTTCCAACAAGACACAGCACATGGAAACAGAAGAGGCCTTGAGGAAAAGACTGGAGAAAGAACTGACACAGACTTCAGAGAAAGCGGTTTATTTAGAGGGTGAATGGTAAGTTAACACCATTGCAAAATCTATGGTCGCTGATGTTGTTTGGTCCATCCTGAACCTCTTTTGTCTACTACTAACAAAAAAGCTTTCCCCTATCCACCACCCCATTATAAAATGCTAAGATGTTTAAAATGCTTGATCAGCTTGATGCAGGCTGGATTTGTTGCAAGTCTTGTTCAGCTCTTTTGTTTGCTATTTGACAGTGACAGTGTTAGATTGATCCTTGTGTAAATTGTATGCTACTAGAGTTTGTCAGTGCTAAGCGCCACGTAGTAGTCACATCACATCAGGTCACTTCAGCCCGTAATGACTTCAAATGAGAAATGCAAGAAAACATGAATGTTCTTTATTGAAATTACCTTTTGTTTTTGAACAGTTAGAGTTGAGAGCGAATGGGGTGGCTGTGGTAGTGAATTTCGTTTGTGTGGTTCTGAGATTTCTGGGTGTCCAGTTAGATGTGTCACTGAACTAGTTTAACAACCTGGTCCTGATTGTTTGCATTGGGTTCTTCTTTCTCAGTGAACGTCTTAAGGAAGATAACAAGGAGCGTGCAGAGCTTGTGACTTCCCTTACTAAGGAGAAATCTGTTTTTGATCGACGGTTGGATCAACTCAACAAGGAACTGACAGAAGTGATTTATTTGTTTGCAACAGACTTGTTTTACTGACTTTCAGATTATGCTGTTAATGTGCCCCAAGAACATTATAAATTTAATTGTAACCATCGTTAAGCTCTATCATTTTGTGATGAAGATGATAATAATAATAGGATTTTTATAGCATATTTCCCCACACGGAGGCGAACTCAATCAGCTTTACAAGATGTAAAGGGCAGTAGGCATTGATGCCATGTAACAGAAAAGGGCACCACAATCAGGCAAACATACAAACACACATGCGCAGTGACCATTGCTAAGAACAATGCAGAGAACAGGAGATGAAGAAATTAACAGTCAGGATAAACCAAAATATTATTACACTAGGTGTTTCCGAAAGAGGCTGGAAAGCATGGACCATCTCCATTTCCAGTCGTATATTGATAAAAAGAGACTGGTTGTGTGATTATTTTAGAGTCACAGTTTTCTAAAATACTTGCTGAATTTCCAGCATTATTAGGTGCTTTTGCAATGGTTTAACTTAAGGTCAGAGCCAAAAAATTTGGTTTTGGAGAGCTTAGCTTATTTTTTGCTGTTTCTTGTCAATGGAAAGTCATTTCTGTGATATTTATTTTACAGAAATGATTGTAACACATTATTCTTATTGTTCGCTCTCAACTGTAATTGGCTGCTTAACCTGCTGAGACCGAAGAGCCACTTTTTGGGCTCAACCAGCAGAGACCGAAGAGCCAGTTTTTAGGAATCCCAGACACTTAATCCCCTAGACTTTTAATCCCCAGACACTTAATCCCCAGACACTTAATCCTCAAAATTAAATTTCAACTAAAAAATTATGAAGTGAATAAAAAATTTAATTCAAATAATTATTTTCATGTAAACATCAAAAATAAGTTTGACAATTAAAATAATACTTAACTTCAACATCTATAACATTAGTTAAAGTTCATGTGAGCTATTAAAGTCAATGTTCTTCAACAATATGATATGAAAAGTGTTGTTAATCAATATGACAGGTAAGCTAATGATCGGAGGTACCCTAATTGGGGCGATTGTTACGTCTCGTTAGAGTTACCACGTGGCACATTTCTCTTGCAGTTATAATATTTCAAGTTCACGAAATAGCAGTTTTGAGTATTGTGTCACGATTTGGGGGCATTTTTGAGGATTAAGTGTCTGGGTATTAAGAGGCTAGAGATTAAATGTCTAGGGAATTAAGTGTCAGGGATTAAATGTCTGGGGATTAGGTGTCCGGTCACCATTTTTTAGCGTTATGAGTAATGGGTCCGAGTTAGAGAGCGACTAGGTAAGCGATTTTGAAGGTATTTATGCCATTTTTTTGTTTTATTTGATGTAAATAGGTTTCGGCATTTTGTCTACACATGCTCTGTAAATAGTGTTCTGTGTGTTTTGGACAAATAACCATAAAATTTGAACTTGTACAGTAGTTTAAAAGTGAAAGTTTATTTTTGTGAATGTTTTGAGCATGTGAACTGTAAATTTTCTTAAATTATTGCTGACACCAGAGTGAAGATTGCTGACATTATTTTTATTGCAAAGTTCAAGCTTTTTCCTTTCTAAACGTGTATATGTTTCTTGATCTATATCAAAATTTAAAAAAACAATAAAACAAAATAAACTAGACCCCGTTTTGCCATCACTGCTTCTAATTTTAGCCGTGATTTGTTGGCCTAAGAGGGTTAAGTAATAAACAGCATCAGGAACACTTCCCATGGATTTTGACTCTTAGGCTGACTCATGCTGTGAAAACCAATAAGCCTGATCTAAGGTTTTTTGTCCAGTCGTTTATCATTTGCCTTCTTCTATGTTACATAATGTAATTCCGGCTCATTCCAGTTCATTAAGTGAAAGAAACAGTTCACTGCAAGGTTTATGTTTTGGTACGTTACAGAAACATAAACAGATGGCGGACCTGAACCGGCAGCTGTATGAACTAGATAGTAAACACCGAGCCCTGGAGCACAGTTCTGAGCAACATAGGAATAAAGTAGGTAACCATGGTTCATCCAGGTTTGGAAGCTTCTAGCAGCTACATGTGAGGAGGAGGTTTGACTCCTTTTGGAGTGCACAAGACATATGTGACATTCCTTCTCCCAGCATGTTGTGTGCTGTCGTCATGCCATATTATGTTTATATTTTCTAGAGCATGACATTTTGTCAGGTACCATTTCCTCAACATTGAACTGTAACAGGCTAAATTAAGTGTTGTCAACCGCCCCCCCCCCTTTTTTTTTAAATAGTAATGAGAGTTCTTTACAAGTTGAGATTATTTTTAATTGATTTATGTTACTGTTATAAGACTTCATTTGAAAGTATGATAAATGTAGCACACCTGTAGGTTTCTTAATCATGTACCTGCATACATTCTTTATCATCATCTTATGAAAAAAGCTTCTGGTTATGGTTTCACATATTTGCATATTTGCATTTATTCCATAAATAAAACAATTGAACAAGTGCATACATCTTTAAAAAAAAAAACCTGCATGCATCACTAATCTCATTTTTGGATAGTTTGGGATGGACATACATGGATAGAAAGTGTTACAGCTGGATGCACTTTTGTTGGCAGAAAGGCTGAAGTAGTTGGGGATGGACACACTTCATTGACAGAAAGGCTTGTTTAGATTTATGTGCATCTGTGTGTTTTGTATGATTGGACTTTCAGATTCTCCAAGAGGTGAGATAATTGTTGTGTCATCAGTTTTTTTTTTCTTGTTTGTGCTGAGCTTCCTTGTAGTTATTTATACAGCACAGGTTGTGAGCTTGTGCTGTAGCTTTGAGAGTGAACTCACAATATGGTTGAGTGACTGTTGTGTAATCTGTAGAAGCTGAACGTAGAACCATTTAATCCACATTTTCTACTCTTTATGTGGTGATCAATTCTTGTAGTAGATATTTTGTGTCACGTCCCTTCTCATTTAGGAATTTTGTTCCCTTCGTCAACCAGCATGATTTTGTTAGTTTAAACATTTATTTCACAGGGTAGTCGCTGCTTTTTTTTTTTAACTTTGTCATTTATTACCTGTTAATTCAGATCATTTGTGTGTTTTTAAAAAAATATAATACATCACATTTTAGATGATACTTGATGGAGATATCAATGCAGTTCTTAAGTAATATTGAGGGAGGAGGAGATGCAGGGCATAAAACTGAACATCATGCTGGGAAAAAGATTATCATTCAAAGTTTGAGGTCATTATGCTGGATTTCTTTTATTTGAATGAGAGTAGTTGCCACTTTTAAGTTGCTTGAAAGGCCTGAAAATCTTTTGAAATGATTTTCTGCTCATTATTTACATGGTTGTGTATTTTACTAAAGTTCTGCTCTTTCTTTTGTATGCAAAATCCTTCTGCTGATTTAGTGTTTGATAACAGGTAGTGATGTGCATGTCTGTGTGTGTGTGGTGGGAGGCGATGGGTGTACATTTGTGTGTGTGTGGTGGGAGGGGGTGGGTTTGCATTTGTGTGTGAGAGTGTGTGTGTGTGTGTGTGCGTGTGTGGTGGGAAGGTATGTGTGAGAGTGTGTGTTAGGAGGGGGTGAGTGTGCATGCGTGTAAGTGTGTGTATGTTTGGTGGAAGGGGGTGGGTGTGGATGTGTGCATACATGCATGTGGAGACTAGTAGGTTGGAGAAATAGAGAAAATGCAGAAGAAATCTTAAACCCCTTTGCTTACAGTAACTCAGTCTGATCATTATCCAAGACCTTTTTTTCTCTGTTATCCACTATAAAATTATAACTGACCTTTTCTTAACATCTTAACAACAACTCATAAAAGAATACAGCTAATAGCAGTGCACTTAAGTCATCCTAACTGGCATCTGTGCTTAAAAGATACCTCGTTGTTTATTTGCATTTATTACAGCTTAACTTTTACTCTAATAAGCATTTTTTCAATGGCTAGGTAACTTTGAACATATCATTGTGTAATATGACAATAGTTCTAATCTTATAGTAGCTAAGGTGCCACAAAAGGCTTAGGAGAGAGAGTGTGTGTGGGCACATGCATGCATGAGTGCTTGATTGACTGAAGGGGCGTGTGCTTAAGTGCATACATGTGTGAGGTATGGGAAGTTGGAAAGTCAAAGGAAGGCAAATGCAAAAGAAATTTTAAACCCTTTTTCTTACAGTAAATCAGCCCGATCATTTTCAGAGACATCTTTTTCATGATCACTCACTGTAAAATATTTAACAGTTACAGCTGTTGCCTTTTCTTAATATCTTAACTTACAGAAAAATGTCACTTCTTTTACACTAGTAACAGTCATTAACACTTTATTTGTTGCTCAAGTATCATGTATGCTAATTAAACATCAGATTAAACATTGTCAGTTGCTGAGTTGAAATAAGAGCAGCAGTTAGAATGACCATGTGGTGGTTGGTGCTTAGGAAACATCTCAGGAAAGACAGTTATATTTTTCATGGTTTATTAGGAAGAAGAATTGAGTGGTGCCTATTGTTACATGGCCTAGAAAGACTCTTCTCCTGAGTTTATTACTGCATTACTGAGGGTTACATTATCATGCCCAGTTTAGCATTTGTTGATGGTCTAAGATGCTCTCTTTTACTTAACATGGATTCTCGAGTTAGACTGCAGTTTTACAGGGCAGGTTTCTGCTGAATGAAACAGCACACAAGATTTAGCATGTCTGTGTGACACATTATCACCAAGCCATGTGTGGTGAAAAGCATTGACTTGGTAACAGTGGTGCTTGCTTGCTTGACTGCCTTTCAGACCTCAAAGCTGCTTGAAGAGAAAGAGGATCACATCGAAACTCTGCGGGACAGAGTGGCAACGCTGGAGCAACGCCTCCGGGACCATGACCTTTCTGGAGATGAGCAGCTAACGGCTCTACAGAATGAGGTCAGACAAGATAGGGAGACAGGGAGCAGCATTGGGAGGGGGGAAGTTTCATAAGAATTTGTCATGCTTGTCAACAGCATCCTTGTTTACAGTATTTTTTGGGACTGTTGCTTTGTCAAACAAGTGAACATAAGACCATCTGAACATAAAAATTTAATGCTGTTAAATTTAATTTAATAACTCCGCCTGGAAAACCCCCGGGTAACCTGCCGTCCCAAGTCCGGATGAAGGAGGAGGGTTGGGCGTGGGGCTAGCAACCCCACCCCATAAAACAACCCTTACTACAGAAACTGCAACTATAACATTACCACAACGAGAGCCTGGACGGGAAGATCCCTCTTTGGAGGGGCCTATGACGCTTGTTGGAATGACATGGACCCAGCTGGGGAGGGAGGCCCAGAGCCGGGTTCACTGGCATGGGGTAGTTGCGGCCCTGTGCTCCACTGGGGGCGAAAAGGAATAAGAAGAAGAAAAAATTTAATCGAATAACATCATTATATGCATTTGTGTCAGATACCATCAATAATAATAGTAGCAGTAGTAATGTTGATTTCTATGGTGCCTTTCCCCTCTATGAAGGCGGGCTTAAAGCACTTCACAAAAACAACACACGTACCTACATAAAAATAGCATTAATGCACCAGGAGTAGACGGTTACTAGTTCTAGAACCAAAGAATTATTGGTGATCACATAGTTAAAGTTCATGGAACAAGAGGCAGGATAAACAGTTCTCCATGAAAATTGTACATGCACAGATAAAATCTAAACAACAGATGATGATGATGATGATGATGTCCATTTGTAATGCGCAGGTATCCATTCAGAAGAATGCTCATTGCGCAGCAAAAACAAAATAAAAAAATATAAGAAAAAAAATAAAGTAAATAAATAGATAAAACACTAAAAATAAAAAACAGAAAGTGTAATGACAAATCACATGGGCCAAAGATGAGAAGTTTTTAAGATTAGATTGTCTGTAGATCAGAAAAAAGGTATAATTGGGAAAATGAATACAAATATTCACATTAAGCAAAAAACTTCAGACAAAATGGCCAAGACGAACAGATTGCAGAGACTGTTAGTTGAAGAAAAAGCACAGAGCAATGGGAGACACAAAAAGTCGATGTGGATCCAGGGATGAGACAGAAAGATGGAGTGCCGTATCCTCTAGCCAGGATGAGACTGTTTAATGGTAGTCAGGGGCTGTATTGGAATAAAAGTGACTTGACCAGATGTCAGTGGCGAAGCATGTATTAATATGTTGGGCTGACAGCAAGTACATGATAAGAAAACTCACCTTTTATGACCTTTAGAGAGATGGATTGGAGAAAAAGCTAGGGGAGGCCAAGCAACAGCTGATGGAAATCAAGTCTACCTGGAGTGACAAGATCTCTCACCTGGAAGCACAGGTCTGTTCAAAATATTATCTCTTTATAGGTCAAATATTTTAAGTTTTAGAAACAGTAATGAATAATAAAACACGAGTCTCATGGTCTGTTTGCTTGACCAGATGAGATCTCCAGTTCAAAAAATTATTTGACCCTGTGTATGTACCTGACATACCTGATTTATCTGGGAAAGTGATAGGTTGTCCGAGAGGATTGAACTCTTGCTCTCAGCAGGTGGTGGTTCTGCTATTGAAGGAGTCATTATATACTGATATGTTTGGTTCTCAGGATGAAAAAAGAGGTCAGATATCTTGCAACAACAGTTTAAGAGTATGCTCCATAAACATTTTGCTCATGTTGATGAGGTACCTACTGTTCAAACCTCATATTAATACTACATGTTACTGTGGTTGTAGATCTCACACCTGAACTCAAAGATAGTGGAAGACAGTGAAGAACTGGTCAGTAGTCAGCGTGCCACAGACACCATGAGGGACAATTTCCAGCGACAGGTACCAGTCATGCTCACTTTTTCACCTCACCATCTCTCTTTTTTTCTTTTAGTTCTTTTGGGTATGTTATTTCTAGTGGTAGTACAGGTTTAGTTTTTTTATTATTTTATCAAATACTTGTTTATATTATTTCCAGTGATCCTTCGGTTTGAGGGTCTTTTGCTGTTTTATGGAATATATCTTTACATAGCTTTTCAGAACCATTACAAAAGTGCTAGCATGGGTAAAGATGATCAGTTTTTTTATTCTGTTGAATTTCTGTTGGTCATCCATTCTTTTGGTATTATTTTGTGGAGTTTCCATCGGTCATTTTATGTAATAAATAGAGATTGCGGAAAGTAAGCTCATTCACTTTCTGTATTGTAAAGTAATTCTGCAGCATCAAATTTACCATTCTTTCACATATTTATATTTATAAATCTTAAACAATTTTCTTGATTTTTTTTTTTTAAGATGATATTTTTGTGTCTTCTGGCATTTGCATGTTGTGTGCTTGTGGTCACAGATTGAAGAGCTGCGAAGCAGGCTTGAGGATGCAGAGAAACGAGCTTTAGAGAACTTTGAGTTGGTTTCAAGTAATGAAGCTCACTATGAGCGACAGGTATCCCCCTGCTTTTCCCTCCCCTTCTTACACAGACACACACATACACATGCATGCATACATGCACCACATCACACACACATATCAAATTATGATGATGATGATGTCCATTTATAATGCGCAGGTATCCATTCAGAAGAATGCTCATTGCGCAGCAAAAACAGAAGAGAAGACAAAAATAAAACAACAGGGAAGTAAAAAAAAAAAAAAAAGACAGAAGTGGTGCTTGGTTGTTGAAGTCCGTTTTAAGTAAATAAATGGGTCTTCAGTCTTTTCCGAAACGTGGTTGCTGAGGTGATGGTGGACAGTGACGATGGCAGGACATTCCACAGCTTAGGCACAGTGTTTTTGAAGGCCCTGGCTCCAGTGCGCTTCAACTGCAGGGAGACAGAAGCATGACTGAGAGCAAGAGCGCAGGCAACTTGAGGACTGGTAAGGAGGAACTACCTCTTGCAAATAGTCAGGAGCAGTTTTGAACATGCAGGACTGAGCAGTCGAAAGCACTTTGTAATAAATGTGCTTTTTCACTGGAAGCCAGTGAAGGCTCTGTAGGATAGGGGTGATGTGCTACAACTTTGCAATCCTGGCAGCTGTGTTCTGAATTCTTTGGAGTCGATCTAACTGCGTAGCTGATATACCCCACAATGCACTATTACAGTAGTCTAATCTCGATATGATGGTAGCCAGAGCAAGTGAGTGGGCAGCAACCTTAGTCAGCATGGGCCGTAATCTACCTAAAGTCCTCAAAAAGTAGTAGCATTTTGACACAACAGAACTAATATGGTTACACATAGAGAGCTCTGCATCAATTAAGAGCCCTAGGTACCTGACACAGTCAGCAAAGCTACGGAGGCACAGCACTAATGCCGATCTGCTCCCGTTTGGCCCTGGGGCCGCACAGTAACGCTTCTGTCTTGTCGTCATTGAGTTTAAGACAGTTCTTGGTCATCCAGGCCTTCACCACAACAAGATTCAAGTTGTTGAAGCGCAATCCTAGCCACTGCTGGGTCAGGGAGAAAACTGTTCAGAATCTGTGTGTCGTCAGCAAAGAACTGACGTCCCATCTGAAAACATTCAATTACACATCCAAGCTGTGAAGAGTATACAGAAAATAATAAAGGACCCAGACCGGATCCCTGTGGCACACCACACACCAAAGGAACTGCCTCAGAGCTTGCAGACAATCACTCTCTGAGATCTATTGACAAGATAGGAGTCAATCCACTGCAGCTCAGCACCTTCGATGCCAGCTTCTGACGACAGTCTCTGGAGCAGCAGGTGGTGGTTGATAGTGTCAAACGCACTACTTAGGTCAAGTAACACTAAAAGCACTAAGTTGTCAGAGCTGACACTACAAAGACTCTCATGGTCACACGAAGAAGAGCAGGAATATGATACCCAGACGGAAATTTACCTGGGCAGCCATAAGTATTAAAATTGTTATAAGCTGCTCTGCGACCACCCTCTCAAGTAACTTGGAAATATATGATAAATTTGATACTGGACGATAGTTTTTACAGTCAGATGGATCCAGGTTTGCCTTCTTCAACAAGGGCTTCACAACAGCCTGTTTAACACCGTGGAACACAAACTGCTCTCAAAGTGGCATTAGTAATGTCCAAAATGACAGGAAATAAAATGTCTAAAAACTGAAGAATAAATTTAGTTGGTATAAAGTGCACATCACATGAAGTTTTAGTTGATTTCACTACAAGTTTCATCAAATAATTCTCGTCAATACACATGAAAGAAGTCAGTGGTACGCCAGCAAATAGTCTTCCTCACACTCTGGTAACTCGCAAGCTGCACTCTCATGTCCAATACTAACATCCTTTATCTTATTGTCAAAGAAGGAAGATAGCTGATCAACAGCTGACTTGTCATCCACCTCAGGAAGAACCGGACTAGTTCCGTTCTTACCCAGCAAGCTGTTTACAATGTCAAAAGTCTTTCTGGGATTTCCACTAACAGCCTCTAGCTGCTCCTGTACAAATAACGATTTATCCTTTTTTAGAGCACAAACATATTTATTTCGCTAACTTATACAGCTGTCTGTCAATCTCAAGTTTGTTCTTCCTCCACAAAACCACGCACAATCTGGTCTGTCTACAACAATTTTGCTAACTGCAGGCGCATGCTTATCAAGCAGCTCTAATAAAGTCTGATTATATAGTTCTGCTAACTCATCAACATCTGTGGGAGGACCTAATAACAACTTAGACTGAAGCAGGTCTTCTCTGAAAACGTTCGTCAATCTTCTTCAAATTTCTACACAAAACAGTCTTTTTACGCCTTGGTCAAGAAAGATCAGTCACCAAGGACTGCACAAAATGGTCCGAAATCAGAAAATCCTCTACAACAGCTGACTTGATCAGAGACTCTGATGCCACACAGGTGATAACCCAGTCAAGAATGTGTCCAAGTCTATGAGTTGGTTTATGAAAACCACGGCTATCTAAAGCCTCAATCAACCGGTTCACATCACTATCCAGAGGTCTAACAAAATGAAAATTTACATCCCCAAAAATAAGAAACTTCTCCTTTGTAAGTAAACTGTCCACCAGCATGGCAAACTCCTCATGAAACAGAGAATCTGAAAATTGATTCTTTTTAGATGGAGGAGGTCTATATAAACAAATGATCTCTAATGTCTGCTTGGCTAATGTCAGTCTTGCTGTTATGTACTCAAAAGATCTGTACTGCATTTGCTATTAATTTACTTTTAACTACTGCTATTTGTCAGGTGCGTGACCTTGATGGACAATTGACTTGTGCACGTCTGACAGCTGTTGAGGCAGAGACACACTTAAGGGGGAAAATCACCTCACTTGAGATGCAGCTGACCGACCTTGAGACAGCACGACAGGCAGAGCAGAATGAAAATTGGCACAAAATTGTGAGTATGTCTTTATTGTATGTCTTCTTTATTGTGCGAATGTCAGTGGCAGCCACAACATCCAAGGCATGTAGAATAGAAAGAAACGCTGACAAAATGAAGTGTGTTAATGTGGTGAATATATGTGAGTTTGCAGTATATGAACAGCTAACCACCAGTGTCCTCCAGATCTCCTGAGAGGCTGGCATTTGTTCAGAGCAGGTTAAGGAAGAGGGGGGCGACAGATGCTTCCCTTCTGTTGTTTGTCTTGGCCATCTTGTCTGAATTATTTTGATGGGATTTCTTGTCTTTGTTTCCCCAGTTATGGGGGGGGGAGATAAAATCTGTGGTAGTGCCTACAGCCATGGCTCACATACTCGTTTCCTGTCCATCCCTCCCTCCTTCCCTCTTTGAACTTGGGTTTCTTTCAAAGATACCCTCGCAAATTACAGTGTTATCCCAGTATGCTCTGTATAGCAGAGATATGCCACTATTTACTCTGTGTGGTAAACTTTTTTTTTTCATTTGGAGTCATGACAAGGAGTATTCTTTCAAACTTTAGTGAGGGTCAGGCAAACATTGTAATACTATGATGCCGCCACCATAAACACACACACATGCACAGAAAACAACACTATGTCACTTTATTTATAAGATATAAGATTGATAAGATGGTGTTTTCTTCTTCCTTTTGTGATCAGCTTATTGTTCGAAAAGCTACCAGCACTTTTTCTGTGCCAGAACATGTACTAGCAGGAGAATTTGTTTTATTGAATTCACTATGCTATGGCTGTATACAGAAGTAATAGACACTTGAAATCATGTGTACAGTCTGCAGTTCAGCTGCACAACCATAAATGAATTGTTGGCTATATGAGCATATGGGTGTTTGATGTTGTAGGTGTGCATTACTAATGGTTTTAGATGCAAGATCGCATTTTTTTTGTTTTTTTATGATTCACCACTTGCCTTATCCTTGTCTTGTAACTAGCACTTGTTTTTCTGTTCTTTCATAATTGAGCACACCATGCATGCTGCAACTTTGGATTAATAAAGAAAATGTTTTTTTTTTAAACTGCAATCATATTGCAGGAGAAACTAGAGGAGCAATATGCTGAAGCAGTCGCACGGGAACTCAAGCATGAACAGAGTTTGAGGGCATCAGAAAGTCTGACTGATAGATTGCAGGTCTGTCATTTGCCTTTTCTGGGGATGCCTGGTAGTGTAGGGTTTAAGACATTTGCTTGTCACAACTGCGGTGAGAGACCTTGGGTTCAGATCTCATCTTGGAATATTCATCGTATGTCACACCTTTTTGCAGGGCCAGGTGTTGAGGGTTTTCTCCAGGTACCCTGGTTACTCTGGTTTCCTTCCCCGCCATCATTCCGAGATAGTGAAATCACCACATAATTATAATCAACCAACACTTTGCCTTTATTTTCTTTTCTTCTTCTTTCTTTGCCTCTCTTTCCCTCTCTCTCACAAGTTGTTTACTCTTATGAATATGCATGAGACACACATACATGCATGCATGCCCACAAATACACAATTTTATTGTTACTTAGATGTGGATATTTCATACATTAAGTTTCTTTCTTTTTTTTTTGGTATGAGTTTGGCTAAGTGTGTGCATATATGCAGCATACAATAATGTTTTTATCAGTTTGGCTCACTGTGTACATGTGTTTTGCATGCAATAATGTTTTCAGAAAGAACTGATGGACAGACAAGAGGAGATCAGAAATTTGCAACAAGATTTAGAAAACAAATGCCAGTCAGACATTGGAAGAGATCAAAAGGTCAGAAAGAGCTTTGATGAAAAATTGGGAGATTATTGTCAGGATGTTTTGAAATGCTAAAATCCTTTGAAAGAACACAGACAACACCATGAAAGGTATGTTATTAAATGTCCAAGGTAAAAAATGGCAGCACTGAAATGTAAACTCTATGGTAAGAAAAGGTGAGAACAATAGAAAAATTCTTGTATGGCATACCTGCCAATGTATCAATGATATGAGCTTGTGTCTTGGTTTGAAGGTTGTAGAACTAGAGCTACAGGTGCAACAGCTGCAGACACAAGTAGACAAAGGCAACACAGAGCTTTCTACCATCAGAAGGCGGTTATCACTTAATGAACAAGGTGAGAATGTAGTGGTATCTACATGTGTGCACATGCACATACACACTTGCATTCACACTCTCTCTCATACACTTGTATTTTCACACATTTTTTCCTCGCTTTGTTATAACTACTTCCATTCACACTCATGCACTTTCTCTGTGACACACATGCATACACAAATGCACAGTCTCTCTCACATAGATGCAATGGAACTTCTCAGACATATTCCTTTTCCCCCCTTTTCCTAATCATCCTTACTACTTTGTCTTTTTTCATCTTTGAATTTCCCTTCCATTTCTGTTTTATATCATCCCATACCATCTGTCATAATTTACGAATATGGTGGAAGCAGCTAATTTATATAGCCGTCCTCACAATGCTTTTTCATGCATTTTCCCTTTCCCCAGAAAAGGGGGAGCTGATGGTGCGAAATGCGCAGCTATCTCAGCAGTTGACAAGTCAGCATCACCAGCACACCCAGCAGATGCAGGAGCTTCAGCAGGCCTTGCAGGATCAAGAGCAAACAATTAGGAAACAGGAAGCCACAGTTCAGGAACTGAACACATCTCTGGCAGCCTCGCAACATCAGGTAAGGCTGAGTGGGGCAGGGCATCGGAGTATGGGAGAATGTTACAGACAGGTAGGAGCAACAGCAAACAACAACAAATATGCAAAACAACAGCTAGACCTGAGGCTGTCAGGGATTAGGTGGGAGAGAGAAAAAAGTTGTTTGGTAATTCAAAACATGGTAAAAAGGCCACGGTAAATATCTTAATTGTAGTAATCTACTTAGTGAAGATCATTCTTTCTTGAAATGTTTCTGGCAGCCACATGGTTCTCCACTGCCGTTACTTGTCCTCATTAACTCTTCTTTCTTTGACAGAAATCACAACTTTATTCATAAACTTCACCTACTTACTTCATCTAAAGTTTATAAATATTTGGTTTGCATGTATGTTTGCCTGTTTTTTTTAGCTTTATATATATATATATATGGTCTGTGTATGACATTTTGTTAGGGTTATAAATGTATGGTTTGTGTATGGTGGTTTGTTAGGTTTATGAATATATGGTTGTCATATGATGTTTAGGTTGAGGAGCTGACATGTTCTCAGGTGAAATCGGAGACTACAGAGGAGCTACACAAAGTTATTCTTGACCTACAAGACCAACTAGCAGATAAGACACGGGTGAGAAACATTTTTTCTGCATTCTGTTTTCTTTAAAATCTTCTGCGTTTGTCCATTATTTTACTGATTAATTTGAGAAGATATATTTAATGTGCTAGTATCAGCTGTGAGTTTTTGCTGATGTGCTCTCTGTTTAAAAAGATAAAGGTAAAAAAGGTAAAGGTCATCCCATAACCTTTTTTAGGTTGTTGGGGAGGAAGGCGTTAGCGACCTCACTTTTCTTGGGGACAACTTTATGTGAGGGTGGTCCCCATATCTTCTCCTTTGCTGCTTTACCTTCCCCAATCTTCTTTGGAGTCAGGTACCCATTCCCACCAGCTAGATTGACTGGGGAAAGTATACTGTGCCACATGGATATCAAACAGACATGGCTGTCAGTTATCTACCTCACCAAGGCTCTGGGTTAAGTGGGGATTCCCCCTCTCCCCCTGTCTCAGCTGTATTACAGCTACAAAATAGCAAAGTATTAAGCAACATTAAAATGTCTATTACTGACGGGTCAATACATGTTTTCTTGGCTTGCAAGCATAACTTCTTGTGGCTCTTTTAACTTTCATTTGTTTGAATTTTGGAGGAAAAATAGCATGCATTTACTGACATCTCTTGTCTTCTTCCTCCTGTTCTTGCTGTTCATAGACACTGAAGAAACAGGAGCAGACTGTGAAGGACTTGCGTCAGACTCTGCAACGGGAGCTCAAAATTCAGACTCTCCCGAATGACGATGCTAGTGATGACAGCACCATTTCCTCACCTGCAATGGTTCGCAAATTTCATCCTCAGAAAGGCACTGGCCTTAGTAGTGCTTCTGCTGGCATTGTGGGCTTCTCCGCAGTACCTCAGTTTTCATCTGCGTCATCACCTTCATCGGCAGCAACATTATCGCTGTCATCTTCTACCACTGCTGCTGTAAAACCCATGACTGTCTCATCAGTGACACAGATTTCTGACACTCGTGGCATGGTGGTACGCAGAGACCTTGAGCAAGACATCAACTTTCAGTACCTCAAACATGTTGTGCTCAAGTTCATGCTCAGTAGAGAGTCCGAGGTGAGCATGTATTCCAAATTGTTACCTGTCCTAAACCTTCAAACGCACATTGTATAAAAATTATTTGGTTTGGTTAGGTTTTTTTGTGTGTTTATTTGCTGTTTAACATCAGGCACGTTCCCTACCTCCTTAAGACTGCTGTGGGTTAAACCCCTTCAGAAGATGCCTTCCCTTGATGTGAATGATTTGAATTTGTTCTTTTTTTCTAAAGTGCTATAAAAAGTTGCCCTGAAATAAATGTTATCTCACTATCTATTTCTCAGTCTCAATCTGTTTACCACCTTTTCAACAGTGCAAAACAGAGAATGCACATTCTAAAAAGGAATGCTTATGCTCATTTATTGTATAAAACAGATGATACAAATTGCCAGGCTTGCAAAAGTAAATCAGTATAAATCATTCCTCGTGCACAAACCCACTTCCAGTCTGTCTCTCACTCTCACACATGCACACACAGAGCCTAGTCGAGTCTTATTCATAAAAATTATGGGAAGCAGAAAGATGCTGCTCTTTGTCAGTTTACATTTCGGCAATCCTAGGTATATGACATGATGGGAGTAGATAATAGCTCGCCAGTGATGGGAGTAGATAATAGCTTGCCAATGCATTTGAGGGATCACCTTGAATCATGGGAGCCTTTATCTTTGCAATTCACTCAAGCTTGTCTACCTCACTTGTATGGTTCTTCCACACATATTCACCACCTTAAGAACATTCCTCACACTCGGACGCCCCCCTCCCCCAGTACTAACATAGAAAGCCAATAGGTTATCATGGATTCAATGAAGATGTGGTAAAGTGATTTTAAAACCATTTGACTTACGTTGAATGACCTAAGTTTCTGAAAACAGTTAATCCTCAGCTGATACTTATAGATTTGGCTTTTAGACATCAAATGCTACTGTAATTCTCTCTTGTCCATCTGTCCTGTTTCTTCTCAACAAAGTCCAGCAGCCCCATAACTCTACAGAATGACTCCTACTCCAGTCACACAAATGAGATATTGCAAAACCTCTTTTTCCTATTTTCCACTGGTGTCCTGTGCAGCTTCGATACTCGTGTAGCACAGCTCACTCCTCCCAGTTGAGCCAGCTGGTGGGAATGGGTACTTGACTCATATAAAGCTGGCCCTGAGAAAAGTGAGATCTCTAACAGCTTACTCCCTAACGACCTGAAAAAATTCATGGGGTGACCTTTACTTTAAACTTGCTACACTGTGCTTCAGGGTCTTCACAGGCTCTTTTTCTTCTTACTTCTTTGACCTCCTAACTCTCTACACTTCAAGTAGGTATCTCTGGGCTTCTGTAGATACTTGCCTCCAAGTTAACAAGATTCACTATTTCCAAGAATCAGGAGAAAAACATTTGGTGACCGCATGTTTGCCTATTCAGTATCAACTTGTTGGAACTCCCTCCAGTATGTGAAATATCATCAGCAGACAATCGAGTCTTTCAAAACACGCTTGTTCAAGAAAACTCTGTAGTTTTAGGCCACAAGTTCCAGTGTGGCAGCTATTGTTCCATATTATCTGTAGCTTCTACCTTTTTTATTTGTTGTACAATATCCACCATCCATTTTGTTTGCGTACATTATCCACCATCCATATTATTTGTGTACAGTATCCACCCTCCAAATTGTTTTTGTTCTGGATTGTGTACTAGCATCACCCTAATGTTGCAATAGAGTGCTACACAAGTATACATTTAGTATTGTTATAATTCTTCTTTAGTGACTATGGAATACTTTAATTCTTTATAAACCTGACGAATTTCATTTAAAATATGTTAAAATTGTAATAACATTTATGTATGTGTGTAATATTGCTCATGATTCATGAAGGGTTTTTCCTTTTTTTGTAAACCGCTTAGAGCCTGTTTTTAAATGTGAGAATTCAGTATCATCATCATCATCAACAGCATAGACTTCTTTCTTGTGTTATTGATTTAGAAAAATCTTCTGATCGATATCCATGTCATTGTGCATATTTTGTTTTTCCCTAAAATAGCTGTCATTGCACCTGTTTGCATATACTTGAGTCTGTTTCCTCTAATGTATTTGAGCATTGGATACACTCTTTTATGTTTCACAGGCAGTGCAGTTGATAAAAGCTGTGGCAGTGTTGTTAAACTTCACTACCCAGGAGCAACAGCTTATCAAGCAGAACCTGGAGTGGAAAATGTCATGGTTCGGATCTCGTCCCAGCATGGGCAAGGGCCAGATGGCCAAGATGGTGCCCCCCTCCTACTGATCTTGCCTATACCAGAAATCTCGCTGTTAGGTCAACCTTGTGATCATTGTGCAGAGTAAAATCTCAAGCAATAATAATGTGGCAGGGAAGTCTGTTTAAAAGAACTTGTGCCGAAAACATTGTGCTAGATGATGATTGCGATGCTAGTAGTTTGTGATGGTTGCTGTGATTGATAAAAGGATTAATACTTTAATAAACTGCACCAAAACAGTTTGAGCTTGGTATGGCCTGAAGCAAATGGAAGTAAAAACGAATGCTGATATATAGAACCTGCATACATTGGTCTCAATCAAATCTCATTTCTGCTTTGAAGGATTCTACCAAAGCCAAATGCTGACTCATTTCACCACAAAAAAAGGATCTATTTAAATGAAGAAGAATTTTGTTAAATCTATTTTTAGACATTTATGCTATAAATTTAGTATATTTGGTTAAAAGGAGTATTTACCAACTTTAATTAGTGAATGTCTATGATCTCTTTATCAGTGCAGAGCTGTACTCATGTTTTTATTTACTTTCTTAATTTTTTTGAATGGTATTTTTTGATATTGTAATGAAAAAAAGTCAGGGATATCTGTTTTTAGTAACACCGTGATTCTTAGATGTGCAGCTTGACCACCTTCACTCAAGGGTCTGTAAAGTAATAACTCCCTGGTGTTCATTGCATTACCCTACGATAACTTGACTCCCTCATCAGTGGTTACCTGTGTGTGACGATATCTTGGCTGCATTGTCTGAGCATGCCTGTGACTTAGGCACATGTGCCTTCATGTTGTTTCTTGTCCTCTTCTCACCAGCAGTATCTGCATTTAGAACTGCCTTTCGTGCAGCAAAACATGTCTTGAAAATTCCAGGTCTTTTTTGTCCAGCCTGTCACTAGTACAGTGAAGATTGGCTTTCCTGGGTTCAGCTTTCGTCTTGGGCACACTGTTCTTTCTCTGCATGTGGCATCTGTTTACAGAGTGTTGTATAAAAATAGTTTACTCCAATTGGTGCTTGGGTTTAATGCTGCGCTAGGATTAAATCATGCTACACCAAGTTTTTCTTGGGGGCTAACCATTTTTATTTACATAAAATTCCAAGCCCAAATAAACCATTTTCACCTTAAATTCTGAGCCTCACTGACATTAAAAGTTAACAGGTATAACATAAAATTTCAAGGCTGAGTAATGCTTAGAGTTAATTATTTTATGTAAATTATGAGCCCAAGTAGCACTTGAGTTAAAGGCAAGGATAAATTCCATGGTACTTGTGACAAACGTGAAACAGCTATATTCTGAGTTGTTTTCATAACAGGTTTTGAGCACAAGAATATCAGACAATAAGCCTTAGCCCTGCATGAATTTATTTTAATCTCCATGTTGGTATCTCCTTAACAAATACTTTAGACTCCTATGCTGAAAATATTGTGGTGGTGGTGTGTCTGCAAGTTATGAGCTATATTGTTACCTTTGTAGTGATCTCCGTTTTATGCTACATTGTCATCTTTGCATTACTCTATGCTAATTTGTACTTTTTATCCATCTGCTTTTGTAGTTTTGATTTTTGGTCTCATTTTAAAATCTTTTTGTTGTTGTTGATCTCTCTTTCTGTTAATGGTTTGAGCGCTACTGCGCTGGTGTGGTAACTGTGTATTGTTTTATGGATGAGTATGTAGCTGCGTGGGGGAAACATTTAAGAGACAGTGGAAGTGTTTTGCTGGCTAAGTAAGTAGGACTGCATTTTTGTGATGGGTTTTACCTTTCTTTGCAATCATGTGTAGCCTGGGTTCATGGAATTATGACGCCTGGTTGAGAAGAAAATGGTGAGATGCATCCAGTGTAAAAGATCCTGTGTAAAGACTGCCTCAAAGTTTCCCTTGTGCAACAATTTCCATTTGATTTTTTTCCTTAGTGTCACACATATTTTGTTGAAATACAGCTTATTTTAAGAACAGACATTTTTTTTCAGCTGCTGTTTGACACAAAAGTGCTGGTAGGAATAGGAGACAGCACAGTTATTTGCTAAATTATGCATGCAGAGATTGTCAAGTTTAGGGTCACCTGTAATTCTTCATGACTAACTTGCAAGCATGTATACAAAAGCAGGTGATGAACGGCAGCTGATGACCAGCCTCAATTCTTTGGCATACATGACAGACTTATTTTATCCCTTGGAAAGGGAAAACGATGTCACACTGTGCTTGTGGCACAGAAAGTGGGATTCTGCATCAGGTGGTCTTATTTTACAGTTGAAATCTTTCAAAACAGTGTTATTTATTCCTGATGATGATGCTTAATTTTTTGCTTATTATGTGTAGAATTTAAAAGTGTGCAAATGAACAGCTGTATGCAGTGTGAGAATAAGCATGCTTGCTCACGGAAATGTGTACATAACTGGAGAAAAAGACTTTTCCTTCATGCTAATTGTGAAGGGCTTGTCGTATATCATGCAGTGCACAAAGGTGTATTCTTTGGGAAGTGATTTAGGATTATGCTGTTTGACTTCAGGACTGATTTTCTGTTCCTTCTTAACAAAAGTACTCTAATGGTCATCAAGCCCTGTCTGTTTTCTGAGAGGGTTCTAAATCTACTTTATTATGCACACCATTTCAGATCTTGTATCTCATATGTATTTATTGAAAATTCTGTTACAAAACTCTTACCTGCAGACATCTGTCTTAAGTCAATATACACCTGTACGTTGTATTTTGCTTTAAAGCACTTGTAATTTACACAATACTTGCAACTGTTTGTGACTGCTGTATGATGCTTTGCATCTACACATTATGTGAATGAATCCCTACCATCACAAGTCATTTTATCAAACTTACCGTTGTTCAAATTAAATTTCCATAGGAGAAAGTTCTTATAATATGTATATATATATGTGTGTGTGTGTGTGTGTGATCTCTGACAGCAGACACAAAGATGCTTGAACAATTGTACATGGAGGTTTTTTCTTGAATGGTTTGGAAATATTATTCTATAAATAATGTAATATGCCCCTCTTTCCTGCAGCCAACATTATTGAAATAGGTGTTTCTAAGAACCTAAATTCTGCTAACCTTATTTTGGTTAGCATATCAATCAACACCTAAGAACATGCTTCAGGGGTACAGCAAAAAGGTTGTCATTGTACAAGTCATTTTCACCTAGAGTGACCTCCCCGTTCACTAGCTGCATGTCTTTTGAATGCTAGGTGGTTTGTTGGCACAATGGTTAGCGCCTGTCATCAATACATTGAAGATTGGATGCTCTGGATTCAGATCTCGTCTCAGGCACATATCTTTCTCTTCGTTTGGCACCTGTTTACAGGATCAGCTACTTGCTGTGATTTACCTTTAGTTTTTGGTTTGATGTGAAACATCAACCCCTCCCCTTTTTAGGCATCATATAGATATTCAGTTTTATCTGCATCTAAATGGCATTAGAGTGATTTTTCAAAAACATTTCTAAATTTACTTCAGAACACACTTGTAAGTTTAAAAAATGTTGAGCAACTAGTCTGTTTTTTGCTAATGTCTTACAGATATGTGTACTTGCCACCAGACTCTAAAGATAAATTGACTATGAATTTGATCTTTGGTAGCCTATTTTATGAGCATTAAAACACCATCCATAAAGATGTCATAAAATTGCTACAATTACTCATGTTAAGTTGATTGGAAATTATTTTTTTTGTTTTAAATAGTACCATTATTCATTGACTTCTTATAGTGGTGATCTGCTACTTTGTCATGATCCTCCAAGATATTACACTTATGCCACTGATGTTTTCACATCTTGCCTCAATGGTTACATTTTTAAATATAAAATCACCTAAAAATATTTTCTTTTCTGGAAGGATGGTAACGTAATACTCAGATCACACATAAATTTAAGTGGGAGGATTTTAAATTTTATTTCCCTAGCATGAGCCTGGCATAACAGAATACAGAAACTCCATTTGCATCCCAGTTGAGATGAAATGTATATAAAATTACAAGCAATACATTAAAAAAGTGGATATGGGCTTTTACCCAGTGAATACTCTTGCAGGCTCATTCCAGACACTTCACTGTTCAGGTGTTAAGTTTTGAAAACATATCATCCCAATACGCAGAATCAGATGGTGATCCAAAGCTTATGAGCCCATACAGATGAACATAAAAAAAATTGCAACTATTAGTGCCGAATAGTCACAAAGGTAACCAGTCTTACACATGTTTTGAAGATTCTAAAAGTTGGCACTGGATTTTAAAGCATTAATGCAATAGTACTGCATATGACTACATGCTGCAACATATTTACACAACAATGCCAAGTCAAGATGACATTAACAGCAGTTATATTAATACATTCTTTGATAATTGTTGAGTCAATAGATGTTTTACATATAATTTTTAAAAAGTCATGATTTAAACAAAATGATCTAATATAGGGGTCATTTCTTGATGGTCTTGACAAATATACTGTTGCCTGACTGATTAGAACACTACTAATTTTTACCAGTCTAATTCATATAAATAGAGATAACAATGATCTGACAGATTTATCCATTAAAAAAAAAATTACTGCTGTTTACTGGTGAAATACTCATGTCGCTATCTTCATTTTAAAACAAAGTCTAATCAAAAACCTGGTAAAAGAGAACACACTTTCTGCTAATCAGTAAAGAACAGACAGATGAAAGTTGCATTCACAGAAATATATCCTTCAATAGTGACCTACTGCTGGAAAAACTTTTCAATTATTTCTGTAGATGAGGAGGCAAAGGGAGACAAACATGTCTTGATAAAATCAAGGAATAAGGTAGACGTGGCGTTTGCCTCTTGACTTGGCTCCTGCCAGAGTTTTCAATGCACCGCATTTACTAAGCATTTGGAATTGTCAGAGGCTTTTTTTTTTTCTGAGTCAAAAATTTGCAGTTTTACGCATTCAGCTGTTTAAATGCCAGAAGGTCATACTCTTTTCCGATCTGTCAACACTCGCACTATGCTGCCAAGTCCCCCAACAGCAAATACCTGAAATGAAAGCAACTACCATTTATGCAACAAAACATCAGATGTCAGGAATGAATTTAACTAAACATTACAGAACGAAGATCATTCGCATGTTAGAAAGAAAAGAAAAAAAACCCACAGGGAATGGCAACACAATGCACAAGAAACTGATTTTTGTTTTTTGGCAAAGTATTTCTACATATATAAATATATAGCTATTATAAAGTGGTGCATTTGAGGCTGAGAAAACCAAATGAAGAAGCATAACTTTTAAAACCAGTCCCTACTGAAAGAAAAGGGACATCTTGCTCCAAACGAAGCTTTACGGGAGCTAAACGGGGCTATAGGAGCTTTAAAGGCCATGGCATAGCTAATCAGCAACAGTGATCAAAAGAAAAAAAAAGACATCACTTATCTGTAAGCAGATATGTGTACACAAATGCAAGAATGCACCCACTCACAACATGCTTTAATTTATGCTACACTATTTATCTAAACCTTGGACAGGTTAAGATTCAAACTACGCAATATGTTGCAAATTAGTGTGCATTTAGATGAAGCAATTCCCACCTTTTCATGCCAGGTCAGCAGGACTGCACTGCTGCCATCAGAAGGTGACTCAAACCCCCGGTAAATATATTTCATTAGAGTGTCAATATTCTTGCTATCCAACGACTTCACAGCCCGTTCCACATCCGCAGACTTGAATGATGTTAACACTCGCAACACTGTGTTTGCTGCTCGATCCTGAGACAAACACAAGCAAGCAGAGATTTGATAGTATCAAAATTTAATACAGTATGCAATTCCTTATCTATGCTGTGCTAGTTTCCTTCCAACAAACACTTACAAAATAATAGAAAGCTTTGCTGAGAAGGGTTCTGAAGAAGAAAAAAACCATAAAAAGAGAAAAATAAACTAGCATTTTGCATTCAACTACACTTTCATGCCATTTTTATTATGCTTTCAGCAAAGATTTGATACAATTCAGTACTGCAATGAATTTCATATACCTTTAGTGCTTGATTTTTGGAGCCCAGTGGAGCACTGTTCAACACAAGTAACAAGGCATCCTGATGTTTACCTGTACTGTTGGTTAAGGCCCTTATGTCATAGTTTGCTATTTATCAACTGAGACAAGAAATACAAAATGTTGCTAGGATATAATCAAATTAACAGAAATGTTGAGAGATTTTGTGCCAGTATGTGACTGTGTGTGTGTGAGAGAGAGAGAGAGAGAGTGCACGCTATATATATACACTAACGTACACAGCTAAATAAGACTGACATCAACAATATGATCTCTATTTATTATAAACTATGAGTGTCCGCCCATGTAAAGGAATCATCTTAACGTTTTCACCTACGATACATTTAAAGGGAAAATACAACAGGTGAAATTAACACCCACGAAGAACAGAACATTTATAATAGATGTCCATTGTTTAGATCGTCATTCTGTGATATCGTCTAAACAAAAATTACTACACAATACTACACTATATAGAAAATTTACAAAGAAGTCGAACACAAAATGAGACGTTCAATAGTCAACTAGAATGATTGGTCTCGTCCTGATTTGATTGTCAAACATGACAACTGCATGCTAAACTACGCTACATGTTTTGAGTTTACATAATATTAAATGAGCAGATAATATAATAAAAATATTAACGAATAAAATAGCTTAATACTAACTCATCAAAGTGTTCACAGCACTGAAAGGATATTGAGCTAACAAGTTGCTAACTTCCGTGTCGTTTGGTCCTTGATCTCCGGTATCTGTGGCTGTATCATCGTCTTGGAATCTTTCTTCGTCATATTGGTCTACGTCCACCTTTCTAAATTTACTAGCTCCTGTGTTCTTTGCCATCACTAAATATATTTGTAACTTATAGCACTTTGTATAGTCGTTGACACAATCTTTGGCTCACGCAGAACACACCCCGGAAGCTCAATTCTTACCACAGTTAAGACACGCCGACACGCGTAGCAAAACACTGTGGCAAAACGATCCATTCTTGGAAACTTTTCAATACGATTTAAAGAACTGATCATTCATTGAGAATTTAAAAATTCAGACTTAATTCCATAGAATTTAAACATTTGACTGTGCTGACCTAGTACAGGACGAGTTGTTAGACTTCTGGTATATTTAATCCCCGGTTCGCAGGTCTCTTCTTCCGGTTTCTCCATACAACATGGTGGGTACTATTAATGAGTGCGCTAGAATCATTTATCATCTCGCTACATACAATCGTTAACGCTGACAAATAGTGTCATTTTAGAGTGCTCGAATTAAACTTCATGTCACACCACAAGCATTTTACTTTTAATCATTATTGTTTAAAATGTGTTTACCAGAGTGTTGCCAATCGTAGGCTGAGCTTTCAGTAAGTTTTTTTTTTTTTTGTCAAGTTGAATACGTCAGCTTATCAAAGTTGACTTCAGTTGATTATATCTTTAGGATTTATTTACATCAGATTATCAAACTACGTGTCGGTCATATATTGTTAACTACACGATTTCTCTTGACAACATTTATTTTCAATAATCGTACATTTTTTAGTTTCTCATTCACGGATGCCACTTTCACCAGCAGTAAATAGACTTACGTCATGCAAAAATGAATAACTTGTGCGTATTCTTCTGTTTACTGTTATTTTTGCCATTGACTGAACGTCACTAACGAATTCCCGAGTTTTGTTGTATTGTTGACAACCAATCTCCCAATGTTACTCTGATGATCTTACTACAAGAATTTTGCTATTTTTCAGTGATTTTAAAACTAACCCCATACACTGTATAAATCTGCTTTAATAATAATAATACTCTGCAAAGAATAAAGAGAACAGCACGTGGATAGTGTGGTTGAAAGCTCTTGTTTTAGACGAATGAACTGTTAAGCATTTGTAAGTGGGAATGATGCAGAAACACTGTTTCAAACTGATTTCTTGTGATGGAATACAATGGATCGATAGGACTGACCCACTGCTTTGGATTTAGAATATTTTAACTACCCATATATTAATGTTTGTGTGTTTTTCTCTGTTGACATCTCTTCAATAGAATGTAGATAGTGTCATGTAGGAAAACTATTACACAGGTGTTCATTGACATTGCCTTCAGAATTGCCTTGATAGGGATATATGCATGTTGCAAGACTTACTAATTTCATTTGCTATACCATTCATATGCATTTCACTATCTGTTCTTTTGTAATACAAAATATTGGTGGTAGGTAAGAATAAATGGTAGGCCTATATTCTGACTGGATATGCTATGCCATTTGTTTAGGCAGGAGTAAAGCAGGACTAAGATATGCTTGGCTAGTGGTTGATTAATAACCTAGTCATAATGTGTGACCATTAGTTGTGGTTTCTAGCGTTTTGAGACGCATGTGAGTAGTTTCATGAAGTGGGTATGATGAGAAATGCAGTCACTTACATCACTAATGGCTGATGAATTGCTTTAATGGATCGATAGGGCTGACCCACTTTTACCTCATAATAAAAGCAGTTTATTTCAGATGCTTTGTGCTAATTTCTGCAATTAACTAAATTAGCTAGTGAGTAGTTTCACAGAGTGGGGATGATGAGAAATGCAGTCACTGACATCACTAATGGCTGATGAGTTGCTTTAATGGATCGATAGGGCTGACCCACTTTTACCACATAAGAATAACAGCAGTTTATTGACAGATGCTTTGTTCTCATTTCTACAATTAACGAAATTCCATACAGTTATCATAATTGTACTTTCAGGGCTAGGTGCTTTTGAAAAACTGATGCATTGTGATATTACTGGTCATACGGGTGAAAAACACCAAGTTTCACTTTCAGTTGTGCAACACACAGCAGTGTGTGATCAGTGAGGGCAGCTTTGCATGTCTACTTTTGTTTAAACGTTTTGTAAAGTATGTTTGGTGCATGTGGTCAAAATGTGCTGTTGTCTATTGACAGGGTAAGGTCAAGGCTAAAGATCTGCGTGGAAAGAAAAAGGATGAGCTGATGAAGCAGCTCGAGGACCTAAAACAGGTCAGTGTTGAATCACTTCATTTTATTTGTCTGTAGCTAAAACTGTCATTATTGTTGTAAATGTGTGCAAAATCTTTTCTAAGAGTGGCTTGTGATCTGAGCGAATGGTCCATAGTTTATAGTTTATTTCTTTATTCCTTGCTACTCCTTGAGGGACAGAGGGCTGGAACAACGCCTCTCCAGCGGACCCTGTTTTGGGCAGTTAGGTCCATGTGGCTCCAGCATCCTTGGCCATGCTCTCTGCTGTTTTTTCCGAGTCTGGTTTAACATTCTAACCCTTCCCTTGGGGGCTCCAGTCTAAATTGCTTAATCCACACTTCATGATGCAGCGAATGCCCATCATTGAAATTTCAATTTTTGTTGAATATTTATATCTATTAACCTATAATAAAGGCAACCGTCTGTAATAAACCATTTAAAGAGCATTTTAAAAACATTTACATGGTGTTGATGTTAAGAAGTATTTCTTGTACTAAAATGAAAGATGGTAACTGTATGGTACTGATCAGAGAACAAAGAGGCAGTAGTTCAAAAGTAGTAAATCAGCAAAAAGTTATTTACACATTATGTACAAAGTGCTAAACCTGTGATGTCCCCCCTCAGTGTGACGTGCTGACAAGAGGGGTGCAAAGGCTTTTTTTAAGTTTCTCATGTCCGTAATAGTGAAATTAGTATGCTAAGGGGAGCGCGAACAACCTTTTTTGGGGCATCACAAGTAAATGGCTAAGAAACGCTGCATTTGAATTTGAGTATCACTGTTTTCATTTTTGGTTGTTGAGTATAAATCCATGTTTAGCTATTGCTTAATATCTTACTGCAGATATAGTGCTGTGGCTACATTGAAACTGTACAATTTGTTCATGTCAGCAGGTGAAATTTGTGCATACCATTTGTGTCTTCCTAGGCTTGAATCATGTTCAATTTTTTTCTTTTTATGCAGGAGCTACAGTCCCTTCGGGTTGCTAAAGTAACAGGGGGAGCAGCTTCCAAGCTTGCCAAGATGTAAGCAGCTTTTCTTGTTTTGTTGTAAAATTACTGTTGACAATCATTGAATACTTTGTGGCTTGTCATGTTAGCTATGTTGGAGAAATATGTCTGAGGAACGTCTGAATGTATCAGCAGAAAGTAAAAAAAATGCATTTAGAGAAGTGTGAATTTTTCAAATGTCTCCATTTCTTTGTAACCTATTCATTAAATTGTTCACTGTTAAATTACCTTTGATGGGCTGACGGCTAAACTGTTGACATAAGTGATGTATTATGCTGTGTGAATCTGGGCTCAACTGGGATGTTTTCTTTACTTGGTTCTATCATTTATATTCACAGCCACACCGTGCGCAAGTCTATTGCACGCCTTTTGACTGTGATGAACCAGACCAAAAAGGAGAACTTGAGAAAATTTTACCGCCCCAAGAAGTTCCGCCCTAAGGACCTTCGGCCCAAAAAGACCCGTGCCCTGCGACGAGCCCTGACATCATATGAGCTGTCCCTTAAGACAAAGAAACAGCAGCGCAAAGAGCGCTTGTACCCACAGCGAAAATTCGCAGTTCGGGAATAATTGTGCTGTTGTCTAGTTTTGATGTTAAAATAAAGGGGAGGAAATACCTTGTTGATTTGAGTTTTGCTGTTTATGGCATTTATTTTTTTTGTTTTCCTTTTGATTCCTATATTCAAAGGTTGCTCAGGGGCAGATTCAAAAACATGGATGGCATTAATCATCTTACTATTTGCATCTGCTATGCTACATTAGAAGGATGTACTGAATTAAAAAATCTTGCTCAATATAGAGCAATTTTTAAAAGAGTAAACTGCTCCTTAAATGATGTTAATCAGGTTCTATGTGGAAGTACCCCTGAATACAAGTTTGTCTGGTTTCATTTGACTACCTGATTAGGCTTTGGCTTGTTTGGAAAAGGCAGTCCGGTGGTGCAGCAGTTAGCGCCTGTCCCCGATACAGTGAGGGTTGGCTGTCCTGGGTTAAGCAGGCTTCTCTTTCTCTGCATGAGGCATCTATTTACGGGCCTGGCTGCCTTGCCATGATATAGTTTTTGGCTTCGTGTAAAACACTGATTGCCACCCTCCCCTTTTCTGGAAAAAGTGGGGCCAAAAAACATCCTGGGCAAAGTGGCATGCTTGCAATGTTTTGACAGCTGATGCACCATTGCAATGAGCTACAATAAAGATCTATGTATTTTATATATGTCTACACTTGCAAGTAAGAGTTTCTGGTGCCCTACAAGTGTGGTAACTGTGCTTCAAACAGTCGATGGTTTTATCTTCTGTACTTCTGACGATAGGGTGAAAAATCAAAATTTATACTGAATTAATAGGCAGTGAGTTAAATGAAAGTGAAAAAAAGTTTGCGCTACGTAATATTACTTTTTTATATAGTCTTGTTTTTTTTTTGTCCATGCGGTAGACAAGTTTGATTATTCATCCTTAGGCTTTGAGCGAGTGCTATTGTGACGAGCAGCAGGGGGAAGATGTGGGACGGGGAGGTAAAGCTGTTGTCATGGTGTAAATATGCAAGCCCTTGTCAGATCAGCTTATCCAGATAAAATGACCCTGATTTAACTTTGTAATTTTTTGATTGCAATAACTAGGGTTGGTATGTTTTTCTTTTTAGTAAAGCGCTTTGAGCCTCCCTTAAATGGTGGGAAAAAGCGCTATACAAATTAACTTCATTATTATTATTATTATTTTCACTGAAATGCTGCTGTGACGTCGCAATATATCGTTGAGCGGCAGATGTGGGTTAATGGTTTGACTCGAAACCGGTAGAATTTACGGGTTTGTCTCGCCACCTGCCTTTACGTGGACTTGAAAGATGGCGCTATCGCGGATTCCTGTCTTTGTGTGCGTCAGTCTTTCAATGCACGTGAAGTCTGCATGGAGGTGCGAAAGGTGCTAGCCACAACGATCGAGGCGCGATTGTATCGCAGCACCACAGGGGTATTTAATAAAAAATGACAAAACACCTTTTGATTAGAAATAAGGTGAATTAAATCACAAGAGTCCGAAGAATTTAAACCGTCGTGTCGCTAGAATAAATAGGTCTTACATTATTATTATTATTTAGTTAAGGCTTACGGCAGTGCTTTTAACTCTGCTCACTCCCACCACACATCCCATAGTGACGTAGCCAATACAGTGTCCTGGGTTCAGCTCTCGTCTCGGGCACGCTGTCCCTTCTCTGCATGTGGCATCTGTTTACAGGGCTGGCTGCATCGCTGTGATATAGCCTTAGTTGTTGATTCGGCGTAAAACACCAATTCCCCCCTCCCCCCTATCCTACAGTGACAAAACTCGGCAGTAGACTTGTATTCGTTCTAAGAGTTGCCTGCTCTTGCTGCTGGTGTCAGGAGGCCTGATTGTCACCAACTCTATTCTCGTCCGGTTTCTGAGTTGCAGAACATAAGTGCCGGAAGTTAGCAGTAAGATGGTCATCGACCTCACCGTGGTGCACAAACCACGAGGCCTGCGCTTGCGAGCTGCTCACCCTTGACCCCCAACTCTTGGTATTAGTGCGCGTAATTTCCGGGGCGGTTTTGACAACCGCGTCGTTGCCTAGCATTTTTTTCAAAATATATATATAAGGGGGTGGGTCGGGGAGGGGGTTAATCTGGTCAAACATAGATTGATGAATTAGCTGCAGTACTGGAAAAATTAATATCAACGATCTTTATTGTCTATAACACATCAAAGCATGCAAAGTTACGTTCTCAAGTCCTGCGAGTCTCGGATAAATGCGATGCAATATGAGGCACGCATTTAAAGCGCGCAAATTACATCTTTTCTGTGAAATAAAACAAATACGACTTTAATAATAGACGAAGGTAGTCGTTATAAAGCACCCCACAACTTTCTTTAAAATTTTTTATAGATGATATGAGTCCTTGCGTGGTCTGTCAGCTGCTGTAATTTCTGACTCCCATTCTGTCCCAGACGCCAAGAAAGTCGTGGTGCCTGCAGGACACGATGACGTAGGCAGGTTGAACATTCGCCCTTGTCCTTTTTCATTTCGAGCACGGAACACGCAATGTACTAAAGACTTCAGACAGGAAGTGGAATGAGGTAAAATCACAAACGTGTTTGGGATTCACAGATTCCGCTAAACCTTTGATCATAAGAGACAAGGGTTGTGATATCAGACCAGAGTGTTCATTCACGCGGTACAGGATCTGTCATTAGGTCTCATTAGGTAAGTCTAAACAGTATCTTTTCGCATGTTTTCAAAAATGTTGAATTCATCGTTTTCATCATCAGGAGCTAATTCTAAAATAAATCATCACAAGATAGTAATTTTCCAAAACTTAGAGAATACGCGTTTTTTTGTTTTTTTTAAGGGGGGGGGGGGTTGGCTTGGGCGGTAGACTGGCTGGAGTGCTAGCATTTTCGCCTGCGTTGTCGGAAAGCGGTCAAAATGCACTTTCCTGCCACGTCACAAAGGCTTGATGTTACAATGTTACTTCCTTAACAAGAGTTTGCCTTTTTCGTACTCGCTTCAGCCTCGAGTGACGTTTAGAGGTTCCCTCTACCAACATCCACCCTTCCCAAAAAAGAAGAAAAATTACTCAATTTCGCAACGCAAATGACAACAATGCTTTTTTTGAACCTGTCCACAGCTTCGAGCTCAATTTTGATTTGTGGCTTTGGGTTAGCTTTAAAAGGAATGTATTAAAAATTCAGAAGAAAATTGAAGAAAGTTTTAACAGTCTTCAGCTGTACAGGCGGTTGTCAATTCTCTCGACATCTGTGAAATGTGGAAGCAGTCAATTTAAATCAGGGTTGTTGTGTTTTATTATTATTTCTATTGGTATTGAAACGCCACGTGTCTCCTACGCAGTGACTGGCCAGAAAAAAAAGAGATAAGCAATTGTTGATGTGGGACGTCACGGATGGCTAAGCTCGATGCTGTCTGCATCTCAGTGATTCTGGTGGCAAACCTCGGGCTGCACGTGCAAGGAGGTAAGTGAGATGAGGGGAAAGGGTGCGGGAGGTTGGAGTCTGTTACTGCTGTATAAGCCTCACCTTTCCTTCTCGCTCTCTCTTAATAAAAAAAAAGCTGTTTTCACTATAACTCATGAAAGATTGTAACAAGGCAGATCTTTACCTGTCGTTTTCGTACCCGTCAGAGTTTCACTGATCATAGGATACATGGTAGGAAGCTGCTATCTGTTTTTTACCTGTGCGCAGTGGAATGCCCTTCCACCTGTCCTCCAGAAAACTGCGATAACGTCACCGGAAACTGTGTAGTGGAGTGGATGGCCTCCGGCGACTTCAAACTGTTCACAGGCAAGTGACGTAGAAAGACCTACTTTTTTTTAGCAACGTCAGCACGCGGGGCAGGCCCTTCTCTCTAGCCACCACGCAGTATCTTTACAATTAACATGAAACGGGTTTTATGGAAATCTTACTTTTGTTGAGGAAAATCATGCCATTTGAAGTTAAAAGGAATTTCGATATGGAGAAGGTGAACTTGAGTAATTGTGATAAATGTCAATGTTCTACTGATAGAAAATCTTAGTCAAGCAGATATTATACTCTCTGTCGGAGACAGTTATGAATTAAACCAAGGCTATATTCGCACTGTAGAACGCTCCAGCAATGTGATGTCTCATTATAGTCTAAATTTATTAAAATTATAAGTACTGCAAAAGCATGAGCAAGATCCTCCTCGTGTTCCCCACAAAACTCCAAACAACAAAATAGAAAAAGCCGAAAACCATCCTTAGATCTACGTTTGTGTTGATTGCTGTTATGTCGTCTCTAACTCGCCTTTAGATAAAACAGAATGCCCGGGTGGGTTTTACGGAGAAGAGTGCGGGAAGATTTGTTCATCCAACTGTCACAATGGCACGTGTCAGATGGACACAGGTCAGTGCACGCATGGCTGCCTGACTGGCTATACTGGAGAGGACTGCAGTACAGGTGTGCTTTACACTTTCATTTTTGCTTTCACTCACCAGCAAGAAGACTGAAACAAAAATATTTTCACTCGGTTTTTCCTAAATTAAAAAAAAATTCATTGAAGTTTATTTTATTTCTGGAAAGTCAACAAGTGTAGATAATTTTTTTAATCTATTTAATTAACTGCTTCAAAGGATTAATTGGACTGGACTGGTTCCTAGTATGTGTATGACCAGGGTGTTTTTATTTATAGAAACGCCAAAGCTTGAGTGGCTCTGAATGCCAACAGACGATTGGACTGGATTTAGAAAAAAAAAATAACGACATTAATCAGTAGAATAAGCGACTTTTTAAAATGATTTATGCATCGAGCCCGTTCATACTTTTCAAAAATGACGCCACTTCCGCAGAATGTTCTAAAGGCTTCTATGGGCCGGATTGCCTACTACCCTGCTCCACCAATTGCCGTCAGGGAAAATGCAACCCACAGACCGGGGTCTGTCTGGAAGGATGCATGGATGGATTCTGGGGCAGCGACTGCAGTCTGGGTATGTAGAGATTTTTGATAGAGCTTCAGCGATATATCGGTGCAGTCACCCGGTTGTCTGCCTGATTTTAAAGGTTTGGGTGGAGAGGAGCATTCGCTAGCGCAGTAGTTCCTTCCTTCCGTTCTCTCTCTCACTCTCTCTTTCTTTCTCATCATTATTATCAGCTGTCGATAAATGGCTTAGTAGTAGTGAAATGCTTGTCAAAAGTACGGCGAGGACTGCTCGTAGACCCTGTGTTCAGACCTAGGTGTCCGGCACACGCACTCTCTCTCCCTTTTCTATGAGCACCCCCCTTTCCACCATTTTGGAAAGATACCGCTTTATAGGTGGTGGCACTATTCTACGAAATCAGCCAACCAACGATCAAATCAGCAGGGGCGCCTGCCGAGTTACGCACCCATAGGGTGTTGAATATGTTATGGAATAAAGATGAATGATGTTGACCATATTAAATTGAGCGACGAAGCATAAGTCCCATGTGCCTATGTCATCGTCAATGGCTCGTTCAGATACCCATTACAGCCCTGGCGGGGCCCGGAAACACCTCGCACAGACCGCCAAAACATTTAATTCGTAACAGAATGCAAGGTACTTAAATCTCCAATCTAGTACCATCAAGTACCAGCTTTTCTGGGACAGTACTGTGTCAGATTTGCTTCCCTTATCTCCTGTTTTTAACAACTCAACATTATTATTATCATTACTATCACTTTCATTTTTACAGGCGTTGAGCTGACTCGCAGTTCACAAGAAGAAAGACGTAGCTTCTACAAACACCTGTCAGGTAAATAGGTCAGGTTTTGCAATACTTGAGAATAGAATAAATGCTTTAAAGTTAATTGTAAAGTGATATTTGCAAGATATTTCTCTCACTTCCCATCCCCACTCTCCCACACAATTTTTTTCTATGCTGTTTTCTCTTTTGTCGTCGTTTTACGGTTCGACTTGTTATTATCCTCTTTCGTCGAGGATATTGGTGATTCTGGTTTTATATCTGTTAGAGTATTTTACTTTACTTGTAGATTTCGAGTCTATTTATATATAGAAGCAGATTTCACTATTTCGAGAACAGTGAGTTTGATGTCGGGCTTGAGGAGGGTCAGAAGTGGAGAGAGACGGAAAGTTAAACTTCTGCAACCTCTAGATCATCAGCCGACTTGCTATATCTGCGTCTGTTTTTAACTGCAAGATCCTGGAATGTTTCGGGTACATAGCTATAACCTTGAGATAACGGGACCCCGCCTTCATAACTACAACCTCAGAGAAACAGCCCACCTACCCATTAACACTTTTCCAGATAACTTTTCAATAACACAATTGAAAGAAAAGACATAGGTTATTCATGTTGGAAACTTGTTTTCTTCAGTTCACGTGCTGTTGCTGTGTGTGTGTGTGTGTGTGTGTGTGTGTGTGTGTGTGTGTGTGTGTGTGTGTGTGTGTTTTATGAAAAAAATCACTTTTGACCTGCGATGACTTGTTCATTTTCAGCCGAGAGCAAGAGTGTACTGCTGTACATGCTAGCTTCACAGTACGAGCACCAGCTGTCACGTGCCCAGTTTGAAATTGAGCGTGCCGTGCAGCGCCGCAACGAGATCCAGCACGTCCTGTCCGACCTCGATTCCTCAAAGAAGTAGACCAAATTCAAAGCCACATGCCTGCCCTGCCCTGCCCTGAGGTTGAGCTCGCAAAGGCATTGGTGTCTCATCTCAGATTTCAAAATATACCGACAGAGCATGTTTAGTTGGAAAAAAATAACTAATGATAGTCTTTACTAGAAATTTCTGAGACTTCAGGCTTAAATGTCCTCATGTTATGCTCAGTTCCCTTAACACTTTGTTGTATGTTGTATGCTAAAGATGATGAAATTGTTATTATTAAGTTATTAAGAATAGGGGAAAATTTTTTTGGAAGTGAATCTGTAGGAGACTTGTTATGCTAATCAATGACTGGCTCGGATGGAAAGGTGGGGGGGGGGAATATTTTCACAGGTGGCGCATCAATTTGGGATCTTCTTCCAGGACATATTATTATTATTAAACAATGACAAACTCTTCATTCTTTCTTTGCATTTCGACTTCAAGCTAGTAGGGAGTGATTTATGGATTAGTCCTTTCTGACGACCTTTGACAGGAACGAAATCTTGCACATGAAGTCTACAAAATCTAGAAATGAGAGGAAAAGAGAAAGCACAATAAATCCATGTTTTTCGTGATTCACTTATTTATATAGTACATGTGCTGTTATGGGATTGGTAGGCTACTATCCTTCATGCATTGAAATAAAGGGGCGATGCCATAATTTGTTTTACTAAAATCGTTCTTTTGTCTCTGTTAATATATTCAAATACACTTATAAAATTAATTCCATTATAAAAAAATTATTCGCAATGATCTGTTGGAAAAATCGGTGGCGAAAGCAAATACTTCCTTTTACAACAATCTGCTGAAAAAATTACTTCCCTTGATATACTCTACCTTCATTCCCTCTCCTGATTTTTGCCATTTTTGAGGACAAGGATCCGTGCTGGCATGGGGATATCTTGTTCTAGTCGGCATTTTCTTTTTACGTAAACCATTGAATATACAGGCATTTTTAAGAAGACTGCTTCTCCAGACTTTGAGAAATAAATATGTTCCATGAACTTGGTGCTTCATGTATATTATTGAAAACGTTTGCAAATGGTATGTTAGGAGCAAATCAAGAGGTTAAAGTATGGTGATTTTAGTACGTCGAATGCACACAACTAGCTATTGAAACTCTAAAAGAGCTTTAAATCAAAGAATGATGAAGAAATAAATTAAAAAATAAAAATTAATCTTCGTACCTCCGCATGCAGATGCCAATCAGATCAACTTCCTCATAAATAACAGACAAATGTACACATCTCTCTCTCTCTCACACACACATCCATACACTCGCTCACTCACCGACACGCACACACACACACACACACACACACACACACACACACACACACACACACACACACACAAGCAAATCCGTGGCTACAGGAACATTTTTAAAGATCAGCATTGCTGTTTATTGTACACTGTGGAATGCGCTTATCTATCCGAGGTGAATTTATAGCACCATTGATCGCAATAGCTGTGGGTAATTTTTATGACTAAAATTATTACAAACATTTACTAATGGCAGACATAACAAATGATATAAGATCACACACACACACACACACACACACACACACACACACACACACACACACACACACAGCGGCCAGGGTGCCTGGGACTGACGCTGACACTCCAATCATTACTTTAACGACCTTTAAAAAAAAAAAAATTCTACCCAATCTATTTTTAGAACTATGGTCACATATGTCTTATGAAAGAGGGTCAGGTCAAGGTACGTCGTCACTATGGGAGGACTTACGTTATCTTCGACACGCCAGTTGTGGAAGACAGTCAACAGATTAGAAACACTCGGTTTTTGACTGCAGGAGACGTCACAGCTGTCCAGCTACAGCTGCAATAAGGACGACAGCAGCCTTGTGAATCCACTCGGTGATTTCAAAAGTTTTCCAATAAGTTGCTCACTTCAAGAGGCAGTTCATAATCACGGAAGGTAAGTTCCTTTTTGCAGCTGCACTACATTGTCTTCAGAAAATGGAATGGGAAGCCATGTTCGTTGCAAGTATCCCCTACTATGAATGTCAGCGAGAGCTGGGGACTGTTATCTTACTTTGAGCACAGTCTTTAAATTGGCAAAAGAGTTTCTATTTTGCAGTTATATTTATGACTACTGTGCTTCCCCGAAAATAAGATGGGGTTTTATATTAATTTTTGCTCCAAAAGAAGTATTAGGGTTTATTTTCAGAGGATGTCTATAACTCTTCAAACCTTGAAATCCGGCCTGAATTTCTTGCGATTCCATTTCCCGCTGAGTCATTGTCCGTTATAATTTATATTCTCGTTTATTTTAAGAATTACTATAATAATACTATTAATTTGTATATTAATATCATTACTTTATAATTCAATACGTTCGTCGTGTGTTTCATCGGACAAGCAAAATCTGTCTGGCTGACAATCTGAACCAGGGCTTATATTTGGGGTAGAGTTTATATCACGAGCATCCTGAAAAATCAACTGTATGCTGCCAGCATTTATCATGTATGTGTGATCTTTGTGTGAAGCACATTGTTCCCCTTAATAGTGGACAAAAGCGCTATAGAAATTATCTTCATCATTATTATTGTAAATCATTTTAGGGCTTATTTTCGGAGAAACACGGTAGGTGTAACTTGATTTATCGACACAAGCTGTGCGAAAAAAGATTTTCTTTCTTAAGAGCTAAACGTTGTAATGTACCGCTATTTTGACAAGAAAGAAATAGCATGTGGCAGGTGGTGTTGTTTTTGCAATAAGGGGTCTGTATTTCTCTTCCAGAATGGTGACAATTCCATGGATCTCCGTATACCATATCTGTCGTTCTTTATGGCAAATTGTTCCGTTACTTTTCTATTTCTAGTACTTTTCTAGTACTTGAATAAGGATGTCACCAAAGGTGATTGTCTTAATCAAAAGCCTTCTTGTTTGCCACAACAGCAAGCTCTCCTGATCACACAATGAGCAATCCCAACATTCCCGGCCTCGTGGACAAGGCGTACCCTACCCCTTTCAACACCCCTCCGCCTCCCGTGACTTCACCCAAGCCAGGCCAGCTTCCTTACTCGGAAATCAAGAAATTCTTTGATGAGGTTGGTAATCTGATAAATTAGTTATTTAAATCTTAGTAAGATTTTGAAAGATTACTTTACGAATGCCGTTGCGAACGCAGCTGAGTCACTGATCACTAGAAATCATTGGACGTTTCTAAAATATCTGGAGAGAGACTGCTCTAAAGAGTTGTCGTTTCTTCCTGCGCAGTAGTCTAGAAAATTCAAGAATGAACATGGCGAGGGGTCTTCTCTCGTCCTTGAACTGTCTGTCTACGAGGCAGCTGCTCCGCGTCTGCCCCGCGCTCATAACTACCCATTTGCACAGACGCTGCCCCGCGGAGGATGATTTGCCTTTGGGCAATTTGCAGCTACCCTTGGTTGACATTAAAAAGCCAGGGGTGCATTAATTAAGCATGACTAGCCATTGTCACAGTTCTAGTCTGCAGAAGTTGAAGTCACGTCGAATAAAATGAGAAGAGCAAGGCTATTAACTACTGTTTTTGTCGATCTCCTTGCAATGAGCTTTCTTTTAAAAAAATCTTATTTTGAAAATATGCAGATCGATTTGACTTGCATATAGTTTGCTATTTTATTTTTTGTATTTTTTTGCATTTCAATTTATTGTGCAGGAATATTTCATTTTCACACGACGCGTAAAAGAGTTATAACATTGCAGATGTTGTTGTTGATGATGATGATGATGATGATGATGATGATGATGATGATGATGAATAAGACATATAGAAAAAAGGCTAGAGGAAACTAATGAGACTGATTTGGGTCACCTCTACATTTTTTTTCTTTCTTTCTCTTCTCTTGGTCACTAGGGCTACATTGTAGTCCGCAACTTTTTCACCCCGGCAGAACTGGAGCCATGTCGGCGGGACATCGAGGTCATGGTGGAGGAGCTGGCCCAGAAGCTGTACAAGGCTGGCAAGGTGAAAAGTAGGTACAGTTTGCTTTCATTCTGTTTACTGACAAGTGCAAACATTGGACGTGCATTGTCATTAAACTCGGTACCGTTTCGCCGCCATCGAAGTAAGCTGTGTTATTTTCAGAGCTTGAAGCGAGACAGCAGACAGCAGACACGCCTCTGTGTGTTGTATACACGCGCATTAATAATAATAATAATAATAATAATAATAATAATAATAATAATAATAATAATAAAGCAGATTTATATAGCGCAATTTTCAACTCCAGAGTCGACTCAATGCGCTGTACAGTGTATAGGGTTAGTTTTAAAATCACTGAAAAATAGCAGAATTCTTGTAGTAAGATCATCAGATTAGTTTTACAATCACTGAGAAATATCCAGATTCTGTTCAAGAATTTCCGGACTGAACTACTGGAGGCAATCAGCAGTATGCTAGGATAGTCATAGACTGTGGAGTTGTGGAAGCCAGTGAGACACACCTGTCCGCTAGCTGATATAAAGCATGGGTAGTCTTCACACCCCTGTGTATGACCAGCAGGTCACGGCAAGAACCATAGCCCACGACAAGCATGACTGTCCACAGTTCATGGCGATGGACGAAGCTACAGTAATGTGGGAGAAGTCTCATATTGTAACTGCTTGGTTAATACTTCTTTCAATACATAAGAGAACTCGTGATCTAAGTTTTCTAGATCAATCCGCTTAACAGCCACCTACAGTCTCTGTTGTCGAGTGCGGAGCTACATGCAGTGTGGTTGTATCTGTGAGACCTTTGGCTATTCCTGTATATTGCTGATAGACATAGGCCACACTGTCAACCTGCACGATGACCACTTCTGATGACGATGACTCATTGATGTTGATAGTGACCTTCACCTTGTTTTCTGCCAGTGGTGGGGAGGTGATGTCGTCAGGTTACTTGCTGGTGGAGAATCAGACAACTGAGATGCGGAATAAGCACACTGATTTGTTACTGATTTGTCTGACATACCCTTTGTCTGTCTTTAGCCTCTTGTCACTCTTGAATCTATGAACTTTACCAGCTACTTGTTTTAGCAAGTCGTCTGCTCCGGGACCCGTGCTGGCTCTCAACGGCCGTGAGTTCAGAGAAAAGCCTTCGTGTCGTTGTGTGATCTAAAGATCTTCAGAAAAAAGCGTTATGGCGTCAGGCAGAAAGCGACGCAGCGAAGAAAGTACTGACTTACACAATGGGCACTAAAAACACAACAAACTAAGAAAAATACAAAAATTGTGGAGAGCCGCCTCCCTCAAGTCTGTTAGGCGAGGGGACGCCACTCCAACAATACATTAGCATGTATTGCAGCAAACTCCGATCGAATTCTAGAAATTTTTGGGACAACTTTTGTTGTTATTGTTTTATGAAGATTAACAGCTTGAATTTGAGCAGGACGAGATTCTTTGTTAAGTGTAAAAGAAAACTCAAGGGTCACATGATGCGTGAGCTATGCCCCTTTCTTCCAGAGTTATAAATGACTAAAGCAATGCGAAGCTCGGTAGGCTAAAACGACTACAATGGAAAAGGTACTAATAAAAATTAATAAAATTTTTTATAATAGTAAGTATACATTTATATTAATAGAGAGAAATTTTTTTATGTATCTAAAAAGGAAATTTAATAATAAAGTATCAGTTTCTTGTAAATATTATCTCTAAATTTAGATATATCTAATCACGGACCTTCATCTACGAAGGTCCGTGTATCTAATAATAAAATATCATTAGATTACGATATTAAAATGTAGCTAATAGTAATACGTAGAATGACTTATAAGTGAAAGTTAACTGTGTTACACTTAAGTATCTTATAAAACGTTTACCACTTTGATCAATCTCGATTTTTGAGGAACCCACTGACTTGGTAATGCTTATCCACTTTCGATGATAGTAATGAAGGACCAAGGTAAGGAAAGGTACACAACTTTTAAATGATTTTCTTTTTTCATTTATGAGTGGTTATTCATGATTGTGTGTGTGTGCGTGCATGCGTGCGTGTGTGTGCGCGTGCATGTGCAATGTGTATGCAATTACGTTTGTGTGAATGTCCGTTTACGCTCCCGTGCTTGAATGCCGATCGTGAGTGTGTGTGTGTGTGTGTGTGTGTGTGTGTGTGTGTGTGTGTGTGTGTGTGTGTGTGTGTGTGTGTGTAATGCCACCAGATCTGTACAAGGAGTACGGACTGTTTCAACGGCTTACGAAACTGGAGGAAGAGTTCAAAGGCGCCAACATCCTGATGTTTAAATATCAGCAAATACCTGCCGTATGTAATCTGTGTTGCTTACGCATCACCAAGTATCACTTATGTCCACACATTTTGGACGTACTCTACACACCGCAGAAAACTAATTGTATGTCGTCTTCCTTTCTTACACATTATCAAAAACACATAAACCACTAGAGAGCGTCTGTAGAAAAGAAAAACCCAAAATAATAATTAGTTTACATTTGTGGTGAGTGTGAGTCCCTCTCGTTGCAGTCGTTTCGCGCCTTGTGGAGTAACGAGCGGCTGCTGAACCTCCTGGAGCAGATCCTGGGGCCAGAAATCGCCGGCCACCCGACGTGGAACCTTCGTACCAAAACCCCCTTTAGCGAGGCCGTCAACATTCCCTGGCACCAAGGTAGTCTGCCGTAATATTTGCCAAGATGTTTGCTAGCTTTATCAAGCTCTCTCTCATATATATATATATATATATAATACACACGCAGACATATACACATGTACCCAAACAAGCGCACACGCGCGCACTCCCTTCCACCCACCTACCCCTCTCACATAAAATTGCGCAGAAATATGTATTTTTAATGGATATATGGGTCCTAGGACACATTCATAGATGTATGAGGTGTGCGTTTAAAAAGTTGCAAAAACTAGGAATTACTACTACTAATAAAAATAACTGAATGCAGTAATTGCCAAAATAATTGCTAATTTGATCATGCACACATATACACATACACAGACATGCCGACGTAGACACGCAGTTGCTCACAAATAGGTATTTTCTGAGAGAGATATATATATAGATACATTCTTACTCGATGGGAGACTGATATGGACACATTTATCAATGATCTCTCGTCGACGCTTGATTTTTCAGACAGCGCCTACATGAGTAATGAGTCATACGACCACTTGATCGCCACGGCCTGGATACCCTTTCTGGACGCTATACCCGAAAACGGTTGCATGGAGGTAGGTATAAACATACTTTTCTAATGGACTGCCGACACCCGTATTAATCGAGAGGTACTGTCGCGAATCACACTTTAGAAAACTAACCCTTACTGAACCCGTAACATGCTGAATATAAAAATGTCTTTTAAATGGTTCAGTAAAAGCATTAATATTTCATGTTTTCTGAGATTTTTCAATTTTATTTATTTTGTTTTTACGTTTGTTCATACATTTATCACTTTCTATCATTTATTTAATTTGTATTTTTAAAATTATAGGGCCAGTTGCACAACACATTTCTAATTTTAAACACTTTTAGGCCTTAACTCTATTTAGATAATTATTTTAAAGTACGCACCACAACTTAAGAATTTTAAAAACTAAAACTGCTTTATGTAAGATAAAGTTGTTTAAGACTGACTTTCCGTCCTGTCAGTACAATTTTTTAAATGTTTTTATGCAAAGAATCAAAATGGCTTAGAAGAGATTTTACCTCTTTAGAACAGTTTTAAGGTTTAGAAACGTGTTGTGCAACTGGTCCATAAGCATGGACATATTTTGCTTATAAGTTAATCAAGAGCAGTCTAAAAGTACCTTCTAGTTTCAGATGAGTTCCAGTGTGTCTTTTTTATTTCGCTGTATTTTTGCAATTAAATGGCATAGTATTCCGAAAGAATGCCATCTTTACACTTGCGTTTTATGGAAACTCACGCGGCTACTTTCCTTTCCTCTGGACACAGTCCGTGTTTTCAGATGGTGTTACAAACAGGTCGCGAGCGTAACTGTCGTGATACAAAACTGTAATAATTAAGACTTACCGAAAAAGGTAATTACGAATATAAATGTTCTGTTAAATCTGTTATTCAACAAATTGATTCTATTACTTGATCCAGTGTGGCAACTGTTACTTATTTGTCTCCGTTTAGTTTAGATCTTTCTAAACACTCTTTAAAAGTATGCCTTTGTATTATTATTATTATTATTAATGGATTCAGAAGGAAGGATAGCTTGGGTGACATAATTTACCTGTGAGACATCAATGATGTATAGAGGGCGCGACCAAATAAATAGGTGAGGTAGCAGACTCGTGACGTGTGTGCATGTGGAGACGTGTTCAGAACGTGTTGGTGACGTATGAATCACGTGCTTCAGATGGCGAAGAACGGCCATAAAAGCGGGAAGGTGGCCATGCACACGTGTTGCCAAGGCCCCACGTGGTACGTTATGCTGGACGAACAAGACATGAAGGACTCACTCGGTGCGTTTTCATTTCTGATTCACTGGCACGCGGTCAATACATATTCATGTGGTGCACACCGGCTGTTTCATCTATTCACTTTCTCTCTCTCACACACACACACACACACACACACACACACACACACACACACACACACAACCAGTAATTTTCCTTCGTACAGCTGTAAGTATATCCTTTATTGTCTATATACTATATACAGTTCGTTCCTAACTTTGTTCATGGGTGCAAAGTTCTTTCCTATACTTGTTGGTACAAAAATACAAAAACAAAAAGAACCATAAAAACACAAATGGACACAAATAAGAAAAATGATAATAAATAAATAAAAATCCCAAAACGAAGTTTTTAATTAATTTTGGCAAGATTTTCAGGTGTCGACCTTGAAGAAGACATTCATGTGGAACCTGTGGAGTACGGTGGTTTTATTCTTTTCCACAACCTTACCCCACATCGGAGGTACAAGAACCTGTTTTCAAAGTCTTTCAGCTTCTTCTAGAGACTGACAAAAGCTCTCTTCTTCACACAAACAAATTGATAACCGAGCGCTTACTGACACGGTTTAGAGACAGTTTTACTCGTTTAAGAGAGAAGGTGATGTGAAGACCCCTTATTTCTTTCTTTCCTTCATTCCTTTCTTCCTTCTTTCCTTCCGTTTTATCTTTCTTTCTTTAATTTTTTTTATCCCTGTTCCTTTGTCTCCGTAAAAGTCTAAACATCATGTCCATCGGATAGATTTCGTACAATTCATTCATCCAGCAGTCGGTCTTTGGTGGGTCCGATGGCTTGCGTTTAGCACATTTAGACAGAAGGACAGAGAGTACAAGACACGTAACTGTTTTTCTCAGTCTGCCCAACGTCTCCAACGAGGTGCGATGGAGCGTGGACCTTCGCTGGCAATCTCCGCGGGACAACTTTGGTTTCTATGGCATCCAGAAAGGCATACTGATGAGGTCGCCGGGGCTGCCGAACCTGCAGCCAGACTGGGACGACTTCCTAAAAGTGGACCGCAAGGCCGTCTGGCAGAAACGTCACATGAAGGACGAGGTGAGTGCGACTTACGAGTAAGTCCCATGGCTCCCGAAGAAGGTAAATCTGATTTCGTCTTGTGTCTGCCTTTAGCCGATCTTAAAGGCTAATCCGAGTAGTCAGAAAATAAAGACGTTGACAGGTTTACAAAAATAGAGCACCAACAAAAGAAGGGTTGTGATATTTTTAAATTAGCTTTTTTTCGAGAAAGTGTGTATATGGATTGATTTAAATTATAAATATTGGCGTCACTGACGTCCGTGACCCATTCGTGAATTAAGTGCTCGTGCTCATGAGACATTGCCGAAATAATTCTGTTATGTCAGAGAAAAACGAAGTCTTCATATTTTTCGAATACTCTGTATCACGAATGGAATATGGTTTTTGTCTGAGATTTGAGCTATTGGTATCCTGTATTGAAGTAATTTGATTAAAATATTTTTTTTCTCGAGTTGGCCTTTAACTGCGCAAGCTTACATTACAGGGGATTGATCCCGACTTCGACACCAGAGTTACAGGCCCTTGGATCGGCAAATGGGAGATTGTGAACCACAACGAGCACACCCGGGCCTTCGTACCAGCCCCACCGACGGCCCAAGCGTGATAACCCTAGCATTCCTGTCTGATTATCTGCTCCTGGAAGCGGCTAGCTGAGGACTGTTTAATTAAGAGTTTATATTTCGCCAAACAGTCATAATTACGCCACTGATAACCGTTAGTTGCTGATGAGATTTATTAATTAATTACTTCACGTCGTCTAGCAATTGATGGGCACCAGAAACGTGCCTTCCTCGCAATCGAGCAGTGCTGGAAAAGGGGAAATAATAAAAGAGCCTGAACGATTTCGTAAATCTCTTTAGCTGTCTCTGTTCTAATGACATTGGGTCGTGGCTGTTTCGTTGTCAGCAAACAAAACTAACACCATCATTTAGTTTGAGACCACCATCTCCCTCAACATCAACGTCAGCTACAGCAGCAGAAATAAGAACAGGAATACCACTACTACCACTTCTACTGCCACCATCACCACCAAAACAGCTAGATGATGATGATGATGATTATTCAAGTCAACCACACATACAACCCTTGCACACAATTCTTACACACACACACACCGGTGCGAGATAGCATGTTAATGCCACGAATTAGCAATTCAGTAACATCAGGAAACATCCTCTGCCGATGAACTGATCTTTAAGCAGCGTTTGCGCACATCAAGATAACTGCCGCCTCGACCACGCAGCTCTGTTTGCCCTACTAAACCCCACTCCCATCCACTCCCCTCCCTCTTTCTGCTTTCGCTGCCGCAGTGCCGCAGCAGCACCTGCTGCACGACAAGGCCTCAATTACCAATTTATTACAGGGTGACGGTGCTCTTGACAAGCCATTGATCATAGCGGCTTTCCGCGCATGCGCTGGCAGCGTGTCCGAGCTCCAGCCGAACAGGAAGAGATGTTTGGTGCTTTCTTTTTTAACGTCGGGTGTGACGATGTTGCAGTAGCATAGGTACCTTTTTTTAAGTGGCGGGACCAGTCAGAAAGTCCAAGAAGTCATCTGATTTGGCTGCATGAAACCATTGGTATAGTTGTATTCTGAGCTGAGCTTTGGCTACCATTCCCGTGAGTCTGAGTCTCTGATGATGAAGATGATGATGATGAGTAGGATAACGATGATGATGCTGACGACGACGATGTCGGTCAGCTGATGATAAGAACGACGATTACGAGGCTGATGAACACAAGGTAGAAGGTCCAACACACACACACACACACACACACACACACACACACACACACACACACACACACACACACACACACACACAAGCCTGCAAATATTATGCATGAACAGAAAGAAATTAATTGCACAGATTAAATGATCATATCAAGCAAAGTGTGTTTGCCAGTAGGACAACGGGGATCACAGGTCAATCAGGTGTATGTGACGTCACGAGGGTGATTTCCGTTTGCGCATGGTAACACAGGTAATTGCTGGGAAATAAGTGGTAAGCAGGTAGTGGGGGAGGGAAAGAGTATTCACTCAGATTTGGCGCATACTAAGCGTATTCCAGTCTTTGAGGGGGACACGTTTAGAACTTCGTTTATGGTGTCACGCCTTCATTCATTCTTTGTCTGATTAACAGTTGGATCGTTTTTAGTTTTTCACACACGCAATGGTTAGCACCTGTCACCAATACAGGAAAGTTTGGCTGTCCTGGATTCAGCTCTCGTCTCGAACACGCTGTTCTTTCTCTGCATGAGGCATCTGTTTACAGGGCTGGCTGTTTTGCCGGGATATAGCCTTAGTTGCTGGCTCGGCGTAAAACACTAAATCCGCCCCCTCCCCTCGTTTCTCATACGGCTTTAGGGCAAAGGTGCTCTACAAATGATGATGATTATTCTTAAAAATGAAGTTGAAGCTTCACTTCAGATGCTTCACTGACAGGCGACGAGTGGGGGTAGGTGCCAAAGGGGAGTTTGGAGAGAAACAGTCTGAATAGACCTAATATGTGATTCGGCGTTCTATGATGATCACGTTTCAATTAAGGTAAGTATATATCTTGCGAGATGGTATTTTTCTGTGCTTTTTGATTTACAATAAAACCATTAAATATTATCACCATCCTTCTTTATATAGCTGATATTTAGCGGTTTGATCATAAATTGAGAAACCACTGGAAAATATCATTTTCCAAGTTATATGCTTACCTGTGTGGAAGTAGATGGGGGAACGTTCCCACCAAGTCAGCAACTGAGATGAGATGCGAACTTGGACACTTACAGCTGTTGGACGCAACTTAATTTTTTTTTCACCTGACGAGCCAGCTGGCTATTTCTTGAGTATTTGCACTCAGATTTTTTAAACCGCATTAGATTTTCTTTTAAGCTTTTCACCCAGACGATGAGTAAGTAGTACTCAGACCCCAAGTGAGGCTAAATTTAAGGCTGCTAATGGCTGTCAAGCAACTTTCTCTTAACAGGCAGAAAGACCTTAAACTTCGTAGTGTGATCCTAATTTCGATATTTTTGTATTTCTGACGCTGAAATACTTAACTGTTTAACCTGTTTGGTTGGGAAAGTGTTTTCTGATAGAGGCGATTTCGCATTATGAGGAGAATTGGAGTGGGGAGAAACCGGGGTACCCAGAGAAAACCCCCCGACAGCCGGCCCTGCGAACAGGTGTCACATACACAGAGTGTCCCGAGACGAGATCTGAACCCAGGGCATCTCGCTGCATGGATGACAGGTGAGTGTTTTAACCACTGCACTACCGGGCCCCCCTGTAAACTGTTTAGCTCAAACCACCTTGATAAACATTTTATTTCATCGAGTCGCTTAGTGAGATGCTTTTTTTTTAAAAAGATTTTTTAATAACATTTTAATGAGACTACTTCAAGAGTAAGTCTGAATAACAAGGCATAGACCCCTGCCATTGAATACTGCGTATCTGAAAAATGCAAACCTGAATAAAATGAGTATTTTGTTAGTGTTCCTTCTTTTTTTTTACACTACCTGGTTTTCCACAAAGAAGGATTGGTCTTATTTCTTTTTCAGTTTTCCTCTTCCGTCATTTTCCAATAATTGAGAAAATTTGCAGGCTGCTTGTTCATACATCTTTCTATAAAATCAAGCTGGAAAATTTCAGTGGGATAGATAATGAGTTGTTTCAATTTTAAATTTGTAAAAAGACCACCCCCCAAAAAAAAATCTGTTAACAAAATAAGTTGCAAGAGAAATTCTACAAACCGAGTAAGAACACAGGCATATGCTTCACTATTTTGTGACTGTTCACTATAACGTTCCCTTCAGTCACTGGTATCATCACTTCAGTCACTGGTATCATCACTTCAGTCACTGGTTTCATCATTTTGGTCGCCTTTCTGCACACCTGTCACGCCAAAGCACATTTTTGTCGAATTAACACCTTTCTACGCTATTGACAGATGTTATTTTAGCAGTGCTGGTGATGAGAGATTGACAAAGAAATGTATATAAACTGTTTTAGATAGCTTGTTTTGCTGATAAATGACTGTTACCTTATTTGTATATGTTTTTCCTGTATTGTTAAACGTTGTATTTTATATGTATTTGATGTGCTTTGTGCATCTATGCATTATTGAATAAAGAAATAAAAAAATAAAATAATAATTCCATTGTGTAATGAAGCTTGCATCGAACACCAAAGAAGGTGGAGGAGAAAAAAAAATGAGAAAGAATAATTAAGAAGGACAGAAAGTAAAGAAAATAGAAAAAAGGGTGAAAAGGGTTGAAAAAAAAGAACGAATTAAGGAAAACCAGGATCTCTTTTATAGAGGAGCTTTAGTATGATGTAATCTGAGAGTCGTGAGATTTCCTGACACTACGTTGGGACACCAGCTGTTTAAAAATATGTGATTAACATGTCGTTTTACTGAGTTCATGTATGCCAAACACCTGCTGCCTGGAAATCAAGGTAAGGGTTACCGTGCGGGCAACTTCGTCACAGAATGGTTACCTGCTCAAGATGGCGTCGCTTAAGATGGCGTCGACTACAGTGCTCTCTTATAGTTTCGGTAAGCCTACACTTCATGAACTGAAGCCTCTCTATGCAAGACATGACCCCTATGTTTGCTTTGGGCCGATGCATTCGCGTGCTTGCCACACAGTGTCTTTTATCTTAATGTGTCTTTTTACGGTTATAGCCTTTTAACCTGCATAACCATTGGCAATATCGAAGCATGGAAATAAACATCTGTTACTGTTATAATGAGCCTAAAAATGATCCAGTCCCCAACAATTAAAAAATAACTGGCTCTTCGTGATGTCAGCGCACACACGGCGGAAGTTGCCTGATTGAACTTTTTTTCTGTCCCCGAATTGCTAGGGGCGATGCATACAGCTTTAGTGGGGGAGATGAGTGGTCCATAGCATTTGAACCCCCATGCTGTTTAGATTCACATGTCTAGTTCATGGTAGACAGCTGGTAGTGAGCAAAGGGGGTGCGCGTGTGTGCGTGCGCGCGCGCGCGCGAGTTCTTGCGTGTGAAAAGTATGTCTACATTTATTTCTGAGCGTTAATATGTACTGTGGGTCAGGTCAATACGTGCTTTGCGGACAAAATCCCCCAGAATAAATGGTTGTGAACTGAGGGCGCACGCGCGAACTCATATCGTAGCAGTCTGCATAGGAAAGATCTTTTCTCACTCACACAAGCTAGCCCCAACTTCCCTCTACCCTCCCTACCCCCCTCCCCACCACCACCACCACACACACACACACACACACAGAGTTGTGATTACGCCTTTCGCTGACGGACCGTGATTTTTTTGTTCCATCGCATTAATATTGTTTGCTAGTTAGTATTATTTCCGACGCCATTTTGTAGTCAGATGCTGCTCTTTGTAATGATAGTGTTGTGATGGAGAGCATTATTGTCTAGCGGGACACAAGGAAAGATACCTGAGAGGCTACATGGTTAGGGGCTTGTGACAGGCCTACAAGCACACCAGGTGTGGCATAACGTATAGAGCCTGCATGTAATGTTTCAATTAATTAATATTTTGCACACATGAATAAGCTACGGCAAAACGGTAAATCAACTATAGAGCGTCATCATGTGTGTGCCGCTGATTACACTGTCTCTGTTTGTGCATTTGTACAATACAATGGACACACACGTACGTGTGTGTGTGTGTGTGTGTGTGTGTGTGTGTGTGTGTGTGTGTGTGTGTGTGTGTGCGCTCGCGTGAATATGTGGAGCGCTAAGTATGATTATTTTGGGGACACAAGCACTTTAAGTATTCTTACCCTAAGTTGACTAAAATTATGTGTATGCATACATTGTATTATTTTGTGATGCGTTATATGCTCATATACATATTGTATTTTTTGCATGCATGTATTGTGTTATTCATTTTAGCATTGTGTACGTATTGGTAAGTAAGTATTTTTGTTCATGCATGTGTTTACATATATCTTCCCGTGTATGTGTCTATAAGTTTGTATACGAATGTATAAATGCATGTAAAAGCAGACAAATATGACGTATGCATGTCTGTACGTAAGGAATCTATGTAGAAGTTTTGTGCACACATAATGACACATACATGCACATAATTATACCTACATACATACACACATAATTATCACTACACACACATACACAGACACAAGTAAGCTGGTGTATATGTATGTGCAAGTTGGTGTCTGATGGCCTCTCGTGTACCCAGAGAGGAAAGATGAGACGGAAGAAGAAGAGTATTAATTCTCTGCGGGGTAAAAGACGCTCTGACAAACACACTCTCTAACGTTTAGAAGCCAGAGAGAGAAAGAGAGAAAAAAAGAGTGAGAGAGGGAACGAGCGAGAGAGTGAAGGAGCAAAAGAAAGAAATACAAAATGGACAGACGGATTGTTACAAGGACGGACATACAGAAGCGTCTAGCGAGGGAGAGAGGATAAAATTCAGACAGACAGACAGACAGACAGACAGACAGACAGACAGACAGACAGACAGACAGACAGACAGACAAACGCGTAGCATCATCTCTGATGCGTGATATTGCTGCCATCTTGTCTTCGTGAGACGATGAGAGAGAGAGAGAGTGTGTGTGGGAAGGAGGTAGGGAGTATTAAGCAGGTAGTGGGGGGGGGAGAGCGGGTGACAGAGAAACTGCATGAGGAAAAGTCACTGGCCTCATCCTGATATCAAAGTGACAGCTTAATTCCCATTTCAGGCCGATTTATCGTTCGCCTGTTGCAATTTTATTGATACTGTGTGCTACTGCGGCAACGCAGGTGGATAAAAATTCAATTAGTGAGACCTGAATCCAAGCCGGCGTTCTCCCGACCCTGTCCTCTGATTTAGACGACACGTCGTCTCAACCCACCAGAACTGTTTACCCACAAGTGACTGTCCGCGTTGCGTTAAGGTCGCGGGACATCCTTATTGACGCCACACGCGCTTCACACATAACAAGAGCAATTGGGAAGGTGGAGGTGTGCAGGGCGAAAATGTTCTGGGGGGAAGATGGGGGGGGGGATCACAAACAGAAGAATAAAAATTAGCCTGTACCGTATGGCGCACAGAATCTTCACCTATACTGACTAGTGTTCACTCGGGCGTACGTAATGGAAAAGCACAGCATTGTCGGGGAATACCTGCAACCTGTGCTTTCACCTCCATTGTAATTGTTGCAGACGATTTGCTTTGTTAATGGGGCGAGGGGAAGGCGGAATGAGAGGGCGAGAGAGAAAGAAGAGAAAAGAAAGAAAAAAAAACTATGTTTCGTCTGCACTTCTCGGCTGGACGCTAAAACTTGAAGGAATCTCTTTGTCTGAGATGATGCGCCATTGTGAGGGAAGGAAGGAGAAGGGGTGGGGAGGCAGCCGAGGATGCACGTGCATCGTTTACTGGTGATCACGTCTGCACAGACACGCTAGCACAGCGAGTGAGAAATGTATTTATTATGCAGGGGCTTTGCGAGTAAAATCCTCCCTAAATAAATGTTTGTCGAACGCCAGAGCCACAGAGCGCGCATGCGCGACCTGACCTTCGTCACTTTCACACACACGCGCGTAAACAGGGTGCAGATGAAAGGTCTCTTTTACGAATTGAAAGCTCTCCGTATTTATTTATTTAATTAAAACAATGACATATATTTGGCTTCCCCACGAGAACCCTTTTCCTCATAAGGGAGTGGGGGGGTACTTAAAGAACAATTACATTCAAAGAATAGTAAACAACACATGATAGCAGGGCAAGATCGAAAGTATTAGAACTCATAAAAAGTAGATATGAAGTTGGACATGTTTAGTGGAAGAAAACAAAATGAAATCAGAATCTAAACGAAAGGTCAATATCACCTGAACATAGTAGGATAAAACATCAGAGCACATAGATCCATGTTCAGTGCACATATGTATTTATTTAACGTCTTATCATACCCTTCATTTGCTGATTTCATTTATTTCACGACGACAACAGTGGAAAGGTATCTTTAAATTTTTTATTGTTATTGTTTCACTGTTTCAGTAGGCAAGTTAACTTGAGTAATGTAATTAACCTGTGACACATCAATGAGGTCATAAAGGGCAGCATTGGATTAGAAGGGGAGGTGGCAGAAACTGCCAGGGTCTACCACTGGGTTCATTGTTTGTGAAGGTTTTGTTTTTCTATTTCTTTCTTGCTTTGTTTGTGTACAGCTTCTATGATGCCAAAGATCACTTGTGTTGTTAAAACGGCGGACCTTCCTCGTCCTCTCTTCTACCCCCTTCTCTCTTTCCCCAACACCCGAAGCACCTCTACTTGCAACAGTCAAGCGGCGTAAGCTAGTCTGGTTTAGCCATGTGACCCGGCACTACATCTTGTCGAAGACTGTCATTCAAAGCACCTTGGAGGGTAGTCGATGCCGCGGTGGCCAGAGGAAGAACTGGCTTACGAACGTCAAAGATTGGACTGGTCGTCCTGTACAGGACCTGCTGACTATCTTGCTGACTAGGCAAGAGCGTCTGTCCATGTGGTCCCCCCCCCCCAGCGAAAGGTGCCGCTCAAAGGACGAATGACGGATGACGATGACGAGAGAACTCTCGCTTAAACCTCATGAAAACTCCCCGACTGTTGAAAGAGGCCGACTGTATGTGTTTACCCTACTGTGAGCGCTGTGTCGTAGTCTAAAAACAATACACCTTGTGGGCCAATTTTTTACATTTACCGAACTAACACAAAGTTTTCTAAACAGCACTCAAGCGGCAAATATTCAATAAACTACTTTTAGAGATATTAACTGTCTCCTTCAGTGAAACAAGTTCACTTCTCTAATAAACGTTAGAGGCAAAGATAAAGACAAAGACAAAGACAAAGACAATATTATTCTTTAACGAAGAGCACACACACACAGACCTGTGACTGACGGCAGACGAGGCTCGCATCCACACTTTCGTTTCCTTTGCACAAAACTACGTCATCTCTCTTACTTCACGTCATTCTCACTTTACCTCATTCTCACTTTTACGTCATGGGCGTCACTTCAGGCTGCCCGCTGCCCACCCTTCCGCCCTCCCTGTGCACTCTTTGCACTAACGAGCTAGGTTAGCAATGCAGTCCGTAACAACAACAACAACAACAACAACAGCAACAACAACAACCCTTTTCGAGATTATTTTCCTGAACAATTCAATTATCCTTATCTCATTGCTCATTGAAAAAATTGCTCATTGCTCATTGCTCATTGCTCATTCCTCATTGCTCGATGCACCTGCTCTGCATCTACAGACCTCCTCCTAGCGCCAGGAACAAACTTACAGCCTCTACATTTTTCTCAGAATTCCACGATCTCTTGGATTATAGCAATGCACTAACTGGACCCGCAATTCTCCTCGGAGATGTGAATGTGCACTTCGACAACAGTTCTCACCCTGACACTGTCAAACTGTCCGAAATGTTGCACACCTTTCGTTTTGTCCAGTCCGTGTCGCAACCAACTCACAAAAGAGATCACATCCTGGACTGGGTCATACATCGACCTGATGACCACTTAGTCCAGTCAGTTGATGTTTCCCACGATCTCTCATCTGACCACTACTCAGTACTAATCGAACTGGATCGCAAATGCCCATCATCGGCGCCAGTTTTCAGACCCACTCGGTCATTACAAAATGTGGATAGACTAGCATTCAAAGCACAGCTTCAGATGGCGCTCCTCCAACCACCTTCTGCCGAGCAACTTGACTGTGTTTTGCGTCGAGTAGTTGATGACCATGCCCCTGTGTCTCGACGTCTGATGCGCCAGTCTAAATGTGCGCCTTGGCATTCACAGATCCGTGTCGAACTCCGTGACCTGAAGCGCACGCGCCGGCGAGCTGAACGTGTTTGGCGGAAGACTGGACTCGCCATCCACAAAGAAATTTATAATGCCGCAAAGCGAAGCGTTGCAAAATGCATTTATGCGGCTAAAGCATCATATCTTCAGGGCCAAATAATTAACTGCACCTCCTCCAAAAAGCTCTTTGCCATCTGCTCTCAAATGACTGGATCTAAGACAGCAACACCACTGCCTACTGCCTACCCTGCTTCACTGCTGCCGCAAGTTTTTAGTGATTATTTCACCAGCAAGATATTGGACATTCGATCATCTTTAGACTCTGTTTCAGTGCTTGACAGCATCTCCTGTGATGTCCTCCCAGGATGCTCCATGTCCAAGTTCCTACCAGTCTCTGAGACCGATGTGAAAGCGGTTATCCTAAAAGCTAAACCAACAACTTGCGAGTTAGATCCGATGCCCACAAGCCTTCTGCTCGAGTGCCTAGATACTCTACTTCCTGCCATCACTAATATTGTAAATGTCAGCCTGTCGTCAGGTGTTTTCCCATCTTTGTTCAAAAATGCGGTGGTGAGGCCACTTCTAAAGAAATCCACGCTTGACGTCAATGTCCTGAACAACTACCGTCCAGTTTCCAACTTGTCCTTTCTCTCTAAGATCATAGAGAAAATAGTTTTGACACAGCTCTGGGCCTACTTACAAGAGCACCATCTTATCCCACAAGCTCAGTCGGCGTATAGACCTTTCCACAGCACCGAGACCACTCTTATTAAAGTGACAACAGACATATTATCTGCTCTTGACAGTGGTGATGTCTCTCCATTAACCCTACTGGACCTGTCTGCTGCATTTGACACTATAGACCACTCTCTGCTTCTTCACAGACTTCACACCCTCTACGGGATTTCTGGACCTGCGCTCTCATGGTTCAACTCCTATCTCACTGATAGGACCCAGACTGTGTCAGTTGATGGTCAGACATCTCGCCCTGCTTCACTTTTCTGTGGTGTTCCCCAAGGCTCAGTACTTGGCCCAGTTCTGTTCATCCTGTATACTAAACCACTTTCATCATGCATCCGGTCTCACCAGGTTTCTCATCAATCCTATGCTGATGACACGCAGCTTTACTGTTCCACTCCGCCGGCTGAGTCTTACTCTGCTATTAGCTCTATAGAAGCTTGTATCAGTGATGTCAAGGGCTGGATGCTAAAAAACAAGCTTAAACTAAATGATGATAAAACGGAAGCCCTCTTGTGCCATAGAAGAAGACATCAACCTTCACTCGTCAGTCTGCCCAATCACATCAAGGTGGGCGACAGCAACATCACCTTCACGTCATCTGTTAGGAATCTGGGATTTATTGTCACTGATGACATGACACTCGATAGACATGTAGCATCTGTCTGTCGGTCTGCCTATTATGAGCTCCGTAAGATCAGTGCTATCCGTCACTTTCTCTCTACACGCGCTACCAACACTCTTGTCTGTGCGTTTGTTCTTTCTCGACTTGACTACTGCAACTCCTTGCTGGCAGGCTGCCCTGACTACCTCATTCAGAGACTCCAGAGAGTACAGAACTCTGCTGCGCGTCTGGTGCTTAGAGCAAGGAAACGGGACCATGTCACTCCTCTCCTTCGTTTTCTACACTGGCTACCCATCCGTTCTCGCATTCAGTACAAACTGTCTGTGCTGTGTTTTAATTTCTTTGCTGGCTCCTGTCCTGACTATTTCTCTGAACTTCTCATCCCTTACTCTCCGTCCAGACAACTACGCTCTTTGTCTGACGACCGTATCCTAACTGTTCCTGTCACCAGAACAACAACATATGGTCACAGGACTTTTGGCTACTGTGCTGCAAAACAATGGAACTCTCTTCCTTTCCATATCCGCCACCTTCCTACAACTGAATCTTTCAAATCTGCACTGAAAACGCACCTCTTCCTTGAGCATTTCTCCTAACACAGTCCGCACAATGCTCGTCCTTCTTAACCCCGCCCCCTTCCCTCTTGCTACTTTACCCATCTTTCTCGCAGAATCACTATATTTTTCTGTTCCTGTTACTTGATGCCTTTTAATGTTTTCTGTTTCGTCAGTACTGTCGTTTTCTTTCGTCCCCTTTGTTCTGTGTCTACTTAGTCCACGTCTCTTCCTCGTTTTAAGCGCTAAGAGCATGCTCTCTATGAGTGTGAATATGCGCTATAAAAATCTTCACTATTATTATTATTATTATCTCCTGGACACCCGATGGTTGGGTAGTAGGATTTGCCAGTATTGGGCTGTAACTAGCATCCAGCAAGCCTCCTTCTGTTTCAAACCCGAGACTTTTGATTAAGAGCATCGAAAATAGTACCAGCGAAAAGGTTAATTAAAATATGCCTTCAAACCGACAGCCTTTGAACAGCAACCGTAACTGTACTGCTACCAACAAGAACTGCATGTGGAAGGGATGGCTGGAAAACCTGGAGAAGACCCAAACATTTTTCAAGTAACTGACTAAGCTATGTCAACATAAGGAAAACGATAATGTCGGACAATTTTATTACTGCATCAACTCCGCCCTGTTTTACTCTCGCATGGGCCGCATGATCAAAGCGCTCCCCCCCCCCCACTACCCACCCACGGACGTCGTAATGTCGCAAAGTGTTGCACCACGCATGCGCAGTCAGAGTGGGGTTGAGGGGGGGGGGTTGGGGGCTCGCCGCACGAGCCTGCGAGATAAATAAGTGACCAATGGGCTCCCAAATGGCAGACCAACTTTATCACCGGACGAAGGATTTGCATAGCGGCACGTGCTGAGCTGCAGCGTGCGTGCCACGGGCCCCAGGCGCGTGCGAGGTGACGCACGCCACGGCCGCCTGTCGGCAAACATTTTGTTTAGACGGGACAGGGTGACTGCCGAGCTCATCAACCATTCACGAGCGTTTAACAATCAGTGAACACCAAAATATGCAACAGATCGTGGTGGCAACAGTTCGTACTTTTGAAATAAAGTGTCTTGGGAGACCCCCACCGCTCAGCAGCGCGCAACAAGTGAAAGTAGGCGTGGCTTAACCTACTTTCCACGTCATTTTCAGTTGCAACGGTAATTAGTTTCCTAACCGTGGGGGCGTGTCTACGGAAGCCGGTGATGTGCTCTGTGGGCCGCTCGCTCGGAGGCGGGGTCCGCCAGGTCAGGGGTAGGGGTTAACCGTGGGCAACAGTAGTAGTGGTTCCTATCACCCGAGTGTCAATTTTCTGGACGTGGTCGTCTTGCTTGTGGCAACTCACAGCCGTGAACGGGGTGTTGGATGATGATGATGAGGGAGGGGGAGTATATAAAGCGTGGGTTAATTTAATTAGTTGGGGTTCCTTCAACTTCACAGCTTCATCAAGTACTGCGAACTTAGTGACACTCAAACAATAAGCTTTGTGCATTCTGCTTTCTTGCTGTTGGCTCCGCAACACCAGGTAGGCACATATCACTGACGTATAACCCTCGTTTTTCTTATAGCGCCCTTGTATTTATGTTATTAAAAAAATATTAAAACCTGCGCTAACGTTTTCTCTGTTCTTGTCCCTGGAGACAGGTCGAAACTGTAGGCATGTGGCACTGCAATGAATTATAAGCCTAGTTCTTTGACTGTTTTTTCTTTCGAATTATAAATAATTTATAGATTGCGTTAAAAAGAAAACCGAGATCTCGTTTATGCTAGGACTAAAATTGCATCCTTTTTTTTTTTGATCTGTCATTGTTCGTGTTCTAGAACGACTAATATTTTGTCATAGATGATGGAAGATGAAAGCGGTTTTTTAAAAGAAAAACGGCAAATTTAAGCGTCAATATATAGGAATGAGGGTCAAAAGATTTGAAGCGGTTGTCAACGGTCTGCATGTCCTTCTTAAGGGGACTATTTCCTTATTTGTGAAGTTGTTCCTTTATTTCTTTAATTGCTTTTTTGTTAGATTGTTTACTTCTTTATTTTGATAATTATTTTTTCTTTCTTTGTATTTTTCTTTTTTTCTATTCTTGATCGTTCTTTCTTGGCGAAAATCAATCCTTATGTAAGCGAAAAATAAAAGATTGATAAAGTTGCGAAAAGATATGAAGAAAATCAAAGATAGGAAAAAATCTTTTGAATCAAGAAACAGCAACAATGAAGCGAAACTAAACAGAAAAGTTAATAATGCAGTCAAAAACAAGGAAACAACAACAGCATCATTACAACAGTAACATTTTATACTTTCCAAGCACTTTCCCCAAGTGCGAAAGGCTGATTATAAACAGTGAAATAACAAATTCCGAGAAGACTAGCTTTTAATCTATGTAACTTTTTGTCTATGAAAAATTTTCAAATCTGAGAGTCTAAGAGCAATAAACTGAGGTAGGTGTAGTGAAGCAGTGTTTAGTCTTAAAATGTTAATACGAAAACATTTTCATTACAGATCGACTGGCATACCCGCAACAGTTAACAATAGTAACCAAAAACAAGTCTCTGCAATTATGGCATAAATTTGAACTGAGACCACTTAAAAATAAAAAGGCATCTGTCAGAAAAAAAAGAGTAGAAATGTAAAAATGTTCGCAAATTTTCTCAAATACATCTGCCTCTTGATATCTGCCAATGCAACCACAATACGAATAAAATAAACCCTTACAATCTTCAGAACTTGAATTCATTATAATAGTCGTTTTCACTGTTGTTCTTAACTAGAATTCAGAACATAGGTGGGAAGAGAAATGTGGGTGCAAAATATAAGACACAGGTGCTACACTTGCCGGAAACAAAGGGACATTAATGCTGTTCACTTCGGTGGGGAGATTACGATTTCGACTGTTTCAAAAGGACTTTCACGCCCACGACAAAGACGTCAATGCAATTTAAAATGAAAGGATAAGTCGGAAATGCTAAACTTGGACAAAACTTTAGCTTAAAACGCAAGAAATTAGCAATAAAAAGGTTTCCAAAATAATATTTTAGGCATATTTGTTTGTTTGTTTGTTTGTTTGGGATTTTATTTTTTCTAACTATAAAAGGTAAAGTAATAAAGGAAGACAAAAGAAAAAGTGAAGCTATGGAGTTTTAACGAGGTGATCAATATGTTTGAAATCGTCATCTCAGTGTCTAATTCTGTCTGAGCTTGTAAGAAGATCGCTAATTTTTAGTGTCTATGAGACACTGAAGTGTTTGTTTAGAAAGAAAGAAAGAAAGAAAGAAAGAAAGAAAGAAAGAAAGAAAGAAAGAAAGAAAGAAAGACTAACTGAAGCGCTCATTGACTCACCAACTGACTAACTCATTCACTCTCAGCTTTGAACAATGGCTACACGAGTGACACTTTATTTTAAGATGGAAGAACTCTTGCCTTCATCCTTGAGTCTGACGTCAGGACGTCGGGATATGGCATCCCTCCTGGGCTTGCCTCTGCCCCCGTCACTTCTTCTGCGGTCGGCGATTGACCCAAGAGCTCCTCCAGTGCCACGTGACTACTTTAACAGACTCTGGAGTGAGTTAGTTTTGTGCATCAATCATTTCTTCACTTTCTTTTGTGTGAACATCTTCCCTGACTTCTTTTGTTTTTTTCTGTTTTTGTTTTGTTTGTGTTGTTTCATGCCATTTCTTATAGCTAAAGAATATAAGTGTGAGTTGTAAATAAATGTTTCGCCATCTTTTTTTTAAGTAAATGCTTTTCTTGTGAGTTCTTATGCTTTTGTTTGTTCCTATGTTTTCAGTATTCGTATAAATATTCTTGTCCATGATTTACAGCTAAAAACTGAAGTATGGTGACTGCGTGGTGTGCGCCAGCGATCACATAAAACAGGTGCAAGATGACAGTCGCAAACTTAGTGCTAAACATTTTAGGGTTCTCGCGAGAAATTTCGAGATGCGCGCCAGGGTGTGGAGAGTGGCAGTAGCCGCTTCACAATTATGACGTTGAAGTCAGTCGTCACGGACGCCACAAACTTGCTACGTCATAGCCAAGCTGACGCATGTCGATTTTGTCCGCTAGGTTCGAAAACGGCCGCCACAGCTGTGTGCGCGCCGACCAAATGGAGCCAGGGAGTGACAGAGGGGTGGAATGGCGCTTAGATGGGTGAACCGGGCTGGGGGGCGGGTAGAACCAGAGAACTTGCTAATTACCATGCACGATCCTGCTTGAAAGCTTTTAATCGGTCACAAGTGAATGAGCACATGAGAGGTAAACCCGCATACTGAAAGAGAAATGGTAACCCTTCTTCCCAAGCATAACAAAAGTGACTGAAAGAGAGGCACAGAAAGGCAGAGAGAGAGAGAGAGAGAGTCATGTTTACAATACCTGGGCCCGTAATTAAACTATGCACGCAAAGATCCAGAAATGTGAAAGGGTCAATCCTCTGCTTCTTTAATATTCTCGCTTTGAAAACACGTTCCTCCCTCTTCATGGTGAGGACGAGCTGTAAAGAATAGCTCATTGTTTGTTACCCTTGTTAATGAAGAATCGTCATGGTCTTGATAATTGACATTGTAATTGTTATAATTGCCACTGTATTAGGATTATTATTAATTGCCATTGTTATTTTAGCTGTACGTGTCGTTAACAAGGGTCATTGTAATTGTCAGAGTTATTATCGTTAAGGTAAGCATCCGCTCTCTCTCTCTCACGCGCACACACACACAGACCTAAATGGCCATCACTTACGTTTTGCTGTCAGCTCTACTGATGAAGTTAAACTGACTCTAGAAGACGCTAGACCTCTCTAGTGTGTCTTTTTTGTCCAAGTGTTATTAAGTAGACTACAATATCCAATGTAACCTAGGAGAGAAATGCATTATTATTCCTCACCTCACCATGATTACTGTTCCTCATTTTTTTTCGCTTGTCATTAACAGTAGCGAAAAGTCATCAGAGGTCGGCTTCATGTGGAGAATTCAGTCGGATAATAACCCAAGTTTTACGGCTGAATTGAAAAAACAACACAAAACAAAAAACAAAATAATCACCTTCGACTGGTGAACATGTGAGGTGTTGAAGTTGAGTCTAAAAGTCCCTCGCCTCAAGTGGCAACTTGACTATTCAAACCAAACTTAGCGAGGTCCACGTGCTTTTAAGACCGGCGATTTAAGACCGACTATTCAAGACAATACACGAAAGCCGGCTCAGGGCTAGTTCTCATGTGAGGTCTTGAACAGTAAATCTCTAGTTGTTGGTCTCAAGAACAAAATTTCTGGCTGATTAGCCAACGCCCCTTGAGACTAGTGCATGACCCATCAGTTTTGGTACTGATGACTATTTTCATTCATTTGTTTTTGTTCTTATTTATATTCTTGTCACTGAACTGCTCTCTGGAGTGATTAAACGTTCTTGACCACTTTAGATTCTAGTGTAATCCCCACTGTTTTAAAGCAAATAAATTTCTAATTAGATTAAGTTTCAAAATGGGGAGGGGAAGGTTTGTCTAAACCCTAGCCTTGAGGTCTCCGTCATGAATCTTGCCTTTGCTCTGCCCGGAGAATTTTCGAAGAGAAAATTAAAAACCGTGGACATATTCACTCAATAACTAGTGCTGCTGCCTCAAGCGTAGCAGGTAGCCGGTTCATAACTGCGGTTCCCACGGTTTAAACGCAGCGACGACAGTTCCTGCTTTTACCACCTGTGGCCAGGAGGACCGCTTTAGCACCTGTTGGCCTCGTGAGGCGCGTGCAAGCCTCGTGGCACGCGCCTCTCGACGAACCAATCGGCGCCGGGTGACCGCGCGTGCTCCCAGCACCCTGAACGAGTCATGGCGAGAGGGTCTTCGAAGCGCATAGACGCAGGCACGGATGAAATTGGAGGAGGAGAGGCAGCATCAACAAAGTAGCTCTTACCCCGAACACCTGTGCCTGAACTATCTATGCAAATATCGAAATTCTATCTCCAGGATGAAGGTAAAAGGTGATACTAGGGACAAACAGTGGAAACGAAGATAGTCGGTGGATGGGGGAGGACTGGGAAGACAAAATAAATCGACTGATTACATAGCTTTTGCGTGTTTAGGCTTCGCAGTAACGCGGTACAACAACAAAGGACGTGTTGGAAAAACATTTCTCGCATCGATTTCCGGATCCGTGCAGTGTCTGTTACTTTCGAGTTTTTTTAGCAGGGGGTGGGGGTGGTGGTGGTTATTTTGCTTTTTTTTTCATTGCTGACGCATCATCTTTCCTTCTCATCCCCCCCCCTCCTTCCAGTCTCTTCTCTCGCCTCCCAACCCCCAGGTGTTCCCACTCATTCTCTGCCCCTGCTATCAATTAGACAAGTTCAACAAAACAGTTCATTTATCAGTGCCAGACGCCTTTGCTAGCCAACCAAATCCCTTCAGCCAATCATGCGAGACATCCCGTTCTCTTTCACAGATAACCAAAGAGACACATGTTAGTTTGAAAACAAAGTAAACGAAATAAAAAATAACACAGATGGCTCGCTCGCCAATTTTTCGTACGCCAGCTTAAAAGAAAAAAAAAACCAATCGATTTTCATGATGATAATAAGTTTTCCCATCTATTAAGAGTTCTACCTTTTGTGTGTTTGTTTTCTCTATGCAAAATGAGGATTCTACAATCACGCACGTGAAGGAAGCAGAATGGACTGAATCGGTGAAGCAATTTCCGTTTGAAATGCATAAATGCTCTGCGAATAACCTATTTTTTGAAGTGGTAATTTATTCTCTCACTTGGATTTGTCTCTTTGTATGTCTTTATCATTTTTTTTTAGGGGAGGAGGGGGCGTGAGAGAGAGAGAGAGAATGACATAGGAAAAAGGAATATATTATACAAATGCAAAGTAAGAGTTGATGCCTCAGTACACGAAAGAAGACGAAATCGAAGGATCCAGCAAAAATAATTTATCACAACAATAGCTGTTGCTATTCAGAAGCTTCATCAACAAACACTTAAATTAGCACACTCTGTAATTCGTCAGCGACAACTGTTGTGTGTGGACATTGATTCCTTTTGTTGGGGCGGGGTTTAGAGGTGGCATTGTGTGTGTGTGTGTGTGTGTGTGTGTGTGTGTGTGTGTGTGTGTGTGTGTGTGGATGGGGTGGCATACGGAAGCATATTTGTGCATGCTTGCACGTCATGCGAGGGCCGTGTTGCCGGTGACAGTTACAGGTGAAACTCTGGACTCCTCTCGCTGCTTGGCGGAGCGTGGCTAATAAAACCGCACTTATCGCAGCATCGTCCCCCGAGCTCACGCTGTTGCCATTGCAGTCCTCGGATTTAATTAAAAACGATCAGAGTGGCATTTGCAGTCTACCTTTCCTACATTTCTCTGGGTGGGGTGAGCATCTATACCCCGCTCACCCTCTCCCTTTTCCTCCTCTCCACCCTGTCTCCTCCCGTGATGTTTTCTTTAACAGCTCTCCCCCTCGCTCCATCAGCGCTACAGGCACGTGCGCGCACACACTCACTCGCGCGCATGCGCATTCTCACACGTGTAGAAAGAGCCATTTACCTTCTTTTCATCGTCCTTATCGTCTAGCGTATCAGATTAGCCCGCGGCCGTCTCGATATTAGTGCCCTCAGTTAATACCCTTGATGATAACAAAAATAATATGAAAAAAATCCACACCACCGCCATCATCAGAATATCATCATCATATATCAGCAGCACCACCACCACCAGCAGCAACAACAACAACAACAACAACAACAACAACAACAACAACAACAACGGCAGCTAACGTTTTATAGCAAGGAAGAAATACGCAGTGCTAACCACTAGAACTATATTTGTAGAGGAAAAAGAGGAAATTGGAGGAAAAGTTCACATCTCCTTAGCGTGAGACATAGGGAAGACAGGACACACGGAATATAAAAAATAATGTTTTTCTTTCCTTCAGTTTGATTTTGTAACTGACTTTGTAAATGGCTTTCTTTCTTTTTATGCTTTCTTTGATTTGTTTGTTTGTCTCTTCATCGTAGGTTTCTATATTTGTCGTTCTTGTACGCTTTTTTGTTTGTTTCTTTCTTTGTCCATATCACATTTCTATTTTTTCACATTTTGTTTGTTTTCCATTTGTCCTTCCTTCCTTTTTTTAGTTTTTCATCACAGCTTGCATGTTCATTTACTTTCTCAAAAATATCTTTCTTCTTTTTATTTATATATACAAATTACACTTTTATTTTTCTTGTTTTCTTGTTATCTCTCAACATGTACTTGCTTTATTTCTTTCTTACCTTCTTTTTTATAGCAATATTTCTTCTTGCTTTAGTTTCCACATCCATCTCATTCTTTTACACAAAGTGAAACTGCTACGCAAAATTTGATTACAACATACTGTTTACATCAAAGGCTGCTTCAAAAGTAGTTTTTTTCTTGCAGTCCTACCTACATCTCCGACTACATATAGATATTGGTCAGTAATAAGGTCAAGGCAGCGACAGGAATATTTCCACCTAAAGTAGCCGACCTGGCCAAAATGCGCACATGAAAGTGTTACGTTTAAAAGCACATGTAAGTGTTACCTTTTGGAGCACCTGTAAGTGTTACCTTTTAGAGCACCTGTAAGTGTTACCTGCAAGAGCACCTGTTACTCCTACCTGTTAGAGCAAAAGGTTCAAGGTTTAATTCCTTGGTTCCAATGCCGCAGTCCTTACACAGCTACCAGTAGGTTCCTGCCAACGAGAGATTTACAGTCGATAACGGTTACCCCCACCCCACCCACACCACCACTTCCTGGTCAACCCCAGACGCCCAAAGCGAGTAAGGTAGGGAATAGAGATGTTGTCGCTGTCCCCCCGATGGGAGCCTGATGTCGGCTACGCCACGTTGCTCACCGCAAGGCCCGGCAGGCGCCCAGTCGATCAGGCGTGAGCTGTTGCCCTGCTGATAGACTCCCGTTAATAACGGAATAACAACGTTAGTGTCAATAACGGATTGCACCGGCCGCTGATCCCAGAGCGGGATTAAAAAAAAGTGGGGGAGGGGGAGGGAGAAAAAATAGACTGCGCAACAAGTGGCTGGAATGGGTTAATCACTCGCATGCATGAAGATGGATGACGGATGGGAGGTTGGGGAGTGGGGTTGGGGGGGTAGGTGGGTGAGGGGGTGAGTGCTAGCGACGAGACGGCTGAGTAGGGTTGGCGTGAGCATGAGAGCTATTGCAAGCAAGCAAGTAATGCGCGTAGTTGCAATTGATACGCCCTCACGTGTGCATGCGTCGTGTCGACGTCACGCATCTCTGCGTCATCTTTTCATCTCGCTCTTGTTTATTTCCATATTTGTCGAATTTAAAAAAAGAAACTGTCATAACAGTGGCATTGCACGTGGCTGCTGCTGCATTTTCCGGGTGAACTTGTCGGGTGTACTGATAAAGTTTCGAGATAATTTTCTTCTAATTCGATCTTAACTTTTGTGGTAATCGTGAATAATTAAATGTGAAACAGTCCTGTATCGAATCTTTGGCCAGCTCGACTTATTTGATGATTGTCTAATGAACTAAAATTCGTTTTTTTTTAAATCAGACAGCAATGAGATTTCTTAAATGCATTATAAAATGTAGTGTACCACAGATAAAATAACAAACTTTAACTTCAATAGCTTGGTCTGGGGAGACTGTACTAGCATCCACAGAAACTAATAGCTAGGCATTTGCTGGCTCTGTTTGACGCCGTCTACCACCATCTTATTATGTATCCGCATTTCAACGACGGTTTTTCCAAATCACTATCTAGAATTGGTATTAGTTTATTTACGTATGCTTATTTACTGCTGTGCTTAAGCGACTTTAAACTACATCAGACGGACGGACGGACGGACGGGTGAACGGACGTACAATGTTTAGCGCCTACTCTTGCGGTGTCTTACACGGGGGACGTGACCTGAGAGTTCCCTGCCTCTGTCTCTGCAGGTAGGCTGTACGACCCATTGTCGTTACGGTGCAACAGCATTGGCGGGAGCAAACCCAAAGTGGCGACCCCTAGCGTCGTGGCGAAGATCGAAGAGCTCAAGAGAGACAACCCGACGATGTTTGCGTGGGAGATTCGAGACAGACTTCTGTCTGAAGGTAAAAATGTTTTTTAAAAACAAAAAAACCCCACCCGTTTGATGATGCTGATTACTAGGCTCATGCGTCCTGTCGTCTGAAATGCTTCGCTATCATAATCGTCAAGTTCCACTTCTTTGTTTGTTTATTTGTTTCTTTCTTTCTTTCGAATCTCAGAGTGGTTTCCCTTTTACAGGTGTGTGCAGCCAATCAAACGTGCCGAGCGTCAGCTCTATCAACCGGATATTACGCAACAGAGCCGCCGAACGCGCAGCTTCCGAGTACGCCAAAATGGCCTCGCAAGTTCTTCACCCTTTTTACCGCCCTTGGCTTGCAGCGCTTCCAGTTTCCGCCCCTCCTCTGCCGTTTCCTGGAACCCCCTTCTTGAAGTCACCTCCTTTGCAGAGTTCTTACAACGCCGAAATCACGTCGTCTTGCCCAAGCGAAGAACACGCGATCTCTCTCAGTGACAAGGACGTAGACACGGATGACGGTATGTTGAACACGTAATTACGTGGGCATGATTATGCGGGGCTTTCATAACGTTCCAGTGTTTAGGCTGCCACTAGATTACAAATACGTGATTCACAAAGAAAAAGCAAAACTACATAGGACAGTAATTCTTTTCTAAACAGCGAGTCGTGCACATTTGCTTTGCGTAATGAAAACGGTCCTTGCTTCGTGTCTTTTCTTCTTCCTTAATCGTCAGCAAAAAAGTAGTCCCTGCTGGTTTACCCTCGACCATCGTAGGTGGAGACCAGTTTACAATAAAGTTCCTAACATCGCCATGTATCTGCTGCTTAATGTACCGCAGTCCAATAATAAAGTTGATAATAAAGCCGCAAGACCGTTGTTCACTCGCCGATGCTGATTTTGAAAGAAACTCAATTATTTCACTTTCCGTTACTGCAAGTGTAACTGTAATTTATGGTGTAAATGGAATGGCCTCCTTCCTCGTCTCTAAATGAACTCTTTAAACTGCTTTCGGCAAAAGTTGCTGATTCTGGCTCCCTCTTAAGCTGATGAACATAGCCTGTATACCCAAACAAGCATACATGCTACTGTACAGCTTAGATGCCCAAGGTAAAAATAACTGGGTTACAAAAACACGAGTAATGCTGGGATCTATGGGTTTTAACAATGTATGATTAAGCCAGGGCGTGGGCAATCATAAAATGTTTTTGTCAGCCATAATGCAAAGAATAACTGATGGTCCACCATATAGCGAAAATAAATTTCTTATTGAAAATCTGACGTAAAAATGTAAGCAATTAGCTTGGTTCCTATTTAAGTGTTTGAGTTTAAGAAGGGTTAAAACGACTACTCGGATATGAAACATATGTCACCCTATGTAATACTTTTAGAATCCGAATGTAACGATTTCTTTTAAGTGTGCAGATATTTATGTATGAATGTTTATGCGTGCATGTGAATGAGAAAAAAAAACCGAACGAATAAAAGAAAGAAAAGACGAAAAAAACAAACAAACGAACAAATAAAATAAAGAGAAGAAGAAAGAAGAAGGAAAAAAATGAACAAACGAATAAAAGAGAAAAAAAAGGAAAGAAAGAAAGAAAGAATAATTTTATAAACAAGGTTTGATAAACAAGGGTCTTTAACTGGCGTCTTCCTGCATGCTGTTACTCATTGGCACACACATCCTGACGCATTGTCTGCCCCTGCGTGTCGCAGAACCCATCGGCAGCACTTGTGACCAGTACGAGGACAACCCACAGAAACTGCGCAGGTCAAGGACAACATTCCGAGCGGAGCAGCTACAGGTGCTGGAGAAAGAGTTCGAGAAGACCCACTACCCCGGGGTTGCGGTCCGCGAGGCGCTGGCGAACAGGACTGGACTGTCCGAGGCAAGGGTTCAGGTAGGCAAAGTAATGAAACCGAAAAGGCTATCTTATCCATGAACTCCGGTAGGGCATCAGAGAAAGACGTCATCCCGGGTAATCTATAAAGCAGCAGGACCCGACGTCTAGAGGTCTTCCAAGACATATTACAACAACGTTGTTCCAGTTCGCTATCTGTGCTAGGCTCCTCGCTTTCACATTGGGACTGCGGAGTCCCTCGAAAAAATACAACCACGCACACGAAGAACAACTAGAAGATCAAATCGCGTATCAAGTGTATCTGTTAATCAGATATGTCTTACGTTACATCCGTGCTGCTTGTCATTTACCCGTACACGTATTAACCCGGTGCGTTGTGGTTCTACCTTCCAGGTGTGGTTCTCGAACCGGCGGGCAAAGTGGCGGCGACAGCAGAGACTGAAGCTGCTGCACACATCTACCCCGTTTCTCCTTCGTTACCCCCCTATGGACCTCCACTCCCCGCATATCCACCCTAACTCAATCCGGGGCTTCATGCACTCTCCCTCCGAACCCCCCTCCGCCTTACTTTCGATGACGTCATCCCCATTACTCGCTCCTCCGTCGCCGACATCGGTCTTGAAGACATCGCCGACGACGAGCAACCCTCCCCTACTCCTGCACGCTCCTCCCGCGCGGGAGACGTCACCCACTAAGATGTCTAGCCTCTCCACTGCCTCTGCGCATGCGCAGCTGGAAGCGAAGTTGCTGGTCATGGGCAGTAGCACCAGCAGCAACAGCAAGTGCTCGGCCTTCACCTCCATCGAGAGACTGGTAGGAGACGGCAACCACGACCGCTGCTATTCATCCGAGACCCCCGTCACCCACATCCTCATCAACAGCAGCAGAAGCGACAACGACAGCAGTTCCAGCGAGTGTAGCGTCGATATAGACGGCGACGATTAAAACTATTATTTCTTCCAACTTCCCAACCTTTTTTCAAGAATCAGAGGGTCATTGATCTTGGGGTAGAAATCCCTCTGTTGCAGCGCTTGGAACTGGCCACCTGCGTGAGGTTACAGTAAATTAACGGTCTTCCTACTGTAACGTAAAAATCAGCGTCTTTTTGTGTCTTGCGATGATGTCAACAAAACAGTGGTCCTCTGCTGTGACGTCACACACCGAGACAACGTTCTTCTGATGTGACACCACAGCAAAAGTCAGCGTCTTTCTAGTGTGCACTTACAGTATGGCAGCCAGTCGTCGTCCGTAGCATTACAACACTGTCAACGTGGATAATAAGACTTAATTCTAGTATCGACCAAACGCATAACGTTAACTATTACTAAAAGTAACGAAACATTTGACAAAAATAACCACATAAGCAACATTGACACAAAGGAACACTAGTTGCCTTGAACTGCTCCAAATGTTTTTCTGTCTAAAAAACTCAAGTGGGATGTATATAACAGAATTGTTAACAGAAATGCTACCATAAAATATATTACTGGAGGGGTACATGAGCTGGTGAGGGCGGAAAGATCGCTATAAAGAGGAGAGGGGTACTGACAGTACACATCCACACAGACGCACACAAAATGGCCTGAGAAAGACAAAGTTTCTATCACATCATTCTTCAAAACCCTAAAAGTTACTGACGGTGTTAACGTTTTTCCTGTGTCAAGGTGCAGTAGAGATGAACACAGTATGCGTACCATCGCGACGGCTGCTTTGGACCAAGTCTTTGCATCATCTAGTGGCGAAGTCTTGATATTTTTGAACTGTCTTGTAACAAAGAACTGTTTGGCTTATGTTTAATCTTCACCACAATGAGAAGAAGAATCAAAGCGCAACCCAACGCAAAGACCTTATAAAAGTTGGTCCCAACTTTAGTTGCTTTGCTGGAAAGCACGCTCGTGAAACAAACAAACAAACAAACAAAGAAACAAACAAACAAACACAAATGGCTGTCTCAGGCAGGGTCACGAAACAGTATGGTTTTCTCATTCAGTGCATTAATTTTTTTGAATGTACATATGTATTTGAAAGAGGAAAAGACAAGTATCGCCATTTTATGCGAATGCCTTTGAACGATTATAATTAGACCGCTAATGTTCTTTAGTTTCCATCCTGCCAAATGCCACCTGTCCTTCGTTTATACAAAAGGAATCTACACAGATTTTTCATTATTTTGTGCTTCTTTCATTGGTAGGTTTATTAATTGATTGTGGGTGAGCGAGCGAGTGAGTGAGTGAGTGAACTTTTGAGTAAGTGAATGAGTGATCTAGACAGAGAGACAGGTATGTAAACAGATAAAAAGGGGATGCAATGCTTAATTTTATTTCCTCCGGCAGGACGAATTAAAGATTTTTACTAAGTTTACTCACTCTCCCACTCCATCATGTGTGTGTGTGTGTGTGTTCATTCGACGTTTCCACGCTCTTTTCGGTCAAAATAAAAAGAAACAAAGAGCAAAAAACAATCCAGACAGTTTATGTATTTTAACAGCAATACGTTCCTGAATATAAACTCAAACACTATATCACACGAATAAACGTGCACCAAAAGGATGCATTTGTTAGTAGTGCGGTGAACAAAATAGATATTAAGCTAAGTACTCCAACTTCAAAAGAAGTGAAAAAGAAACAATCAACATCAGGGCGTTCTTATGTCTTTGTACTCCATCATTGGAAACAGAAAGAATATAGGTCGTTAAATGTATAGAGTGACGCTTGAATCAAAAGCAACTGTCTTTACATTTTTTATCACTTTCAGAACTGAGATCTTTAAAAAAATATTCCACTTAGAAAATATATGCGTGTTACAGAAAGTTTCCAATCGAAGCAACAGTACAAATAATGGCAACTAAAAATACATACTTGTTTAATAAACAAGTTCCGTAAACGTAGAATAAACAACAAATAATATAAAGAAGTACTAGTCTATCACAGTCATCTTTGATGAGCATCCAGTTTTAATCAGCTGCAATGAACACAGCACTTTTGAGCAAATGACACCAGAGTAATGTATGCTGGAATGTATCTCTGTCGAATAAACAAAACACCTTCGTGCTGCATGAGGTGCGATTATTAAAATCCCATGAAACGTCCCCCCCCCCTCTCGTCTACAATGTCCCGTTTAACCGACCAATCCACTGGGCGGCATATGAAGAGGGTAGGGAAAGAACAAAACGAATGCAACTACGATGCTTCGGAAAAGCTACGATAACCTTGTTATTTACAAGGAGCAGGGTCTCCAATTACACACAGACACACACACACGCACACACATAAAAGTGCGCTCACGCATGCACGCATACTGAATTTATAATGCTGGGGAAAGCGTTTCGTGTTTCTAGAAGTTTCTATGGGAGAGTTTGCACACGGTAGACACTGTCAGAGGCTGTAGGGCCCCAAGTGAGTGTTTTCACGGCGAATTCCTTGTATGGTGAAGGCAGGGGCTTCTCTGCTCGGAACAACTGGGCTGTAAAAGGCTGGGCCTGGCGTAATTTCTGTAAAGCAAGAAAACACATTTTTGTTACGTTGTTCATACTGCCAATAAAACCGAAACGAGCTTCACCTCACACTCCCAATAAAACCACCACCACCATTGTTCAACCAGTTCAACCTCCCCATACTTTACAGGAAAAGCAGACGTACCATTCGTACCCCAGAGTACAGTTCCTTCCCGGCGCAGCTGATGAGTGAAGGCCGGAGAACGGCGCAGGACAATCTTGTCCGCCAGGTGTCGCTGGTATTCATTGGGGGAGGGCTCCTTACCTGCTCCTGAAAACGAAAGTGTATTTTACATGTCAGTAGTAGAGATTTTGTTGATTTAGTTTTAGCCGCACGATCAGGAGCACAAAGCATCTTCGAGAAGAACAACTTCGATGAAATAATAACCGCTCAACGCATTAGGATATGTAAAATTCAATCACGCATTTTCATAATTATACGTAAACATGGCCGTGGGGATTTTTATTCTCTTGAGTATAACCCATCCAGTGCAAGACTTATTAAAATCTATCTGACAGGTATTTACAGAGAATATAGTCCCCTGTCTGTTATTATCTCTACCTTCTTTCATGTTCCTGGCAGTCTTCACTGTACATGTGTCATGTATGTTTGTTTGTGCCTTTGTATGTTTGCCTTATTGTGTTACTCTTCTCTTTACAACCTGCTGCCCTTTACATCTTGTAAATCGCAATTAAGCTCGCCTCCGTGTGTGGATTATGCGCTATAATAATAATAATAATAATAATAATAATAATAATAATAATTTTGAGGTCTTGAACAGAAAGAAATTATCTATAACCCCCAGAAAGTGATGTGCTGTTTTGATAGTCCTAAACCCAGTATAAATCTCTAGTTTTCGCTCCTATGCACATTTCACGATGGATAATCAATAACATTAGCTTCCTCTTCTACTACCTTCCTCAACTACAACAGGTACTATCGTTGTTGATCACTATTATCATTTTTACTGTATTATACTACCACATTGTAATCATTTCCGATTCGTATTTATCTAAGGATGGTATGAAATATGGAGCGGACACACAGGCACAGAAAACAACGCAGAGAGAGAGAGAGGCAAGAGGTTCTTGGTCTTTTGTTGCAGGCCTGTGCTTTTTAACGGAAGATGTGAGAGGGAACATGCTATAGACTGTACACTGTTTGTTATTCGCCACTCACCCAGAATTGCTTTGGAGTACCCGAGAAAGCAAAATTTCCAGGCAGACAGCGAGTGAGTCAATAGATAGAAGGGGACACACACACACACACACACACACACACACACACACACACACACACACACACACACACACACACACACACAGAGAAAGATACGAGACAATATGATACGATACGACATTTTTGAATGATTCAGGCTTCTGGTCCAGCTTCAAGAGAATTGTATACAACATGATAATAAAAATACAAAACGCATACAATTAGCATGCTCACAGTTAGACGTTTACTCGTGCATGCAGACACACGGGTTCATGCACAGGTATGCCTGAAGTCATTAGCCACAATACAGTCATGTAAACTAACGTATCTATATGACATACGGGTGTCCTAGAGCTAAAGGTCTTCATAATGCAGTGTTAGTACTATAATTCTTTCTCATGTCTATTGCTTTAAAAAATGCGCAGTGTAATTAGCATTCTGTTATCTGTTATCAAAAGTGTGAAAGGAAAAAGGGAAGAGTGATTAAAATATTTTTAGAAATAAAACATTTACTAAGATCTACATATTTTGGGATTACGAGAAGGACAGCGTTTAGTTTCAGGTGTATCAGGACACAAGGAGCTGTTCAAAAATTCTGTATTTTGTAGTAATGATACTGATGGCAATTAAGCATAGTTATACCCATTCTAATTTTTTTCAACACGTGTTTCTTCCACAAAAGGTAATTACTTTATGTAAATCTTGAATGCATTACATGGAAAATATCTGTGTTTTGAAGAGCACTCCTGGTGGTGACTCCCCACGGCTCTGCTTCAGGATTTGTTAACAAAAAATATCATTCCCAGTATTCTGATATTCCCATAACAGACCAAAACCATATTTATACAGAACCATCCTAATGAGAATAGTGCGAGAGAAACTGAGAGAAAGAACGAGAGAGGAGAAAGAGAGAAGAAAGAGAGAGAGAGAGAGAGAGTTACCTTGTTTAACGATCGAGTATTCACCACGGTGCCCAAACGTGTAGCTGGGTGCCTCTGACATTGTGCGTTGTCGTGGTCCCAGGCACGAAGGCTTGTGATACTGTGCAGGAGAAGGCCACTACAACACCAGGAATGCATGCTATCAAAGCAGTTACGTGTGTCATCTTGTTTTATATGGTTACAAATGATTAATTGATTTCCCTATGTTTCACAACGGTTGAGTAAGGATATAGTGATATCGCTTGATTTAAAAGGATTGCACAACCACTATTGTTTGTGAGATTGATTTTGTGAAAACAACTGCACAAAACGAAAGCAGATTCCTCAAGAGAAACAGCAAAGCATTCCGTTTCGTGTGCGCACTCCGTTAACAGAAAAATGAACTTTTTTGAAATGCATATAATGTTGTTGCAAAAATGAGTTAGATCTGAAAGGATTTTGTTTAATATCAGTCTTGAAACGTTTTCATATTTGCCGTTCCAAAAATTGCTCCATCTTCTTTTATCAAATACACGACAGTTATAAATATGAGCCAGATTCACTGACCAGTTCCTCTCTGCCAAAGTCCACTTTGTTGAGCCACACATGCGGTGTCTGGAACCATGTCTTGGCCCAGGAAGTGCGAGAGCCTCCATCTAGGGACACAGATTAGATGCCTGTCTGTGAGCTGCTACCACAACATCAAAAGAAGTAAGTTTAAAATATAAACAAATGAAAAGACAAATAAAATAAAAAAGTTACGTGTTAGTAACAAAGCTACCTTTCTCGGGCTGGCACCTGGAGCCGAAAGTGAAGGCCGGAGCGTTGGTTTCCTGCAAAGGTTTGACACGCGGAGAGTATGTGCATGGAGTGGGGCCTTCCATGTCAATCCTCAGCGGTGGACGCGCATTGGTCGCTTCAGACCACGTGATCCCTTTCTGGGCTTTTCGTTCTTCGTAATACAGGCTGGGACCGTGAGAAAGAGACCTCCTGACTCTAAGAGAACATAGAGACAATGATATCACTGGCATTGTGGAAGGTAGGTGTGTTTGTGTGTGTGATGGGGGAAAGCGGGGTATGTAAGTCGGTCGTGAATCACGTAAAACAAAAGCAGTCAAGATCTATTCATGGCTCTATAGCCACTAAATGGAAAGGGATGTGGGTAGCTGCATATCGGGTGCTTGCACTCACCTCACGGACGACACGGTGGTAGTGCCCGTGCTGACGTACTTGGCCGGTCGCCGCAGCTTCACGGGCCGTCGTAGAGGCAGCAGCGCCTCCCCCTTCACCGCCTCCGTGATGGATGACGTCATCTGCTGCACGCAAGCCTGGCCGCGGGCCGCCAAAGTTGGGGTGGCGTTCGGGGCCGCTGGAAGGACACGCCCGCTGGCTGACCACTTCATCGTCGGGCCGTAGAAGGCGGCGGAACCTGCCGAAGCGATGGCAGAGGTCCTACCCAGCTCCTGGGCAGACAACCTCTCGCCACCGTTCTCGTAAGAAGAAGAAGCAGCAATAGCATCAGCAACAGCAGCAGCAGCAGCTTCATCGTCGCTCTCCAGGTCCTGCTCGCTCAGCATCGGAGTAGTGGGCGGGTCGAGCATGGCACCCCTCACTTCGCCTTGAATGTCAACCTCACCCACCGCCAGTGCTGCCTCCTCCTCCTCGGTTGTGGTGATGCCATTTCCGGTCTCGGATCTCTCATCAGGCCCCCAGTTCAGTACGACATCAAGCGACTTCGTAGTGACGTCATTTCCGGTCTCAGGCTTCTCTGCAGGCGTCTCCTTTTGTCTGACATCAAGCTCCGTCTTAATGGCATCGTTTTCGGTCTGCGGGCTCGCCGCGGGTACCTCCTCTTGTCCAACATCGTCCCCGGGCTTGTGTAGCTCCGCCATTTCCTGTGCCTCGTCCTTCTCTTCCTGCGACGGAGTTACCAAACATGCTATGTTGGCAGAGTTCTCATCCACGAGGGAGCTGTCGCCGGCCTCCTTTGCTTCATTCGCTGGTGTCGACGTGATAGGTGATTCCAAACTTGGCGGCGTTGTCTGGCCGCCTTTCCCCGCAATGTTTCGGACACCTTCAGTTGCCACGTCGGTTTCTATGTAGGCTGTCGGCATGTCGTTGCTGTCGGTTTTAGCTGGAAATAAACTGTCCACTTTGGCTACCGTCGCTGTCGTCGCCACGTTGACTTCATCTCCCTCGTCTGCTTCTTCACCGTTCATTACATCTATCCCTTGTCCTTGTCCTTCTTCCGCTTCAGCGTGAACTACATCGTCCTTGATCTCTTGACCCAAAATCGTGACCGTGTCGTCTGTCGCATCCGGGGACGCAGAGCATCCGGATGTATCGCTCACAAGGGAGGCTAGCGTTTCTGCAGCGTCGGCCATGAGAAAAGCAGAGTCAGTTGAGAAAGTCGGTCCCTAGTGCTGCTTCTGCGACCTGAGAAGATAAAAACATCAAAGTTAATGCGTCATATTTTTCAGACGAAAGTTACGAACGTGGGTAAAGGCAAACCCCCTCCCCCTAGAGTGAGGTGTTAGCGCCCCCACTTTTCTCGAGGCCAGCTTTTGTGAGGTGGACCTCACGACAACGGTGTCCAGTACTGGACCCATGTAGAGTTTGTTGTCGCAGCATGTGACGTACTTGGTGGTCGTTGTCGACATACTGAGTTGGGAGGCGAACGTCAGACGAAGAACAGGCGTCAGGAGTAATCCAGAGACCAGTGTGTGTGTGTGTGTGAGAGAGAGAGAAAGAAATTGAGTACTTCTTCTTTACAGTCCCCAACCTTACATGGAGGCAGATACCCATTTCGGATAGCTGGGACGACTGAGAAAAAGTTCGCTGCGCCATACGGTTTCGAGCCGGACACCTTTGGCTTGGACGCCAGTACTCGGTTATCATCTGTCGTATGACATGCTAAAACTCGCTGAGAAAATTTAGGCATGTTACATTTGCTGCCAACTAGTGCGCCTCCCTCCAACTACCCACACATATAGACTAGCAGATAACTACACGTCAAACTGATCTTCTCACAAAATTGTAACAGGTATGCGAACCTTTACCGTTGTAAAGTTATGACGCTTCATTGCAAAAGAACAATCATGAAAGAGTTAATCCCACTATCAATATCGTCAGGCAGAAGAGTCGATAGCATGAACTGAACTAGAACCATCCGTCCTAGTTACGAGTAAACGATGAAGCTAGTGACCCAAAAAAAAAATTATACAGGTGGTGTTGTAGCTATAAGTAATGGGCCGACAAGCAACGGTAAGATAAGATTTCTGCGATTCAGTGAGTTCATATTTAGCGCTGAGAGTAATGAGCAACCTTCGACAAGGATTTCTTGTTTGACGAGTTCTCGTCACTGCTGCGCCATCATTGTGTATAAAGACCAAGAACGATATTTTTCAAACCGCGTTGCGATGCCAAGTCTCGATGTTAGAAGGTCCTCCTGTAGCGTGTGCTACGCTGTACAGTGCACTCTCCGTTTGTTCAAACCACGCAAGCAGACAATGGAAGCGGCAAATCCTATACTGTTATCAGATACATTAAACTGCTGTTTTTTTCACAAAATGTGTTTGGAATTTTACTTATATGCCTTTATAATGATATCTCAAAAAGTGACATTTTATGTTGTCTATCACCTTTCAAATGTTTGCCTTAATAAATTTGAGCTGTGCAGTAGAATTATGCATAGCACGTGTTACGTGTTACGTAGTATAGCAAGAAACTTATATCTTTGCTTTACCATCGGCCTGTTGCGTTCGCATTCACACGACGAAATGCGTTTGACAAATCATCATCATCATCATCATCATCATCATCATCATCATCATCATCATCATCATCATCATCATCATCCAATAAAAACCTAAAATAATATATTAAAAGTACCACAGAAGTTGAAGGCCTGATGGATAAGACAACACCACATGACCGTTATAAAGTCATACCGTTTCCATTGTAAAAACAGACATGAAAACATCAATGAGAGGCCCATACATCAAGACATTCCAAACTTGATGAGCCTAGCAGAGGACAGAGGACAGACAGTGATCGAGTCCTCTCAGCTGCTGCATCATCTCTTCGCCCTTTGTACCACCCCTTACTCATCCCGTCACCCAGATATATATGTTGAAGATTTTAAGCTACAACTAGATATGTCTGACAATCTTTACGCATATAGCTGCAAAACCCTTCACGAAGTAGTTCGATGGGAATATAGCGTCGACAATGTATACAGCAAAATACTCAGTTAACTGAAAAAACAACCCACGAGGGAAAGCGCGCACACGCACGCACGCACGCACGAACGCACACACAAAGATGTGTAAAGAATAGAGTAATTAAGGCTTAAAATATGTCGTTCTAATTCTTCTTTAAAAAACATCACACGTGTAAATCCCATTTCCACACCACCACCAAGACCCCTTTCCCACCTCTCTCGACTGCGCGATGCTTCGCGCGCTCGGATGCATTCATACACAGCTCATGAAAAAAATGTAATAGAGACAACATGTACCAAATTAGTTTTATATCTGCAAAGATCGACTTAATTAAACACGGTTTAAAAAAAAAGAATAATGTCGATCGTCCCCTAACCACGGTCATGCATATATGTTATTTACATCACGTAGACCCAGTTTCGAACGTTCCGGCATAGAAGTGTAACAATAAAGGCAATATCTTAATGTAAAAGAAGTATACACGTGTAAGGTCTTACCTAAAACAATGGTCCCTTATTTTTATCCAAGAATCACTTTAGTGGTGTTCATCCAGTCTTTCCGCCATATTGTTTCTATTCACGCTTTTGCGTAACCAGGGTCCGAACTTTGTAATTCTTAATGACTTTGAAATACGACTGTTTACAATATAGTCAAAAGAGAACATCGAAGACATCAATAACAATGATACCAAGAATAAACATTACTAACAATGATCCCAAGAAAAGGTATTATATGACGGACCGCCGCTCGAATTAATATTTTTCTGGAAAATTAGTTATAAAGGCGTTGCTTCCGTCCATGCTGAAAGAGTGAAGCCCCTTATCATTTCAACAGGAAACAGATGGCACTCGACTGCGCTACACAAACATGGACGAAAAGTCGAAGTTTTGGCAAGTTATCCCTGTAAACTTTGACTTGTTTCGACCTTTGCTGCTGCCAAATGTGTACCAGAGTTTCCTCGAACTACGGGGATCTACGCAGTAGAGACACTAAATGGTGGTGACGGATGCGCAATTGTTTCCACCCCACGACATGAAGGTCCGAATTACTAGTTGGGACGGTCGAGACTTTATCGCCGATCTTCAACGCGAGTGGACTGTAGATAAAGTTAAGATCGTCGCCATGGAACATTTTTTACGTTCAGGAGACAGTGTAAAGACTTCTTTGTATCATAAACTTGTGCATGTGCGTCTTGCAAAGACATTAAGTGAATCTATGACTCTTTCTCAGGAGGGCGTCAAAGAAAATGGTAATAATTCATTAAATTTGTATATCTGATGGATTACATTATTTTTTATCGTATTTTTGACACGAATGTAATAAAAAATCATCAATTTTCATAATATTTTAGTGTAAGGGGAAAAGGCAGTCACTTCATATATTTCCAGGTATTATAAATTGTTGATCTGCTTCAGATGAACTTCTACTTCTGAAAAGACGCTTGCCACCTGCATTTGAAGGGTCAGAGAAGAATGTAAGTTACTGGTAATGATAGTTATTTACACCTACCCATGAGTACATTTTTACACCATATATTGTCATCTGTCTCTCTGTGCTACTATAATACAATTATTTTAAACTTTTAATATGCATCCACATTTAAATAAATATTTATGTTTTAGACTGTATTAAATATGATGTTGTTTTAATTGTATAAATATTCACACCTCTTTGAAAGTTGTCAAGACTCTTCTGCATAAAGAACACACACACACACACACACACACACACACACACACACACACAGATTTTTGGCTGTGTCTTGATATCGTTCATAAATTCTTGTTGTGCAGAAGGATGATCGACGAACTCCAGACTTCAGCACAATACGGAAGTTGACATCTCACCTGCCCAAAATTCCATACAGTGTGAAAGAAGAGGAACCAACAAACTCCGTTGATGTAAATATGGCATTTCTTAAATATATTTATTATGCAAATTTTGTTTACCTGAATTTTTATGCATTATTATTTAAAATAAGGTAAGAGTGGAATTAACAGGTATTATTTTCCTCACTGACCAAAAAATGTTTTAAAAGAGTTTTGCAGATATTTTTTTTTAAAGACCATTCCATAAATTGATTGGAACCTCATGAGTAAAAGAAAAATATGATCCCAACCTCTGATACTGTTTTTCATTACACCAGCGTTTCTCAACCTTTTACTTGTGACACCACCGATGAAAAAAGGTACTTCCGCGCGCCCCCTTACCCACTAATACCTATATGAGAAATGAGAAAATGACTGCCTTTGCGTACCCCTTGTCAGCATGTCGCGCCCCCTAAGTTGAGAACCATGATATTACACACTGGGTCCATCGACTGACTAAAATTGTTATGTGATATGGCCATTGCAATAACAGTTACAGTTAAGCAGTAAATAGCCCAGGTCTAGCTTGTTAAGGCTTTTTTGTGTCACTTGTTTCCCCCCCCACCCCTCATTCTTTGGTTATGTCTGATCGTTCACATGATTTTACGTGACTTTCCATATAAACATGTTTCTGTTGATAAAATAGTAAATGAGTTACTTTTTCCATTGGTAATCAGTTTCAGACAGAGCTGCGTCGAATCCTTATTTCTCTTATAGAAGCTTCCCAAAGAATTCTTTGCCTGAACCCATCAGCTGCAAAGATCTTCAAGCAGGCTGAAGGTGTGCTTGCAAAAATTTACATTTGTATAAACTTTTATGAATGTTATGTTTTGCTGTGTTGATATTTTTAAAAAGATGAAACAGATGAGATAATAAACAGATACAACAGAGTCTCAGTACCATTCCCATCAGTGACCGCATGTACTTAATTTCCTTGAACTTGCATTTATCATTAACTTGCATGTAGAAATCGAAAAGCAAGAAGGCAGTTGTTAGATAGGTCCTACAATGGTAATCACTACAACAATAAAAGGAGAACTCTTTTAAATAAAAAAGTGAAAATTATAGTTTTACTAGAAGATATTATTTCACTATTATCAAATGCTCTGAACCTCTGTGTGTGTATATATATATATATTTGTGTGTGTGTGTGTGTGTGTGTGTGTGTTCTTGCATGTATGCATAAATGTGTTTGAATGAATTATGTGTGTGCTGCAAGATATGCTAAGTGAACCTTTGCAGCAACCCAGAATTGATCATGCTGCACTCAAACAGTTGACTGACATGGGTTTCCCAGAAGCTCGTGCTAAAAAGGCACTGGTACTTAACAAGTAAGGGGCTTGCCATTCTGCTATTTTTTATTTTTAGTTCTCTCATCTTGTAGGCATAGTCTTAAATCTGAATATACATTCACTATGATTTAATCTGCTCCAGCTTGCCACATGTTGGCCTGTGTCATGTCAAGACCTATATTTATCAAAATTTATTAATCACCATGAATGTGTTTCCAGCCATGTTTGAACTAATTAAGTCATGATTTGTTTAATACTTTTGTAGCTCTGTATGTGTATAAGTTTTTTGTTTTGTTTTTGAAATAGGCCTATGTTCAGTCCCTATGGCACTGCCACTAGGAAACTCTGTGCCAGAATAAGTTTCATAAAACCATTTTGTCTTTCTGATGACTCAGTGCCAGGCAGGTAGTCTGGTGGCACAACGGTTAACACCTGTCACCAATATAGTGAACGTTGACTGTCCTGGGCTCAGCTCTCGTCTTGGGCATGCTGTTATTTCCCTGCATGTGGGATCTGTTTACAGGGCTGGCTCTCTTGCTGTGACATGGCCTTAGTTGCTGGCTCGGCATAAAACACCAATTTCCCCCCACTCCTGTCATGATAAAAACTGCATGAAACTCCACAACCAACAAACCAACCAACCAACCAACCTTGTTTTTGAAAATTAGGAACGGTAGAAGTGATGCATTCTGTTTTTGAGGCATATATCTGCACATAAATATTTTATTTATATATATATATAAAATGCAGACAACACCTAATAAGTGTAATTAGTGTTTCAAAATCTTATGTTTAAAATATTTCATGTTAAAGTGTTAACTGTTAACATTGTTACAGTGTTCTGTTCACATTTTCAAATCAAAGACATATATAACTGAAGTATTCAAATCAGTTGCTAAAGCACACACCCTCATCATGCCAAAGACGAGACAAAATTCCTATGATGTAGCTTTCATGTTGCATATATTTGCAGCTTATAAATCATTGTGGCTTATTTGTGAAAAAAATTAAGATATAAAAAAATTTAGACCGTGTGGCTTATTAATATAAACAGGTGCACTTAATTGACTGAAATTTAAATAAATATTTATCAATATAGTGCAAGGAGCTATTTTTAGGGCTGTGTAATATGACCTCTTTTTGTGCAGACACCCTAAAACTTTTCAGTTAGTTTACTTTGCCGATTTCTTGACAAGAATGAAGAAAAACCTTGGCCCTTAATGTATAAGAAGAATAACTGTTCTTTTTAAACTAATGTCAGTTTGTCTTGGTCACAGTTATTTAGGCATAGTATTTGAAAAACCTTCTACCAATGCATCCAAAGTATAGAGTGTGCCCAGTTGAAAGATAATCAGATGCCCATAAAAAATTAAAAGAAGCCACAGAATTCAAAACATGAAATACAAACTAGCAGCCAGAAGGAATTGAAAAAAATGGGACTTTTACTAACCCTAGTCTTCGAATTGCTTCTGTCATGCTTATTTTTCAGAATGGCTGTGATGGCAGCAATGGAATGGCTATTTCAGAATGAAAATGAACCTGATGTTGACATGCCTCTTCCAGAGTTAGAGGAGCCCATCACTTCATCTAGTCAAGACAGGGTATGTGGTTATGGTAACAATATAAGGAGCTCAACTTATTTTACCTGTATAAGTTTTCCATATTTTCTATAGAAGATGAAGAAAAATATAGAAATAGTTTTTAATTATTTTCAAGGGGAAGGGGGAAAGGATAGTTCATGTCATGTTGCCTGGGTCTATATGGTTTAGAAATTCTATTGTGGGTGGAGCAAGTCAACTTGCTTTGTGAAAGAGCTTGCTCTCTCAGATATGCTTTGAAAAAAAAAACAGTGTATAGATTCATTTGTAATAGTTTTTTATTTCTCATCTTATTGTCTTCCTTCTATTACACCTATATTTAAATAAAATAATTCTCTAATGGGACTTCATACGTTTTGGGCTGCCAAGCCAAAAGTACTGCTGTTCAACTTTTAGTTTTGTTATGTTTTAGGAACTTCAAGGTGCAGAGGGTGGTTTGCTGCAGACAGGAAGTGAAACTGCAGATGCCGATTCTGAAGGGGGCATCCCACGCTACACCAGCATCCTAGACACCATTCGTGCCTTACGAAAACGAGAGTTTCATCCTAATCCTAAGGTGAGTTGCTGAACTGCATTGCTAACATGGCCTGTTGAGAGCCAGATTGTCGGAACAGATGCAAAGATTGGTGTTTATGGCCAAGCCAGCATCTGAGGCTAAGGGCAGTGCAAAAGTAGCACGGTCAGAAAGGGTATTATAAGTATTTCACTGTTGTATCACTGGGCTGCCCTGCCCCATTGAAAGACTTCGGTGGAGATAGACCATTTTTCCCATTATTCAGTTGAATGAAACAATTAGACAGCAGCGCGACCCTGACTTGTGAGAATTTTCTACATAATTTAAATCTAAAAATAAAAATTATTGTTTTCTTAATGTATTTAAAAGTTTACATAGGAGTTTTTGTTTGCCTTTTCTTGTGTGTTTTGTTTTTTGGAAGTAGGGTGCAAGGGGTGAAGGTTGGGGTTTCTTAGCACTTTAAGATAAATCAGTAATAAAGTGAGCTTAGATGAGTTTGGTGTCGGAAGCTTTAAATGAGATATGGGCTAGATGTATCACTGCACTGTTGTTTGACTGGTCTGCACAGGCACTGAAGCGGCTGCTGGAGATGGGATTTGAAGAAAATGAAGCACTGCAGTCTTTGCGTATGTTTCGCAATGACCAAGATGCAGCAGTAAGCTACTTTGAAATTTGCATCTCTCACTCTCTCCTCAGGCTCTTTCTCTCTTTCTTTTTTTTGTAGTTGTTTCAAATCACTCTGGGAAAACCCTTGGATTTAGTTTCACATTTAAAAACTAATCAATATCTTTTAAAAGAAGTTACAGGACAACTTCAAAAAATAAAAATATGGAGCAACAATTTTTAAATAGTACAAAAGACACGAAGAATTTCAATTTTGTGCTAGAATGTATCTTGAATAGCATGAAGTTTATAATCATGCAGGAAGGGAGAAATCAGAAGTAATATTTTAAAAAAAGATGTTTAGGCACAGCATGACATTCATTGTGCTTTGATCCACCAGGTATGCATGAATTTGATTTATTTTTAAAAGCATATAAATTTAACATCAGGAGAGGGTAGAGATTGGTGTTTTACGCTGAGCTAACAACTAAGGCTATATCATGGCAAGGCAGCCAGCCCTGTAAACATAAGAAAGATAAAGTTATAATTCAGGTTCAGAAAATGAAACTGTTCCTATCTAATTCCATTGTAAAATTGCACTTTCTTGTAAAACCAAAGGAAACTAGGTATATAGGTATATCAAATAATTTCTTCAGTACTTACATGCAGTTGATGATCATTGCAATGTTTAGACCTGTATTCAGTGGATTTTAGTAGTTACACTCTGTGAAGAAATAACTAAACATATGATGATGAAAAAGAACTTGATTGTCAGAAATATACTAAAAAATGATGAGAAACTAATAGCCATTTTCATGTGTGCATTCACCTTTTTGGAAAAATTCAAATCTTCAAATTACCATCCTCCTGTTCCTATGTTAAGGAATGTAACTCTTTTCAAAAAGGATTCAACTTGCTAAATGACTGGATTTTCTCCCTTTCTGTTTACACAATTATTTAGTAAAAATGATTGAAGATGATAGACATGGGTGGGTGGGCTGGTCTTAATAGTTTCTGAATGAATGGGACATATTTGTCTGGCTCAGACTTAAAGAGTTAATTGCCCAGTCATGAATCCGTCCATTCAGTATTATTATTATTCATTAAAATGTGGTTCTGCTTTAATAATAGGCTTTCCTGTTATACATAAAGCATGATTTCCTGAAAGTAGAAAGTTGGGAGTATATAAAAGGTCTTTGGGAAAGAGCACTGAATCTGGGGGGCACTGAAACTGTGCCCCTTTGCTCATTGAGTAGTAAGAACATTTTTGATGATTGTCAGCAGCACAATTTTTGCAGGAGAAATATGTCAAGCAAGTTAGTCACTCCTAGAATGATTTAACATTTAGCTGTAAGCTTCCCTGTGAGTTTGTTTTCGTCATAAATTTCACCTGTCTTTCAGAAAATTGTACCTAGGTGATTGCAAACCATTTGAGCACAATTTAAAGATCCAGTTGACTGCAAATTTACAGAAAATGAATATTTTGCTTTAGTTTATGAAACATTACATTTTATATTACTAATTACAATAAATTCTTGGCTAAGGTAGCGAATTACACAGGATGCACAGTAATCAAACTACGATGTCATTATTAATTTGATTTGGAAACAATATCAAATCTTTTAGTCTCTGGTAGAGTCATACCTGTTTTTTAAAATTATCTTTCTAGTGTGACTGGCTGCTTGGTGATCGGAAGGAGCAATCTGCAATGGTGGAAGAAGGCTTGGATCCCTCATCCCCTGTGTACCAGGCCATCATGCAAAACCCCACTGTACAGTTGGGCCTTAACAATCCCAGATGCTTGCTAGGTACTGAGGAGTTGATTTGAGGAGATATTCTATGAAAGTTATTAGACCTTAAAATCTCAGCGTTTTCATGTAGATTTGTGACCTTTTGTAACTTTTCAGGCTCAGTAAATACCTTGTTCCTCTGGATTGTGCCCAAAAGTGTTTAGTGGGTTTACTTGTGGTGGTGAGATTCTTTCAGCTTTGTGATGCTTGTATGTGTCTTCATTTTCTGTTGGTTAATTGTACGTTAAAGGTTTGGGTCATACCTACTTATTTGCAATAGCATGCATGATGATTAGAAATTGATTATAAAATAATTGAAACAGGGCTTAACATAGTAAAAAATGTTTCTGCTTGTTTAATTCATTAAACCAAGCTATTGCCAGACATTTAAAGAGATCTTGAAAAACTGCATGGAAAAGACTTTGTAGACATTACCTTGGAAATTGACTTATTTGGTTGATTGGTCTCCCATTTGCAGCTAATTCATTCCCCTCCACCCACCACCACTCCTTATGACTTAGCTTGAAGGCTAGAAGTACCAGATGAAAGACTGAAAGCATAAGACTGTTGTGTGTATGTGTGTGTGTGTGCGTGCATTTGGGTGTGCGTTTCTGTGCATGCATTTGTAGCCTTCTTGCAGATGCTGGAAAATCCTTTGGCTGCTAGCCAGTGGCTGAATGACCCCGAGACAGGACCCATTCTTATGCAAGTTTCGCGCATTTATCAGATGCGACTTGATGGAAATCAAATTTCTACAACCACAGACACATCTCCTGTGACTTCTTCTGCAGCATCATCGACCTTAGCATCGTCCCCAACCACCACAACGGGAACATCCAACAGTTTGCCACCAGCACACTCTTCCCAGGATAACTCTCGTGCCTGCACCTCATCTAAGTCATCACCGCCTCAGGAGCCAAGATGATGTCTGGTGACTGTAGTTCTTTGCCTTTGTCCTCTTTTTTGTTTCTCATCTCATGGAGTTCTGTTCGTGCAAAGTGCAATGCTGTGGTTGGCAGTCTGCTCTTCAGAGACCATTTTACTGTTGAGACATGCAGTCTCTGGAATAGCAAGGGAAAGAATATGCAGTACTGGCTAAGTGCTGTAGATATGGTGGAACTGAGGTTTTATTAATGCTGCATGTGCCCAGAGTGTGACAGCACAGATTGCACATTCAGCTTAGGGGGAACACTTTTCACAATAGACACAGAACAGCAAATCTCAGTCTTTTAAAATCACAGATTTTTTTGGGGGTGTTTTTCATGGAGCTTTTGCTAATGCAGGATTGCTTGGCTGGTTGGTTATTTTTCTTTTTGTTTTAGAGCATGCGTGGAATTTTAAAAATAGATTTTTGACATTGTTATTATATACTTTTTATAGAATAACTAGATCCTAATGAATCTTGTTGATTTTAAGTATTTTGTTTCTGTGCACTTGTATTTTTAGGTGAAACATGCTAGTTTATATCTGTTGTGTATGTGCGTGTGAGAAAGTAGGGGAGTGAAGGATGCAATGTGGCTGCATGAGTGGACATGACAAAGCAGGAAGTCAAATATATTTGATTTAAAGCTTCAAGGCTTCATCAAAGTTTCTGATGCACGAGAAGAAAACAATTTACTGACTGTTAAAAGAAGTTTCAAGACCACCAGTATGGTCTTGCTCTGTTTCTGTCACATGAAAATATTTTTGTTTAGAACAAACTGGACTGCCTTAAAAAAAGATCGCCATATATGAGACAAGTATTAGTTGTTCTGATAAGAGTGATTATCTGTTTTATGTATCATTGGTTTAATCTCTTTTGGCTGGGTATTTTTATAGGTTTTTTTTGTCTTTAAGATTGGTTTTATTATGGTGGCAATTGTTTTAAAACTTAGTATGTTTAATATTAGTCTTTCTTCTGAGTCTTTTGTTCCTAATTTGTACCTCCTGTTTCATTGTTACCTCTTGGCTGAAAAAGTAACTCTAACCCATCTCAAAAGTAGGCATAGGCTTAGGCTGCTTTAAGTGCAGGCATCTAAGAAGAAATTTAAAAAAATCACAGTTCTTGTGAATAGGCAGCAAGTGACATTTGATCATTAATTGCAGAACACAGTGTCAATGTCATGATGAGGAATGCGTTGATTTAAATAAAAAGTGAGACTCATCAGAATATGTTAGAGTTGATAAAAAAGGCTTTATTATATTCACACATTCATGGATTTGCACATGAAAAAGCATGCATGCACACTCTGGTTGGGAGCTGAGTGTGTAATGAAGGGTGATACAGTCACATCAGGCAGTGAGTGTAATTGTCACTTTATATGCATTACCTGGGGCTTGAGTGACACACCTGCATGAGCAGGAGTGGCAGAGGTGCATTTGATTCAACCATTTGCTGATTCAACCATGGCCACTAGTCAATTCAACCACATTATCATTATCATCCATGTGATAATTTGGCCACAAAGTAAGGGAGTTTTAATGTGGTCTCCTTTATCATCGCTGGTTGACCTGGGTCTTTTTTTTTTTTTTTGCATGTGTGTGTTGTGTGTGGAGATATTGGTCTGGAGAAGTAATGTTTTGTAAAACAATATATGTAAGTGTAGCTTACATGTGGATATAGCTCAATATGACGTGCATGTTTTTCAAAGATTGGATGACACACCGGTGGCCTATATTTCACACAGACATATGCCGACTTAAGATATGCTGTGTAGTTTTACAGACCAACTGAAGTTGCACTCAACAGGCCTGCTTTGTGGCTATGAGTAATATGGCTGTGCCATGCTGACTGCTCTGTTTTTTGCATAAATCAAACTAAGCAGGAATGTATTTTTCCTTGCTTTTATATATATATATATATAGGTATTCATGATGACAATGGTGGCTGACCTACATGCATCACATGACTAATTTGTGTTTAATAAAAAAAGTAGTTTTATTTACATACAATGTGCAACAAATTTTTTTAGCCCAGTGGTTGAATCAACTCAGACCTGTGGTTGAATTGACTCTTGGTTAGGAACAGATCATGGTTGAATTAAGCGGTGACATCGTTATGCATTGGTGCACAGGTTTATTTTAGTCAGCATGCATTTATGAGAGGACACAGGTAGTGGGCTTTTCTTTGGCCAGTTCCCTCACCACCAATCACTCCAAACCTCAATCTTTCAAAAGAAAAATACATACTCCAAAAATATCTGCTTTCTTGACTTTGTTGTTTATTGCTTATGTCTTTAGAAATGATTTGCAGAAGGTGTTTACATTCTAGAGTGCTATTCCTGTCAGTTGTTTTGGCTGTCATGAATAAAACATCAACGAAACCTTGAAGCTGGTACAGAATAAATAAAAACCCTCAAGCTTAGGGTAAAGTGTATGCTAGTTGTTTTGTTTTAGACACCAACATTTGGCAAAGCCTTTGTTTCCTAGGTCACAGCAATTTCTTATTTTTTAAACTTTTCTATTTTATTGATGCTGAAGTATGATCTTGAAGAAATACGCTTCAGCATGCCTCATGACCATCTAAACCCACCCCATCCCACTAAAAAAAAATCATTTATCCACCATCCCATTCTTCAGAAATCAAATTGAAAATGTTGAATTTTGGATAAATTACGTGTAATGCCTGAGTGTCTTGTGTTTGAAGTTTAGTAGCAAACCTTTTTTTGGTAAAGAATGAAATACCTGACAAATATGTATGTGAAAATTTCTCACTTAGGCTTAGTTAAACTGCAGCAGGTTTTTCTTTACACTATGCTACTTGAGTATTAGTTGATAGAGCAGTGTGACTGAAGGATTTGCATTGTTATTTTTATTCTAGGTAATTTTCACTGTTAAGTTGCTGGTTTTTGTTGTTTAGTGAATAGATTAGTGTGCATGGATAATATTTGTCATAATATAGTATTTATTATCCCTTCATTGTGATGAAGCACATGTTGATTTGACTTGCTACAGTTTTGTTTCTCTTTATGTTTGTGTGTGTGTGCACATGCATGAGTCTGCAAGCAAAAGGAGTGATTATAATTTTTTTTACCCTTTTTTTTACATTAATACTTAATTTTATTTTTTGCCTCATGCAAATATTTCTGAAATTGTCACTGATGGTTTCTTAAAAAAACAGGAACTAGCTTCCACCATTTTCTGGTGCATTGAAAGGATAATTTTAACAGCTTTTAAAGAGTTGAATCAGCACTTTTTTCTTCTAGCCATTGGTTTCATGGTAAATGTATTTGACCTCTGTAGAGCTGTCTTGATTGCATTAAGTCTTCTATACAATAGTATTTGCAAACAGAATGTTCAATGTTATTCAGTCTTCCCAACCCTCCATCAGAAGAAGCATGACCTTGATAATAGTGTATGTTTCCATCCTCAGTTGAAGACACTGTTTTCTCGTGTCTTACATCCAAAAACTGGCATGCAGAGCATGACCAACTCCAGTTCTGCTCAGTTTTAAAACATGACCAGAGGCCGCAGTTGCTTCTTCGTGTTCCTTGACAAAACCTTGAGCCTTCAAATTAAATGTGCTATGATGTGATCAAGATCTGCAAATAGTTTACATCAAATAAATAAGCTATAGAGTAGCACTTTGTAGATTCTTTCAGCTTTTGACCTTTTTCTTCTTTCTAGGAAGCTCGAAATTTTGAAAAAAAGTTGCCTACTGAAAATGTGGCCAAAATGGACAAGTCACATTTTTTAAATTGTTTTATTAGAAGCCATTTCATAGAAATAGAAGTAAACAGAATGTGAAAGTGTGTGAGTGTGGAAGGCGGCGGGCAGCGCTTGAAACATGCAAAATCTTATACATTCCCACCATCCAGAAAACTCTTGTGGATGGCACGAATGTGAACTAAACGACTGCGTTTACAGTCGCGGCAATGTTGCTTCCAGTCTGCAACGTTAACGTTCTTAACCCTCTCCTCTTTGAGAACAAAATTCTCGCTTTCAATACATTTCTAATAACGCCTCTAAACGACCTTTTCAGTAGCTGAAAATAATGCTGTTGTATCGCCCACCACTTGCACTGACTTACCTATTCGAACCTTGACCTCGGTATATTTAGTAGGAAAGTGCTTCCACCTTGAGGTGATTTCGCACTGTGGGAGGAAAGGGAGGGAGAGGAAGCCGGAGTAGCTGGAGAAAACCCTCGACGCCCAGCCCTGCGGACAAGGGTCACATGCAGAGACTATCCCTGAGTTTCTCATTGCAGTGTTTTAACCACTACACCACCGGACGCCACCAACCTTGACCTCATACAAGATGAAATCCGCAGTGATAGACCTCGTTCTGAGTGCATTTACTCCCCCCTGTAATTTGCTGAACAAGCTGCACGTGCAAATCGGCTAAGATCCGATGTAGATGTCAGGTTAAAAGTGCCTAAAAGATAAGGCTGCCGATGTGAATACACATTACTCAACTGTATCATGGTTCGATCTGCCCCGTTTAAAGTTCGACCGAGCAGGTCACGGGAGAATGACGTCATCTGTTTCGGTCACGCTCCAAAGATCGATGCAGCCGCCGGGATGCTGGTAAATTCCAGCAACGTATGATAATGTCTTCACTGTAATGTCACATCCCATAAAAATATTAGATACGCAAGATAAAGAAAGGCCACAGGCACCGGAGACGCAAACAAGGAGACGCTTTGGATTTAACATGTATGTGTGGTTGAACCTGCGGTTTGTAATGACCGACTAGCATAGGGGATTGCACACGATGCAGAAACTGAAACATTTTACAGACACTTTGGAGCATAAAAAAGCTTTTATTCTTTTGGAAAATATGTACATGCTTACACAATTTTTGAAAAAAACTCGCAAACGTTTGAGGTTTCATTAAGAACCCAATCAGTCAATGATTTATAAACACTAAGCACAAATGCTACTACTAAGAGTTAAAACACACAGGAAACAAAATTAACGTACGTGTAAATAAAAGAAACAGTGTATCAATACAAAAAAGGAAGGTAAAGATAATGTGACTTATGCAGTCGTGGTGGAAATGTATTATTGGACATAACGCGCCTGTCGCTCTATGAAAAAAACCCCAACAAAAACAAAACATGAAGAGAGAACTCGACTTACAAGAATAGAAAAAAGAAAGTGAGGACAATAACAAGATACGAGCAGAATGACCAATCTGTGGTAATGGCAATATAAGCTTTGACGGAAAGATGTCAAATACTGTGGTCAAGGTAATGTAAGCTTTGTTATGACGGCAAGACGTTAAATGCTGTTGTCAAGGCGATGTAACACCTCTGTTATTACAGACTCGTTTGTCCTGACTGGATGTCCTATTGTGGTGAAGTGTGTCAATAGAAGACAGCTCTCGGCAAATATTTCTTAAAAAACGCATTCCGTTGCATTTGCTTTCTGATGTAGAGATACCAGGCAGAAGAGGAAGGAGAGAAAGCTGGGACGAATCGATAGGAGGGAGCGTAGTTGTCCTTTGGTGAAGTTATTTTCGGAGTTATCCCCTTTCCGATCTCTTTCTCTCTCTTTCTGTATGTGTGCGATTGATTGCTTGAGAGAGAGAGAGAGAGAGAGAGAAATGACGGATTGGAGGAGATGAGTCTATGTCAAAAGTTTATGCCAAAAAAAAAAGACCATTAAAACACCCAAGCCTAAAACTAGGAAGCGACCATGAGTGAGCACCAATTTATAATTACTATGATACAACACCGCTACTATCAAGAGCAACGCATGATTAATAAATAATGTGTTTTTAAGTGAAACTGTTCGTTGATAGTCTCTCTCTCTTCTTCCCCATTTACCAACTAAATGTTCTTCAGATTGAAATATCCTAAAATGTAAAGTACAACAAACATTTACTTTTTAGGCTATCTCATGAACCTGTTGAGAGAGAGAGAGAGAGAGAAAGAATAAAATACTACACTTATGAAGAGGTCCGCAAAGGCAGCAGTTACAGAGCTATCTTCTCCATGGCGTCTACTGTCAGATACCAGTGACAACATTATTCAGTAGCTCCTTTTTCAGGAAAAGTTCAAAGCGAAATTGTGAAAAAGTAACAGTCGTGCCAGATTTTGTGATTAGAGCCAGTGCATCTGATTTTCTGGTTCATAACTTTAGAGCAAACATTGAAAAAACTTCTGCGAACCGAGCTCTTAAAAAATTTCTTCTTTGCATCGTCGTGCTGGTGTAACAGATCATGCTCTGCAGATTTTTGCTGTTTTTCCTAACGTTGACAGTCAGCAACTGTATTTCAGAAACATAGAATATACAACAGATGAAACAGGCAACATAACATATTTGTCTTCAGTTAGGTCAGAATCTTGTGAATTGTTGCTAGAATCAGACTGTGTATTGTGTAAACAATGCACGTACACGCAAACCTTCTCGTGAAAAAACTGACACGTAGAAGAAAACAAAAACAAGCCACTTTCAAAGACTACTCCACTTCAGCGTGTGAACAGACAGAAACTAGCTGCTGAGTTAAAAAGGGTGAGAAAGGATAATAAATGTTTGCAAGAAGAATTCATGCAGTATTTTAACATATAGTATTGAAGTTGACCCCAAAATGCATGATTGTCTGATTGACTGTTTTAAAAGAACATATCCAGAATCCTTTACAAAAATGTTCTGAAAGGAACAGTTGAAAGCTTTTAGCACTGACTCTAAAGGCATGAGATGGCATCCTATGATGCTGAGATTGCTGTTTTACGGCACAGCAGGAGCCCAGCATCATATGATACTCTAAGAAATACAGGTATACTTCACCTTCCAGGAGAATCCACCCTTAGAGATTATACAAATTTATACAAATAAGGCCTCACCAAATCAAACGCGCTATGAAATAATTGGTAGGGGTGCAGATGTTTGATGTAAACAAATAAACATGTTTACCAAAGAAAAAGAGATTTTTTCCTGACGTTTCTCACTGACTCAAAACAGTGAGGAACAATCTCTATATAGCTCTGGCTCGGTTTGGCAGACAAGCATCTTTGGTTAAATAGTCAACATCTGCTTTGGAAGGATGTCGTCGATATCTTTAAATGAGATGTATCTAGTCAGCTGCACAGGACTAAACTTACCTTTGATCATGTGTATCTGACATCTACTTCTCTCATAAATGTTAGGTTGGCCAGCCAGGCGTTTAGCTGCAGTGTGGGAAAAGCGATGCTTAAGTATGGTGCCCAAGAGCGCCATGAAGCAGCAAACTTTATTCTAAAAATGGATCGCTTTTTTGACTGTCCGTTCAACAGAAGAAGGTATTTACAAGTTAAAGCCACATCTGTTGCCTTACAGGGATGGAAAGTTTGCCTTCCTGGAAAGTTCCGTGAGTTTATAATTCACTGGAAACTGTGATGACTCCATTTGGTGTGTCTTTAGAGTCTGTATACCGACCTTACTAGCTTCAGCCCTAGAAGTAAGGGCTCTCTACCACAGAGGTGCATTTCTTGCTGGTGTTCTCCTAATGGAAAATGAAGACAAGAAAGCGGGAATGTGAGGATGAGCGGTGAAAGTGGTTTAGCCTATACAAAGTGTGTGTGTGTGTGTGTGTGTGGGGGGGGGGGGGGGGAAACCTTCCGCGAATATTTTGAAGCTATTTTTTCTCAAGCAGAAAAAACCGGTGTCATAGGCTCTTAAACAACATCGCGTATTTAGAGGTAGTGAATAAAAGTAGGAAGAGTTTTGTAAAGGAGGTAGTTTATGCTCCCCAAAGAAAGAAGAAACGAGAAAAAGTATGAAGTAGTGGATAAAAAGTAGGAAAGAAGGAGTACAGGGAAGAAAAAAAGAGGAAAGATTGAAGATATGAAAAAATATTTACACTTTTTCACCTTAGTCCTTATTGAACACCTTACGTCATGCAGTTTTGATTTCTAACATTATTGTTTAATCATTGTTTATTATTATGAAATGCCTTATTTCATACAGCTGTGATTTTCTAATCCTTCACTAGTTTTAAAAAGTATTCTGTGTGCAGTAATTCTGGAACAAATTATTAAGTCAAAGAAAAATCTAGAATGTTTAAAACAATTCTAGAATGTAATACCTGCACCATCATCGAGAAGGTAGCCCTTACTACAAAAATAAACTGCCGTGTCGGCACCTCGCAGAAGCGACGAATGGTTGTGCGCATGCGTATACACACAAAGCAGACCACAGGACACACAGAATGGCGAAGTGTTTAACGTACAAATATTTACCGAGAGCGCGCGGTGTAAAACTATACGCGGACAGATAACCATGGAGACGAATATTCCTTATTTGTGACCAACCATCAAATTGGACAAAGCAGAAAAAATACACGAGGGACACGGCGAACAACAAAGGATTTGAAAATGACAAAAGTAAACAGGGAGATAATGGGACTGAGCAGCTCCAGCTGTGTCAACAGCAACTCTTGCTTACCGTTTTCTGAAATTTGAGATGGAGCTTAGCAATGGCGGCGTCTTTGTAAAATGGAGAGGGAGAGCATTTGATACACGAGAGAAAATCGATTTAAAGGTTAAGCCAGAGCCCAAGATAAAGTTAAGAGTAAAATTGCTAGTGAGTTAGTACCATTGTCACTAACCAATTAAAACAACTTTTTAACAAATGGGCGTCGTGAATTATTTATTTCGTTTTTGAAAAAAGTACTCGTGTTTTGGCCTTAAATTTCATTACTGAGGTCGCTGATGTCCACAGCCATTGGAACATCTTTAAACATTACCAATTAGGCTTTGATAATATAATATAAAAGTAGTCGCAACCTTTTTCTAAAACCCAGATGAGAACTGTGATGATTAAAGGCCAATATCTCTTGAACAGAAGAGGTTTTGCTGAAGTTATACAAATTAGTCTCTAAGTGTAGCCCAGTTATCCCTTGTCACCACCCTTTGTGTCAGCCAATGGTATACATACTTTTGAACAATTATAATAGACATTGATAGTAAAGCTCTTTCTATTTTACTTAGGTGGAATTTTACTGGACTCTTGGCAGACATTTACTTTTTCACAAAGTAGTACGAGTCTAGATAGTTTGTTAATCTGCAAGTAAGTAGGCAGACACATAGCAAGCAGTTTGGGCATACGACAAGTTGATCTTTGTCAAATAGAAGACGACCGCACCACAACCGACAACAGAAATTGTTAGACGAGCAAATCACATATTAGGCCCAAGGATTACAAACACATCAAATCTTTTTTGATATTTTCTGCTGTTGTGATCGCGTGCAAACCTAGGAAAATGAGGAACACCCTATCCATCAAATGAAATGTCGAAGTAAACTTTGTGTGAGCAAAACATGCTTCAAGGCAGTTTGTGAAATAAAGATTTGCTTAAGCTACAAAACCACGAAACATTTAACCACATATTCAAACCAGAAGTGTTAAAAAATTGCTGAAATATCGTTTTATGACATTACTTGGTCGATGGTAAAGTCGTATCTTAGCAGTTGTCGAATCGTCTGAAAGCTGGGGTCGAGCCGTCTTATAGTTGTAGTCGTGTAGTCACTATAGTGGTCAAATCATTTCAAGCAGTGGTCGAGTTAGCATATCTTCCTCCCAGCCACCTCAAGAAGTTCAAGATGACGCACTGTTTGGCACTAAAAATAAAAATTAGATCTCCTGCTGACTCCGATATTTAAGTAAACAACATTTTTAGCTATCCGAGTTACTGGCCATGTTAATGTGTCAGCAAAAACACTGTACCCTGTGCACGTAGACCCAAACCATCCGGGGTATCCTTTCTTACAGAATTGTGGATCGTGATCATTAGTGGAAAAAGCATTGGGGAGGGGGCCGTTGAAACCGTCATCTATTGCATTACCTGTAAGGAAGGTCGGCTGATATGACAAAGCATAGGAAGAGTTTTCTGGTCCAACAGTGAAGTTGTTATAGTATATATGTCCTTTGTGTTCCCAATTGTCGTACTCACAATACACATTGCCGTAATAGTCCGCCTGGCTCAGCAAGTGGTGAAGATTCTCCAGTCCGATGAAGTAGTGAGAATTCAGTAAGGTCTTTGCTGATGAGACGTTTCCGATCCAGGATTTCATTGTCGTCCAGTTAACATTGAAGGAGACGATATTGTTGCTCCGTATGAGAGGGTATCCAAGGCCTCCATGGTCGAGAAGACAAACAATCTGTCCAACACGTCCAACAAGCGCAAGAAATTTACACTTTGCAGACGACTTTAAAGTTTACCAGAGTTCAATGAAAGTATTTCGTCAATTATTCAGCGAAGGCGCAATACGCACTGATCCTGGGTCAAAGCGGATATGGGGGTCAGTTATGCATTCAGTTGCTTTTACCGAGACATGTGAACATAAAGAGATGGGTCAAAAGGATCACTGCTGTGTTATAATTTGCCTCAACAGTAAATTAAAAAAGCAGGAGAAAAGTTAGTGCTATGTGCTTTCCAGATGGTAAATGCCTAAAAACTCGAAAGACTTCGTGCTGACAGCAAACTCAACAGTATGCGGTCGACATTTCATATTAGGGTTTTCACATAAATGACAGATGTTTAATTGTTTAATCAGCTAGATCCTAATATCACATAAAAACAAAAACTGCATCTCTATCTTAATTAATTTTGGAGATATTGCTATTTGAAGTTCGCGATTTCTTATTTTGCACCATGTTTGAAGCTGTCATATGCAACATCTTGAAATCTTAGAAGTCCCCAATTACTTTGTATGAGAAGCTACCAACACTGGCTATCTACTCAAGTGACAAAAAATTCGTTTGCAAAAGGACATACTGGAAAAAACACATACAAATTTCGAAAAACCAGTTTTGCGCTTGGTCATTTTACACCATATTTCAAGTACTCCATTTCAAATAATAATTTACTAAATACACCACAATTTGTTTTCGAATTATCCATGATATGCTGTTGTCCTAATTTTTTTCTATAAATTTGCCAGGTCTCTTTTGGGAGATATGCAGCTTCAAATATTACAAAATCATCAATTTCTCAGGTGGAAAAAAATAAACGTTTTAGGGGCAACGAACTTAAAACAGCTATAATTTCTAATCTGCTAGTCAGACTTGATTCAATTTGGGAACACTGATAGAAAACACATGCATCTTTGAATCTTGGATAACTTATTTTAATTAGTTTTAATCTAGGTACCGGCACAAACGCCTTACCGTTGGTGGAAAGTTAGCGATCACACAAAAATCGTACGTTTTCAGTTCAAAGATTTAGTATGGACATGTTCAAAGTAGGGATGTTCAAAGTATAAAAGAGTAATGTATATACACCAGATATAATATAAGCAAAAACAGAAATATTTCGCGCTATTTTTAATTAATGATAACGAAACAGTTTCGTAATTAAACAAAGAATTGCGGTACCGTTTTATGGGTGGAAAAACTTATTGATTTCGTCTTCACAGATTACATTATCAAATTATTCAATATTCTTTTGTTCTCTTGTCTTCTCTTCTGCTTTTCTTATATCCTTTTTTGATTTCCTTCCTTCCTCTTTTCCTTCCTTACTTTTTCCTTCCTTCTTTATTTCCTCCATTCCTTTCTTTATCGTTCATTTGTTCTTTCCTCATTCATTTTCTACTTTCCATTAATGTTCAGATTTCTTTGTTTCTTTGTTCACTACTTACCCAGAAAGGTGCAGACGTTCCTGCAGGCTGTATACGCAGTGAAACAGCCGAAGAATTTGTATATCCATTTTCGTAAGGCTCCGTGCAGTCTGGTAGAAGAAAGAAAGATGGTGAACAAGTAGGTTATCAGTAATCTGTAAAGTGTGTGTGTATGTGTGGGTGGGAGGCAAGAAAGTAAGGTGGGAAAGAACGAAAAATAAATAAATTAAGGAACGAAAAAAAAAATGGCAAGAAAATAGGTGGAAGAATGGAGAGGAAGAAGAAAGATGGAAAAAGATATACTTCATTCCTTTGTACACATTTAAGTATTTTTTTAATATAAATTCACAAACAAATGCGCACGCACGCACGCACACACGCACGCGCGCGCAACGCGCATATAAAGGCATGTAGTAGAAACATAATTGTACTCTTTTTATACTTCTAATTTGTCTAATTACCTCTAATGAGTCGCTGACATGTTGTTCCTCCATACTGTATGGTACATCTACACTTTCCGTTCTCGAGAGTCCCGCCATTTTCACACCGCAGTGGTTCTGTCGTCCCGACAGGGGGCGTCGTTGAGGCTTTACTAGCCACTTCCGGTCGCACCTTAGACCAGCGCCAGATGGAGAAAGACAATAATTTATTTCAATCCTTCAATGTTCGATTTAAAATGTCAATTCAGAGAAAAAATAACTAATGCTGGTTATTAGCGTTAATCTTTATAGCCATGCTGACCAATCAGCAGCCTGTCAGAATGCATTTACTGAACCTTGGAGATTAATATGCAATTTTGTTCATTTCCGGAGGGAATACGTACAACCGGAGAATAAAACTTTATTTCTGCAAAGTGAGTAACCTAAAGAAAACAAGTGGGGAAACTATTTTTTTTAAACATGATATCACAACTCTAGAGTTGATGCGATATTTACAGAGACTGAGAACAAAACGAAAAGTTAACCTTTACCATTTGGAAGCATCCCTTCTCTGTGTCATTTTTTAGAGAGATTCCAGCTTGCAAGCTGCTGTCGCCAAAGAGACTGCAGTCAACCTGTTCGAGAGACCCTTTTCGTGGACAAACGTTGAACATGTGACAGCGGTCGTTCCGCGAACACACTGTGGCGCAGTGTGAGGTGGACCTCACGACAACGGTGTCAAGTAGAGGCCAGACGTATAGGTCATTGTCGTGGCTTTTGATGTAGTTGGTGGTCGACACACTGAGTTTGGAGGCTAACGCCAGGCGAAGAAGAAGAGACGTGAAGAGAAATCTGGAGATCATTGCGATGACAAATCTGTGCTAAAAAGAGAAAAACAAAGAAAAATAAAGATACGTGAGATATTTACTAGCTCGTAGTGGCTAGTTCATCTGATAACCACCACCAGTAGCTCCATCACTGCCACATGCTTTTCGTCTTGCCACCACAACTACGACAGTAGCTGGAAAACTCTTGATCGCTCTTATAGTGACCCGTGTTTATCATAATCGAACAACAACCATCAATATTACAACCTTTTTTGCTTCTGCATCCCGAGTTATGTTTTGTGGCAGATATGACAGAGATTTTACGAGTGAACAGACACTACAAGGCCATCAGACTTTAGAATGGTACTGCCGGGAGCTCAAGTGGTTTGTCAACATGCCAGGATTGGCCAGCAGAGTGATGACAGTGGACATGATGACAAGGATTTCAAGGATACACGCGTAGTGCAGTCCCGACTTTGATCTGCAATAACCGCCGTAACAAAAGGCGTACCCAGCCCCACAACGCATTCAATTTTTGTATACCAGAGCTTTCACTCGCTCTAAAGTAAAGGTCTCGTGATAGGAAACAGTCAAGAAAGACATACACGGAGAAAGACTATATCAATACAAAAATAAGCGCTGATAAGCTATATTTTAGAGGTACAAATAGTGTCCCTTGCTAAACACGTTAATGGCTGTGATAGAAAATGTATTTTTAATGCCACAAATCAATTGAAAGAACCCGTTTAAACTTTTAAAACCAAACGAAGAAAGAAAACATGTCTTGTATCTTTCCTTTTTTAATCGTACTTTTAATGTTTTGTGGGGAGAGTGTCATTCCTCGATGCAAAACTTTAAAGTAATTTCTTCTTCCTTCATTTCAATTGTCACATAGCCATTATCAAATCTAATGAAGCTGGGTGCTCTATCCTCTAGCCCACAGAGAGATTGTAGAAGTCTGTGCTCTAGCCTCTATGGATGGGGCCCGCGGTTGCCATATGCGTTACTAAAAATAGTTTTTATAAAGTGGACTTCCGTCATATGTCTGTCTGCTACTAGAAGAGCGGGACATAGGACTTATGATTGTTAATTTCATTTTTATTTTTACCCTTTTCAGTCTTATTTGTAATTTCTCATTAACCACTTACCAAAAAAGATAAAGTTGTTCCAGCAGGCTGTACATAAAGCGGTATGCCTAGAGAATTTCGGTGTCCATTATCGTAAGGTTTCGTGCGGTCTGGTACCAGCAAAAAAAGGCACACACACACACACACACACACACACACACACACACGCACGCACGCACGCACGCACGCAGGCACGCACGCACGCAGGCACGCACGGTCATTGAAGATGTAGTTGAAAGTTTAGCAATGTTCTTCCTAAATATTGGTGATATATTTATATGTACCTCTTATTAATTCGTTCACACGTTGTTCCTCCATATTGCATGGGGCACTTGCACTGTCCATTCACAAGAATTCGACAGTTTTCACACCAACGTTGTGCCGTTGTGCTGACAGTTAGAGTCGTTGTGATCTTATTAACCACTTTCGGTAGTACCTTGGAGCGACACGGATGGAAAATGATTTAAAGGTTAATCTGCTCGCATGCTTGTTTCTCACTAAGTTTGGCTCGCTACAGAGATAAACTTTACCAAGATAACATAAATGAGCCTACTTTAAGCAAAACATATTAACAACAATAATAACAACAAAAGTAAATCATCCAATGATGCCTTTTCTTCCAGAGCAAAGCAAAGAAACGAACCGTCGCCATTCGAAAGCAGCGCCGTCGCATGTCATTCCCCAGAGAGATTGCAGCCTGCAAGGTGCCATAATGGACAAACGTTGGTCACGTGACAGCATTCATTCCTTGAGTACACGGCGACGCACTGTGAGGTCGACTTGGCGACGAATGAGGCCAGCATTGAGTCGATGTTGTCGCAGAAACTGACGTACTTAGTTCGGACGCGATCGTCAGATGAAGAAGAACATGCATTAAAGAGAAACAGGTAAATCATTTTGATGACATGTGGTGGCAGAAAAAAATAATTTAGAGAAATAAGAATGTTAGAGAAATAAGAATAAAAATGTCTTTTGCGAGGTGTTTTCTATGTCTTGCACATGACCACAATTTCTGTTAACATCGCTGTCGCCCCCACAGTCTGATCTTATTCAGCTGCCACTTAACAATATCAACAGTGTTGAATAGACTTTGAGTCTAAAAGTGACCAGTATTAGAAATGTTGATTACATGCACCAGCGTTACTTCCTACAAGACAAATAGCAATTCATTTTGCCGCATCCGAAGCTGTGCTTAGAATTTGCTGGCATGGAACTCTTCAATTGAGGAGAAACAAAAGGCCACTAAACATGCAGACAGACCCGACGAAAGTGCTTTTTAAAGTACTTTTAGAAATGCCAGGAATTGTCCTCAGTTAGACGACAAAACTTGCGCGCTCCAGTACTAACAATAAGACCAACAAAGCAGGATTTGTTCATTTCTGGCTTTGACACACAGTCAACACACCTTTTGCCAAGTTACCTAGCAACGAACACTCACACGCTGCTGGTCCTTTCTCCCGTCAGCAGACTCAAACATTGATGGGAAATGGTACTGTAGATCGATAGATAGATAAAAGATACAGACAGCTAATAACATTTTATGACAGTAGTTTCCATCTCCTCTACCTGACTGTCTTACCCTCCCCCAAACTAATTAACGAAGCGGTTCATGAATTCGACTTCGGATTAGGGAGAAATTGGTTGTGCATCATTGCACCCTTTCTTTCAGTAAAGGAAACTGTTAGCGAGTTAGATTATGACTTCAGGGGGACTAGTGTGCACGACCACAGCCGCAGAAGCAGAGGCATGTCGTCTTGAGAGAGAATGTGGTTGTGTCTTTCGACTTGTTTATTACGACTAACGTACACAGGTGATGAGATGGCAGACCGGAGAAGAGTGATAACAGTCAATCCACCGAGTACAGTACATGGTTTTCGTAACTCAGGTTCCTCTTTCACACAATATTTGCACATAAAGCTGGAGATACTCACCTCTCTCTCCCTCTCTTTCTCTCTCTCTCTCTCACACACACACACAACGTACATATGATCAACGTGGGCATTCCGTGCACACTCAAAGGAAATAGGTATATCTATATATTCCTTTAATATATTTTTTACAGTTTTATATTAATTCTATTCAGATCATAAGCGCTAAGCTCATTGGGTATAACTGGTAGTCAAATAGTTGCAGACAAATAACTATGACAAGTCGGTTCGTTTTCGTGAAAAGAAGGCTTAAAAACAAAAACCAGGCTTAAAGTAGAATTTGAAGAATCCCAACAGCAAAACAATACAAGCCTATGTAAGCAGCACAATTATACGTTTTATTTCAACACTAAAATAATACATGGTTATTTCAATAGCACAATAACGCAACATGCTTATTTCAAGACAAGAGGCATAGCATTTGTTTACAACAAATAAATAAATAACAACAGCACTATTCGCTAAAACGTTGTACGACGTCATAACGGTCACTCATCATGTAGTTTTGAACAGATCGTGTCCTTAAGTTGTAATCGGAGACATCGGATGTTTGTTTCCTGGTGATGTGTTAATTCATAAACTCTTTGAACACGTTCATATAAAAAAAAAATTGGCAAATCATGCTGAGCAGAAAATTTTACAATAACACACCATATACAGTCAACAGGATCACCCATGATTAGTTCACAGTATGATGCTATGGCAACGACAGCAACGTGTGTGTTGTTTGAATACACACCGACTTTTGAATGCCATAGAAAATAAAGTACAAACCCGACAGAAAAGTGGCCAATGATGTCAGTCTCTCCACCGCCATGTTTGTGTTCTTCGCGAACGTCTCCAGATGGCGTTTACTAAAGGAATGCGAGCGCTCCCTGGCTTCACATCCATGCAGCATGTTTAAATAGCAAAACGTTGCAAAATAGATGTCATCACTGAGTGGTTTGGTAATCTATGCTGAACCTTGTGAAGTTAAAACTGATGTGCTGTAAAGTGCTATACACAACATTTTCAAACTAATTAGTGTTAGCTGATTAAAACAACTAGAGTTACGTCAACACCGTCGTAGCCCTAAAAAAAAACTTTTGGAACTTCACGGAGAATAAGCCAGACAGGAATTTTTCTAAATTTTTTCAAACAGAGAAAAATGTCTAGATTATCATCATTTTGTCCTGCAACTATTCGATGTCAGGACTCATATCAATTGACAGTAAAATTGGATATTCTTGTCACGCCAATGTTTAGATAGTCCATACTTTTAGCCACTCCATTTACTGGCCATGTTACCAAGTCGGCAAAAGGGCTGTACTCGGTGCAGTTAGAGCTAAACCACCCTGGGTGTCCTTTGTGGCAGGAGTTTGGATCGTGATCTGTTGTTGAGAAGAGAATGGGGCCTAGAGAATTGAAACCGTCATCCAGATAGTCAGTCGAAGATTTGGAAGTAGACTGGTAGGCCATGGCGTAGGAGGAGCTCTGTGGTCCCACAGTAAACTTATTATAATATACCCATCCCTTAGCAATCCACTTGTACTGGCAATACACGTTTGCAATGTAGTCTGCCTGGCTGAGCATATGGTGGAGGTTCTCGAGTCCAATGAAGTAGTTGGAGTAAAAGCTCATTGCTGACGAGGTGTCTCCGATCCCAGTTTTTGCTGTCGCCCAGTTCACGTTGAACGAAGTCGTCATGCTGCTCCTCAGGAGAATGTAACCAAGGCCGCCATAGTCGAGAACGCAAACAATCTGCGGAATACAGGGAAAACGAAACTCATCTTAAATTCAGCAATTGCAAGTTAAGCAGTTTAAAACGTATTTTATCATCATTATCATCATCCCCTCTTTATTTTACAGCACTTACCCAGAAGGACACAGGCGATCCTGCTGGTTGTACAAGAAGAGCTGTCCCCTCATAATTAGTTCGATATCCATTCTCATACGGCTCAGTGCAGTCTGCGAGAAAGGAGAACGAAAATACATGCTATGGTGTAATTTTAGGGAGAAAGCGGGAGAAAGCAGTGGGGGAAAGGAAGGATTCAAGATTCATAAAAGACAGAAGAGGACAGAGTAGCAAATGCCCCTCTAACCAGTTTCGAGAAGTCATCCTTGCCATGCTCACGAAGACCGCATGCACTCCGTCGTCTTTCATTTGCTCACTGAAGTCTAAAGTTAAAAAGATGTTATATCCGGGAAGAAATGGAGACCAATAAAAACACGGAAAATTCTGTTCTCCTGCTTTTTTCAACCATGTAAACCGGAGGTTATGTTGTAAAATAATAATAATAATAATACCCAGTTAATTTTCACTATATATTTCTTAACGTAGTCATGCACATTGGAACTGGTTATACTCTACATTCATCAGTCAAACATTCGTTTTCATAAATCAAGTAATTCACGAAATGCCATTGCACGTAGTAAACTCTGAACTGTATGCTTTATAAGTTTCAACTTGTTGATGCAACACACACACACACGCACGCACGCACGCACGCACGCGCGCCGCACACACACACACACACACACACACACACACACACACACACACACACCATAATTGATGTAGTATAAGATTTAATAATATTCTTCTTAAATATTCGTAACATTTCTACGTACCTCTTATTAGTCGTTCGCACGTTGTTCCGCCATATTGTCTGGGACACTGGCATCGTCCATTTACAAGAGTTCCGCCATTTTCACACCGCAGTGGTTCCGTTGTGCCTACAGATGGAGTCGTCGTGGCTTCACTAAGCGCTTTCTCTCTCACCTTAGAAATGGCAGTTGGAGAAAAGGATTCAAAAGATAACCTGATGACATTCTTGTTTATTTAATAACTGGATAAATGAGATTGCACCCGTACGGAGACACATCTGACATCTGATTGTCCGATGGAATAATGTCCCTTAGGCAAACCGAGTCGATGGGGGTCTGCTCTCCATCTTCTTTTCCCTCGTCCATCTTATTCTTTCTGTCGTTGTCTGTGGATCTTGATGACAACTGCTCATTTGTGCATTTAATGAATCACCTGCTTATTTTCATAACTGCTTTGATGTCCGCGCCAGGTTTTTTTCTCTGGTCTCTGCATCTGCACCCGCACCTGCCATATTCTTCAGTTTACTGCATTTTTTACAGTTTCTGTTCTCTGGTCCACGTGATTTACCTGCTTGATACATTTTTCAGTGCGTTAGATATGGATCTACCCGTTTCAACAGCGAAGGATAAAAAATTTCGTGTTCCGTTCTGTACTGCTATTCTGTTCAAGCAATATCTTTTCCCGTAATCTGTGTTCACTCCGAAAATAGATATACTGATTTTGTTATTGATTGTTATATTCCACCAAATTTAGCCAACGTTCGCTGTACTCATGTAAGGGAGTAGCTAAAATAATCGCCTTTAGGATTTGGCGAACTGTGTAAACAGTAAGTCAAGAGAAAGAACAGTCGTGGTTTACGTAACACACACACACACACACACACACACACACACACACACACACACACACACACACACACACACACACACACACACACACACACACACACACACACACACACACACAAAGAGAGAAATGCAAAGAGACTTACCCTCTCTAACTGAAAGCATCCTCGCCGTGTGTCGTTCTTCACAGAGTTTCCAGGCTGAAAAGCACCTTCGTCGAAGAGATTGCAGCTAACTTGTCCCAGAGGACCGTCAAGCGGACAAACGTTGATCACGTGACAGCGGTCGTTCCGTGAGCACATTGCGGCGCAGTGTGACGTGGACCTCGCGACAGCGGTGTCCAGTACTGGACCCACGTAAAGGATGTTGTCGCAGCATCTGACGTACTTGGTGGTCAGGGTCGACGTGCTGAGTTCGGAGGCGAACGTCAGACGAAGGAGAACAGGCGTCAGGAGTAATCCGGAAATCATTGCGATGATGTGTGAGAAGAAATGTAGGTACGTTAGAATATATACATATATGTGTGTGCGCGCGCGCGATGTGTGGCTTGTCCTAGGTCCTCACCATCTCTTACAATACCCTCAACATCAGTACCACATCGATTTCCACGTCTTCTATTGTCTTAGATTCAGCCACAACAAAGACGGAAAAACTTTTTTGCGTGAAATCATGAGTGTGAGCGGGTCACTATTAACCGAAGCTCTACTTCTAGCACGGCAAATGTATATACTCCTTCTGCGGCAGCCTCGTGATTATTGGGAGAAAAGGACGGAACTTTTGCGCTGAAGTAGGCAGAAATGGCATTCAGTCATAAAAGGAATAACTTGTGCATAAAGATATAAAGCTGAAGCCAACACGATGCAATACCGTTGAAATGAGCATAGAAAACGTGACTAGGTGAGCTCCGACTTTGATATACAATCGCCACACCTTTATACAAGGGAGCGACATGCACCAACACACCGCTGCTTCCTCTTGTATCTTCAGCACGCTGCACGTGCATCAAATGTCCCCATGGATTTGATCTCTCTCTCTCTCTCACACACACACACACACACACACACACACACACACACACACACACACACACACACAGAAACATGGAAGCATCGGAAACTAACAACAGCGAGAAATAAACCAAATAGAGATAGACTCTCACAGAAGCCACACATCGATCCTACAGTAAACATTGTGTTAGGAGTTAAGATCAAGTTAGAAATATATAGTTTTTTTTTGGGGGGGAAGGGGAAGAAATAGCTGCCTTTTCCTTCTTTCTTGCTTGTCTGTACGTGGGTGGAGGGGCTGCTTTTGCGGTGAGGGGAGGAGATCTTGTTGTGTACGTGATGCCAAACCAGTCGTGCATGTGAAAAGTGAGGAGTAAATTTTTTTTATTCCTTGTTTTCTTATCTGGACATTTATTTCCCGAATATGTGATTACAGCAAATGTGCATGTCAACTTTGTCATAGTCACATAAAAGACGTTCTCACACATTCTTTCCTAGAACCCACTGATGTGCCGTCATGGGGAGATAAATAACATTTTTTTGTCATTTTACTCAAGAGGAAAGAAAAAACCTATACCAAGAGTTTTGTTATGCCATTTCAAGTGTATGCAGTTTGAAACCTTGCGTCTATGTAAATATTTTACATGTTCTCTTGAGTGTTGAGCAAAAGCCTGCCATCAAATATGATTCTAACAGACCGAGGTTTGACGAGCAGCGAGACGATGGAACAGCAAACAGAGGACTACGTCACTGGATTATTTGGCGTGTTGTTACGTCAACATTATACAGCTATGAGAAAGTAGAGCTGACGAGTGGTTACAACCAGTCATTCCACTTCAACTTTCACACAGCGCTTACTGACTGCACGCACACACGCAGACACCCACACAGACACAACTTTGTAATGAATATATGTATGCACGCCTTTCTTCAAGTCGCGAACACAGCACTGCCAAAAACAAATAAAGGAAGAAACCACTCAAAAGGAATAATTTCTGCATTTTAATCCATTTTCCATTAATTTTTACTTCTGTTATTACTTCATCGACGAGACCACTTTAAGAAAGTCTTGCTAAGGAAAGAAATGACAAAAAGGAAAGAATAGGTATATATTTTTTATTCATTTATTATCCAGTAATTCACTTCTGTTCTTATTTTAACGCCATGAATCCTTTAGCTAAGAGTAGGTGTGATCAAATACTTTTACACAGTACTGCAGCTGTGCTGTACAGAGGAATACCTAAGACTGTTTTAGTTGATTGCGAGAGAGGACTCGAGAAGATAATAAAAATCAGCATAAAATAATTTTTGGCGAAGTCTAGTAACCAATCATAAAGCTGTTGGAAATCTGTACAAGATTCTTAGTTTAAATAGACAGAGCATATTTTCTTGAAATAGTGTATAGAAAATTAGTATTTGCATATTGTAAGAACTCATCTTAAATGGCACTCATCATCCGGTCAACAAGACTAGCGTTATGATTGTACATGGATTAGTTTGTGTGGTCAAGGCCTCAGTAGGGACTATGTGTTAGGCATAACTGTGTAGTTTAGGCATTTTATTTGTAGATAGATATGTCGTCCCATGACCTATGTCAGGAGGTTAGAGAGTGAGGAGTTAGAGACCTCCTTTTTCTCGGGACCAGCTCTCCTTGAGGGTGGTGACTATCTCTTCTCCCTCGCTGCCTTATCTTCCCCAACCCTCTTTGAAGTCAGGTACCCATTCCCTCCAGCTGGGTGGACTGGGGAAAGTGACCTGCGCTACACGGGTATCGAACCAGTGCACCTCTCAGTTCGGACACTAGCGCTCTAACAACTCGCCTATCCGCGTCCCCTAAGGTCTAGGCACGTATCTCAGAAACAGAAAAGGGTTATTTACCCACATTTTGGAAAAAACAATATCTTGTTCTGTGGTTTACCCAGCGTGAGAAAACAAACACGCTACACCCCACACATTCTTTGATAAAGAGACACACGTAACGATCTGTTTTTCAAAACGCATTGTTTTGAGAGAGCGGTTGTGTGGATGTCGTGGAAATGAAACTCAATATTTGAGTGTGGTGGTAAAAAAAATTAAACATAGACTGCCATTGATGATAACGTCAACTTCTACACGGTCATGTTTGCTTTCTTTGGAGACATCTTCACATGTCGTTTGCCGAACACTTTCTCACGTGACATATGTTGCAATCAAGTGATGGACAGGCCCTGGCTGGTGGGCTCTGCTTATTCCCATACTAATATTCGTAAGGCAGTTCTAACTATGCTCTGCTAATGAATATTTGTATTGGTCATCAATCGCTCATTGCGTGCCTTTTTCTTGAACTGCTCTGGTTTTTCGATTTTTAAACTGCAAAAGTAGGCGTCAATCATGCTGGTTATATGACATTACGACTAACTTATGTAATTAAAATAAATGTCTAGCCAGTTTGTCAGTTATTAAACGAAGAAGTATAGAGAAAGTCTGAAATGTCAGTTGACGTTAAAACTAGATTTCCTGGTCACTCCAATATTCAGATGCTTAATACTCTTAACCGATCCAGATACAGGCCATGTTACCACATCGACAAAAGGACTGTATCCTTTACAATCCAAACCAAACCATCCGGGGTAACTTTTATTACAATGATGCGTATCGCGATCTGCAGTAGAGAACACAACAGGGTTCTGACCATTAAAGCCGTTATCCAGTTGCTCGCTCTGTACAAAATAGGTTGACTGGTAGGATAGGGCATAGGATGTGTTTTCTGAGCCGACAACAATGTTATTGTAGTATATCCATCCTTTATATGCCCCATTGTCGTACACGCAAAACACGTTGCCCTCATAATTCGCTTGGATTAACAAATAGTGGAGGTTCTCTAGTCCGACGAAGTAGTTAGAATTATAGACTTCGATTGTTGAGGAGCTGATTCCAATTCCGGTCTTTGCTGTCGACCAGCTCACGTTGAAGGACAATTTGTTGTTCTGCAGGAGCACGTAACTCAGGCCGCCCCAGTCGAGAACACAAAAAATCTGTGAAATATTTGAAATGAGAGGGACAAAAAATCCCAAAGGTTTTAAAGTACTTGGTTGGTAGGCGATATTAAATATATATATATATATTAACAATATTAACAGTTTTTAAATTGTAGATTTTCCAAATGTTTTCCTCTAACAGACTATCGGAAGTAAAAAAAAAAGGATTCTAATACAAGTATATTGAAGTCATGCTATAACAAAAGAGATCAGCAAATGTGATGTCACAATTGTACGATTTTTTGTTGTAGAAAAAACACGTTTGTTCCTCACTTTCACTCCTTCGATGCTGAACTTTATGATGTTACACTCGATATTTTTATCTGAATATTAAGGAGGGATTAACATCAAAGCTGCATTTTCTTGTCAAACTTATACTGTCTAAATATGAAAAAAGTATATTATATAATACAATCATTAATGTGAAACAACAATTTCGCTATCTTCTTTATCTAAAACTTTCAAAATCTATAAGAATTAAGAATTGTTTATTTGTGCAATATAGAAATATATATATATATACACATAAAGCAAAGTGATTTGCTTATTGACAAATATTGTTGGGTGCTCAATATTGTCCCCCGAATTCTTTCCTCCATCTTCTTCACTCATATTTATTTCTTATTTTTAATTTATTTGATTTTTTGTTTGTTTGTTTCTTTCTTTCTTTTACTTCCTTTTTCTTGCTTTCCTTCTTCCTTACATTTTTCCTGCTTTCTTTCTTGCTTGTACATTTTAATCTCATTTTCGTTAGCATAGGCTTTCCTTGCTGTTCGTTACTTACCCAAAATGGTGTTACGGTCCCTGCTGGTTGTATAAGTAATGAAATACCCGGATTTCTGTAGCCATTTTCGTATGGTTCTGAGCAGTCTGATACGAATGAGAAAGCATATATTACGTCATCAGTAGCCTTATAAAGAGACAGAAACTTGAGAGCGAGAGAAAGCCATCAAAAATAAAAGAGAAATAGAAGGAAGACAGAAAGATGAAAAACTGAACGAAAGAAAATTATCAGAGGAACGGAAGAACATAAAAAAGAAAGAATTAAATGAAAGGAAAACAAAATTAGATAGGAAGATGGTAGAGTGAATGAAACATAAAAATATCAAGCATTCGCTCATCTTCGTATCCACCTATCGTACACTTCGGTGCACGCACTCGCTCACAAAATGAAAGAGAGAGGGGGAAGTAAAGCAAGAAACAAAGGCATTTGTACTTAAAATGTGTTTTGTAACCGTCGTTTACCTCTGATCAGTCGTTGGCATGTTGTTCCACCATACTGCATGGGGCATTGACACCGTCCGTTCTCGAGAATTCCACCATTTTCACACCGCAGTGGCTCTGTCGAGTCTACTGTTTGAATGGTGGTTGTCTCCTCATTAATAACTTCCGGTCGTACCTTAGCCCAACATAAATAGTGATTGTAGATTATTTCAAAAACATTAAGCGCAAATGCGTTTTAGTCGTTTGAAATGGATATTTATTACCTGGTAAATCAGATTCAGACCCCATTAAAAAAAAATTCTCGTGGAAAGAATATACAGTATAGCCTTCTCTTGTACTTCGGTTTTAACCACGCGTTACTTATAGCGACACCTAGTAATTGGTTTCAATGTTGTTGTTGTTTATTTAGTTGGAAAGTGCTTCCACCTTGCGGTAATTTCGCACTATGGGGGGAAAGGGAGGGGGGAGGAAACCGGAGTACCCGGAGAAAACCCCCGCCGCCCAGCCGTGCGAACAGGTGTCACATACAGAGAGTGTCCCGAGACGAGATCTGAACCCTGAGCCGCTCACTGCAGTGGTGACAAGCGAGTGTTTTAACCACTACACTACCGGGGGCCCTCCCTTGGTTTCAATTAAAATTATATACTCGGATATTTGAATGCTTTACATATAATGTGTATATTAAAAAGCTAAATTATTTATTTAATTTGTAAATAATATAATCGGATATTTGAATGCTCTATATATAATATAATACTTATTTAACTTTTTAATTATTCAAATCTTTAATATTTATATTAAAATTGTTATTTATTATTAAAATTACAACACTATTTATCATGAAAGTATGTTTAGTCAGATGTGTACATATTCCAAGTTTACTGTACACAAGCATTTCTGTACAATTACCCAAATACAAAGAGGAAGACACAAAAAAGTTGAGGAGTATTTCGTAGCAGTGAGCATCATGACTACAGCCATCTTCGAAAAAGAAAGCAAAGACACTCACCTTCACCATTTGGAACCAACCCTGTCGAGTGTCATTTTTCAGAGAGTTATCTACCTTGGAGCTGCTGTCACCATGGAGATTGCAATCAACTGGTCCAGGACCACCGCCGCTGATCACGTGGCAGCGGTCGTTCCACGAACACACTGCGGCGCAGTGCGAGGTGGACCTCACCACAATGGTGTCCAGCACTGGGCCGACGTACGAGTTGTTGTCGCAGCATCTGATGTACTTGCTGGTCGCGAGACTGGGCTGGGAGGCGAACGTCAGGCGAAGAAGGACAGGTGTCAGGAGAAATCCGAAGATCATTGTAATGACAGGCTTGGTTAAAAAAAAGGCATCAAAGTTTTGTTGCAAGATATGTGAAGGAGATATATTTTGTTTAAAGGACCTCACGGGGGACTACTCACATCACTACCACTTAAATGGTTGCTTACATCTTCCTTTGTCTCAACACTACCACAGCTAAAAAGCAGCAACAAACTGTTCCCCCTTTTAAACTACAAAGAGAACACCATCGGCAGCATGACCTTTTCTAGCAAGATAAATTCTGCTGAAGCATTCAAAGCGCTGCTTTGCGTCTGCACGGGTGGAGTTTTTGGATTGCAGAGATACAGAAGGCCATCAAACATGCTGACGAGAACCCGGGTACCTGTCAACATATCTTGATTGGCTAGAAAACGGTGGTCAATGCCGACATGCAGCACTGCAATCAGCTTGATCAGCGATTGGCTCAGTGGCGGCCGTGAGGAACAATTGCCACACCCTTTCAGAAGGGAGGTAACTTGTATTACACTTACCCACAGTTCGCTGCCCCTTCCGCCTTCAGAACCTGGCACGTACAGAAGTGTACTACACACTACAGAAGCGAATAAAGAGGAAAATATCAATACCCAAGCCAGTAGGGAGACAGCGGGTAAAGGTCAAGAAAGAAAAAAATCGCCTTAAAAAAGTATTAAAAAGTACAACAATCTAACTTGTCAGTTCTGCTTTTAAGGTCGAGTAAGAAAAGAACTCTCACTCCCCCCAAAAAAAATTTCACAGCTGACCAAGAAAAACAAGGATCTTTCAGGAATTATTGTTTAATTCCCATATTTATCCTGTTAATATGTATTTTGAAAAAGTCATGGTTTGTTAGTGACCTAAAAATATTCTATACATAAGCATTTGTGGTTATTTTACTTACCTAAGGCTGTGCTCGACCAGGCAAATGTCGAACGTTTGACAAGTTTTGCAAAGTTGTGTGTGAAGGTTCGGGACATTAGCACTTCGCTCGGTTAATGAGGGCCTTTAGACCTGATCACCTCAACCTTGAACAAAAGGCAGTTACTAAGACGGCAGATGTAGACAAATATGCATCTGAGCCCCATAGGTGTCATGCTTTGCAACTGTCAATGGTTATTCTATCGTTATAGGCTAATGGAGTTTAAAAGTATGAGCGCTAGGTGACATGCATGAACTGAAGGCGCGCGCGCACACACACACACACGCACACACACACACACACACACACACACACACACACACACACACACACACACACATGAAGACATGAAAAGTAGCTCCGCCTCACACTCCCGTACACATTTCTAAAAAATAGTTGAAAGCAGATAGTGCAAAAGAACTATCATTTATTTCTTTGTTCACATGTTTAACTACCTTATCGTAACGACACCATGGCTTTGTGACTAAATTTAGAAGATGAGTAAACACAGCTATGTTCGAATTTCTATTACACAAAACCTTCTAGAGAAGTCACACAAACAAAAACAGAAATAACGAAGAAGAATATTTGATTGACTTTTCTTACAATATTTAAATTTCACCGAAAAAATATACGATGTTATTACAATAGAATCTTGTAAAGTATATAAAGCATAGCAGCATCAATTTTGGGTAGAGAGTTACACATAAAGCAGTAATGGGAAAGTTTCACGGAGATTGTGAAAAAGAATATTAATTACACAGTTCTGAACGCACTATTTTATCAAGTAACAAACAAAATGTTTGGAGTTATAAGAAGTTTAAGATGATGCCTTAATTAAGAAACATTCAACTCCATCATCAAAAGCTGACAGGAAACAGCTAGTATTTATGAGACTATTTAAGTGTCCAAATCTAAGACCGTACAAAATTTTACTTTTCGATTCGAGACACCCTCGACAATGTTGCAAGTCTGACTGACTTATTGGCAATCTCAAACATTTAGGTCGTCAAGAAGGAGTCATTCGCTCTCTAGAAAAGAGAATTTAATTAGTTACCACCGGATTTATGTCACTACACAGGCAACACAGAACACGATCAAAGATCCAGACACCAGAGAGACGAGGTCGTGGGATCATTCAAGGGCTTTTCTGATCCGGGCAACTAGGGGACAGCGCAGTTGCCATGTCGACGAGGGTTGAAGAAGGTCAAGAACACTTCGCATACAGGACTCAGAATCTTTGTCCAATCGGAGCTATTCAAAAGTAATTAAAACTTAATACGTTACCTAGATAATTCTTTGTGATTGTACTGTTGTAGTTATTAGTGTATTTTGTTTTCAAAAATAATTATCATTCTTGTTTAAAGAAACATAACTTTACCCCTAACCAAAAATAATTAACTATTTTTATAGTTTATTTCTCTCAACACGTGTTTTGTCCTTTAGGTTTGTTCTTTTGACAATTTCAGGGCAAGAAAGTAGAAGGCTTGGCAAGCCTAGACGGGTTTGGAAACGCCAGTGACATACACTCGACGGATCTTAATGCCAAATGAAAACGAGATGGGTTGACATTTCAATTAATGGGCTGACGATGACGTCTCAACTGATGGGTTGACCTATCAATTAAAAGGTTGATTTCTCCACTGATTGGCTGGCGCATCAATTGACAGTAAAATTTGAGGTCCTGACCAAACCTATATTGATATAATGGAGAGGAGTAAGTGAACCATTCACCGGCCACACCAACGGGTCGGCAAAAGGACTGTACCCCGTGCAGTCGAAACCAAACCACCCGGGGTATGATTTATTGCAGGAGAATGGGTCGTGATCCCAAGTGGAAAAGGCGTTCAGATAGCGTCCCTTGAAACCGTCGTCGTAGAAGGGCTGGGCGAACGTGTACGACATTGCGTAAGACAAACTTTCTGGTCCGATGGCAAAGTTGAAGTAATGTGTCGTGGCTCGATCTGGAAGAGTGTTGTAGGTGTAATGCAGGTTGGCCTGATAGTTTGCCTGCCTCAACAAGTGGTAGAGGTTTTCCAGTCCGATGAAGTAGTGAGCATCGGACTCGTTCTCCGACAAGTTGTCCCCGATCCAAGTCTTTGCTGTTGTCCAGCTGGCGTTGAAAGAGATCGTGTTGCTCCTCGTTAGAGCATACCCTACGCCTCCCCATTCGAGGACACATATCATCTGTAGAAAGGTCTGATATGTATAAAACCCCCCGAATCGTGTAAATACATTGGTAGGTCTTTTACATCTTGAGTTGTTTAAACTAAGGAATGCATCAGGCGAAGAGTACAGAGAATACAAAAATACTGAATGCATATGTTCACCTATTTGTTGGAGGAATTAGAAGCAAAATGTTTAGTTTTTGCATCTATATTCTAAATTCAAACAAGTTTCAGACAAAAAAAAGAAATGCATCTTTATCTTTTCTTTATGGTATTGTTGCTAATGCAAATAAGGGATTAATTTTTTTATACAAATGTGGAAATGGAAACTAATTTCCTTCACAAATATCGATCAGTCCTCACATACCCTGAAACGTACGGCAGTTCCTGCAGGTTGTATCAGGAGCGCCTTGCCCGGAAAGGGTAAAATATGTCCACTTTCATACGGTTCGGTACAGTCTGTCAACAGCGAAAATAATTCAAGCGCCAGAATGTACACCGGTCCTTATCGCGCAGTCGAGTGGAAAATAAAGAATCAAATTTAGAGAAAGGGGGAAGAAGAAGTAGCCAAAAGTCAGAGAAAGAAACAAATTAAACTTTCTTAATATATCTAAGGGCCATTTCATTTCAAACCGTCAATGGTACGTCGTATTGGCGATGTCAGTAAGTAGTAACATTTTTCAGATAAAAAAGTCTGTCCGTACCTCTGATTAGTCTCTGACATGTTGTTCCGCCATATTGCATGGGGCACTGACATTGTCCGTTTTCAAGAGTTCCGCCATTTTCACACTGCAGTGGTTCCGTCATGTCTACGGTGGAAGTCGAAGTGGCCTCACTTTCTTCTGGTCGAACCTTCGGAGCCATAAAGAAAGAGCACATGCAAGTTGTTGTATGGTGTTTACTACGCGTACCATATACTGTGTTCATTCAACGACGTTTTGGTTACATTTTTTTTGTTAAATTGTCAAAGGACTCACCGTAAACCGATGCGTTGTAGAACTACATCAGAGAAACCTGCCTTCTCAACCCAAAAATGTCTACCTGAATGTTTATTTGTGATGTATTCGTAATACACAAAGCTAAAGCGTTCATACAGTAGTCGGGTACACAGTTACAGCTACCTAGGTACTAACAGGACACCAGAAATCTCCGGGTAAGTCGTTTCCCTAGGGCAGCAGGGAGAATTCAAGGACAACTAACCCCTCAAGGTCAGGGTCAAGGACGCTCACCACGAAGGCGACTTGCCGTAGCTCGCTAGCATTACAAATAAACAAGCGATTTGCTTCCGAACTTAAAAAGCGGTCCAGACTCCGCAGTGTTGTTTTACCCTGAATCTGTAATGATAAAGCGGAGGTAAAGATGCTCTGGGACAATACAAAAAATTAAATAGTATACGGAAGGGTGGGGGTGGGGGGTCTGGACGTCGGTTTATAACTTCGGAAACAAATCCCTCTTGCTTAAGTTCCCAGTTTTGCCCTGAGGAAACGACTTACTCTCTCTCTCTTCATGACTTCGGCCCCATGACGCTAGCAGTCGCCTGTCATGGCCATGCACTCCGTCCTCTACCTTTTCATCACTTACTCACTACAGAACTTTTTGTGGAGTTATCATGATTCAGTTCGTAACTGTAAAAGATAAAGTTTGAGAAGTGAGAAGAGACGGACTTAAACTTAAACAACCAAGAAACACTTGTGTCTTTATTTTTTACTTTCCTGGTGTTTATCTATTTTTTTTTATTTTATTTTATTTTATTTTATTTATTTTTTATTTTTTATTTTTGCTGCGCAATGAGCATTCTTCCGAATGGATACCTGCGCATTACAAATGGACATCATCATCATCATCATCATCATCATCATCATCATCATCATCATCATCATCATCATCATCATCATCATCATCATCATCATCATCATCATCATCATCATCATCATCATCATCAAGTGTGGACTGTTGGTGACTTCCTACTTTATTATTTCAATGGCTAAGTATCACGTGGTTTTGTTGGTGATTGTTTTTTTATTTGGAGCTTCACTCGCGCCCCTAAGAACCCTCTTAAAAGACCACATCATGCTGAATAGAAAACAATTTTGAACAATTTTTTAACAATGGTCATACAATGATCATTGTATTTTAGTCGCATACTTGACAATATGTCTTCTTTAGAAGGACGAGAAAAGGCGCGTTAAGCTGCTTTTCCTTACTGTCTGTATTTATTACTTATGTTAATTACTTAATTCCTTATTTCGAGCTTGATGCAAGGATTTACAGTAATTTAGTGTTCATATGAGCAGCTATGTCTCTTAAGCAATTTTGCTTCCAACCTTCTTCGTGCTGCTTATTATCGTAAGAGCAGCTCTTTTCGCTACACTCTCTCAGTCCTAACTACAAAGATTCTCGCTTGTTCTTGAGCTCTTTTCAGATAATTTGAATATCTAATTATAAGACCATGGCAACTATCTTCTTGCTGGCTAGCCACAGTACCTCATTCACAAGCTCCGAAAAGTTAAAAATTGGGCTCCTCATCTCGTTCTTCAGTCCCACAAATCTAAACACACACCACACCATTCCTGCCTACTCTTCACAGACTATTAAGGCAAAAATTTCAACACTTTGCAATGGATTCTCTACTGTCTGGCCCCCAGTATGTTTTTCTAATCTATTGTCTGTTCCCGCTCCTGCTAGAGACCTCATCCAACACTCTATCATTCTGTCCATTTTGCCAACGCAGACCATCACATATGGACATCTGTTCTATTTTTAACAACGGAACTCTCTTTCACACCACAATCACCACAATCACCAGAATCACATTTCTAAATCAAATTCAGCATTCAAGCACTCATTGAAAACACACGTTTAAAAATCTGTGGTTTCTTTTTTTGGTAGTCGTTTTGCTAGTATTATGCCTCAATAAATTTATTTTTAAACCGTATTTAGCTAGTCAAAGGAATTATTTAATACTAAATTTCTGTATTTAATTTCTTTATTACCTGTTTTTTTCTTTAACGTGTGGCATAGTGGCTGAGTGTTTTTTTGTGTATCATAGTATGCCATGTCTTTTAATGTCATTCCTTCTGTGCTTTCTTTATTGTTGGCCAGCGCAGAGAGTACAACATGTTTTGAGTGTAATGCCTCGTGATACACATATACAATTAAATTAAATTGAAATTTGTTTTTGAAGTACGGTAATATAAATTTCAGCTTGCATTAGGCTCAAAAGTCCTTTAAACTGCTTTTAAAACTATGAAGGAGCATCAGACAGCACAGCTTCAGAAATTGATTGTGACTGCAAGCTTTACACAACAAAATGGAAACAAAGGTTTACCAAGAGCCTGACCTTCACCATTTGCAGGCAGTCTTCAAATACACCGTTTTCCATAGACATTTGATCCTGGAAGCTGCAATCGCCGAGAAGACTGCAGTCAACCTGTCGTAGATGATCGTCACGCGGACAAACGTTGATCACCTGACAGCGATCGTCTCGCGAACACACTACGGCGCAGTGTGAGGTGGACCTCACGACAACGGTGCTCAACACTGAGCCGATGCATAGGTCGTCGTCGTTGCAGCTAATGTATAGGCTGGTAGACACGCTGAGTTCGGACGCCAGCGTCAAGTGAAAAAAAACAGGCGTCAGGAACAATCGGGAAACCATTGCGATGGCAATCTTGCTGGCAAGAAGTAAAAACTTAAAAATGAGCTATGACAACCTTGTCTTTTGCTTCAATTGCAGCAAATTCTCGTCCACTACTGAACCAGCTCTGCAGCTTCTTCTGCTAGCACTACACACACTGTCACATTATGGCGTCCACCTTCTGCCGTTGCCATGGAACATTTGGGAAATCAAAGCCATTACAGGACAATATGTCCACGGTTAAGGATCTGACATTACGTTTCAGTCGCTGCGTATGTTTACAAGAGGAAGCACCTAGAAGGTGAGGTCAGTTTGTTGTACTGATGCAGAGCTCTCAGTTGAATAAAAAAATCTCAACTCTCACAACACACACAACACATTCAAAACATAGGAATGCCTAGGAGTTAGCAAACATCCACTATTTGCTACCATTAGTGAAGAAGGACAAAACACAATGCAGAGTTCATCAGCTCAGTTTTGTTTGTTTGGTACAAATTTCCATTCGATCGACATCCGCAAACAGTACTCATCCCCTCTCTACCTCGAGACTTTTCCGTACCCACCGCTTATACTCCTGCAAACACTAGTTTGCTGACTGACGGATTTCACGTCTTTTCCTCGTTGCCTCATTTTTCAATTTCATTTCTTTTTTCTTGTCATGTTATTTTTTATTTTCTTGGACCCCAGGGGGCTGACTGCTGCAGCTTGAACCAGCCTGACTGCTTAGTTAAGCAACAGTGTGAGAGCTACAGCCGCTTGCTCGGTAGTCTGATCTAGTTGTAGCTGACTTCCTTCAAGCCTTTCATTTTCAATTCTTAAATATTAAAGTTCTGTCTGCCAATTTGTCTACTCCTGTAGTCCAATACATCGTGCCTTATTTCAAATAGGCACCTGCAAGTAGCTCTGCACACTGAAAGATTGTATGTTCAATATGGTTCAAGTTGTTATATAGATCTGACAGGTCTTACATAAGGCCATGAATATCTGTTGTATATTTTGGTAAGTAAAAGCTACTAGTAACTGGTGCATCTCCGATATTCTAAGTACGTTTCTGTCAGAATGTTTGTCTGTCTGTCTACCCTCACGCCGTGGTATCTCTCCTCTGTGGATTATGAGTTCATTGTTTGGTTTGTTTGCTTATCGTGAGCTGTAATTTTCTTAGTTTTCACCATTTGATTGCTGTCTTAACCTACAACATAGTGCTGATATATATATATATATATACATACTTCTCAACACACAGAACATATTGGTGTACATTTTTTCTACTTGGGTCAAACTTTCAACTTGGTTTGAGAACTTTTTTCCCCGTTATCCTGTCTACTCTACTCAGCGGACTGCGGTGAGCTCCACCTATTGTCTGTTACTATGTCGTCTTGCCAGATGAAGGCAGTAAACAGGGAGATAATAGAACAACTGGTAAAACAAAACGCTCACTATTCTTTTCACTGGCGTCTTCTCAAAAGGATCCCACGCATAAAAACCACTCACGATGATGATCATGCACGTGCGTATGTGTGTGGGTGTGAGTGAGATAATGTATATTGAGATGGGTGGTAGTGGATGTGAATATGTACAGTACCTCTTGGATAGTGAAGAAATAGTAAAAAATACCGAATTAAAATGAATTGTTAGTGTACATATTTGTATGTGGATTATATGTTAGTATGTAAATTTATTTTGTTAAATATACAAGTACAAGAAATATTAAAAAAAACAAAAAAACCTGAGTCTCTATCTTTATTAGTTTTAGAGATATTGCTATTTGAAATTCGTGATTTGCGTCACAAATTTACTACCTTATTTTGGACCATGTTTGAAGCTGTCATATGTAGCATCTTGAAATTGTTTAAGTCCCCACGTACTTTGTATGAACAGTTACCAACACTGGCTATCTACTCAAGTGACTAAAAACTTATTTGCAAAGAGACATACTGGAAAACATACATCAAAATCTGAAAAAACACAGTTTTGCGCTTGGTTACGAAGACACGATATTTCAAGTGCTCCATTTCAAATAATTTACTCAATACACCTAAAAATAATTTTTCAAAGTAACCATTATATACTGCTGTCCTAATTGTTTTCCTACAAACTTGCAAGGTCGCTTTTGAAATAAACTGCTCTCTCACGTTCACCTAGGGAAGCACGTGGTATTTTGCACGTGGATCCAACTACGTCATTTTAAAGTTGACGTATATTTTGCGTCACCTGTTATTGTGCTGTAGATCTGTTACATTTCTTTAAAAAGTACTTCACCATGTCTGCCAATCTTCGTGGCCTTAATTCAATGTGTACACATCAATATCCATGTAAAATCTTGTGAACGCGAGCACAAATTCCGACCCAACCATCAAATTGCGTTACACTGCACACAAAAAATGGCCATCGCGCGGCTGCCGATTTCCGTGCCGGGTACCATTTATCTTCACAAAATACACATGATTCTTCCAGTCACACAAAACAAAGACATACTCTGAACACATGACGAGAAGTGGTTCTTTATTGTGATTTAAAAGTGATATTTCTGTTCCTGATAGTTAATGAAATACTTTGAACTGAAAGCAAGATATTTTTGTGCGATCGCCGAGTTTCCACCAGGGGGAAGGCGCGTGTGCCGGTACCTAATGTTAGCATGCACATTATGTATAGACATACCTGTGATAGATGAATAGAGAGATAAATATGAATATGGTGTGAATACCACTGGACTAATCCTCCCTCACAATAACTGTTGTACTAGCTATAAATACTCTGCTGTTGTAACTGTGAGCAAGTATTTTAAATTTTGTATAAATTTGTTAAATGTCACATAGTAATATCGTTAGAACAATCATCCGAAGTGTCAACAAAACAGCTGCATCTTTGTTAATATAATTTAGTAGTAATGGCTTCTTAGAAAGAGACCTGCTCTAGGAAAAAGTTCAATTCTCTTCCCTCATTCCATGCATGCATAGATGTGTGCCTTCATAAGTGTTTAGGCAGGTATAGGTATGCAGTCAATGGTCAAACTGAAATGAGTGGTTAGAATATAGTGTACGCAAAAGAGAGACAGAGAGAGAGAGAAAAAAAACAAGAGTGGGTGTGTGTTTTATTATTGACTTTTTATTAAAAAAAAACATAAATCCATTACTATGTTAAAATGTTTTCAAAAACTTAACAGTTCTGTTCATATCTACACAATGTACATGTTCCATGAATTAATTAATCAGTTTATGCGTTCTGCTGTACCCCCTGTTTATTAACCAATCTCTACTTTCCTTCATAATGTAATGTCACCAATCTTACAACACTGTCACATACAGAACAATAGTGTGTTTGAGCGGGTGGAAGATATTGTATACTATCTAAGCATAAATATTTTTTTTAGCAAGCTTGCCTGCTCTCATGTCTTGTTTGGCCGTCCGTTCGTCTGTCCGATTAACTCTTTCATCAAGGAATGGAAGATAAACCTGGCATGTTTGCTCGTGCGCTGCTCTCGCTTCATAAGCAAAGGGCAGACAGCCGATGCGTGGAACTACAGACGGCCGACACACTCTCTCTTGACATCAACATCTTTATTGACAAAATCTTCAACGACAATTTGCTCTCGTCAGAAAGTTTAGGGCTAGATCGAAAGATACAATTAGTGCTCATTTTGCTCCAATAACAGCATCTTGAGCTCCGCAGACACCTTTTGTGTCAAACAAAGAGACCTGGGTGAGGGTACTGTATTTTTCTGTAGTGTTTTTCTGAGTGTTTAAAGCACTCAGACAGATCAGAGTTTGTCACTCAGTGACTCAGCACCACTTGTCGCGTTACTTTGAATGACTGATTGAGCAGAAAGCACAGATACAGGTAACAGCTGGAATGAACATCACCGTATTAATTTGTTCAAGAAATGATTGACATTAAATTAACCACTAATTCTGAATGATGTCAGAATGACTAGGATGTGAAAAAACTTTGAATGTCTGCTACCTTATCACATATTAATATGGATTGACAGATTACAGTGTAAACGTACATAGAACAACATGCATTGCAAAGTTACAGCTCATCGTGTCCATTTATTATATCGTGCAATGCAATGATACAATACAAATGTATAGGAAAACAATGCATTGTTACCAACTGTTCCTAAAAGAAAAGAAAAGAAAAAAATAAAATAAAAACAAAACCCAATGTCCAAACATTCTATAAATAGTGAAGCAGTACCAAGCTCCTGTATTTTTCCAAGACACTATATACATATGGTCACGGTGTAAATGTATTGGTAAACATATTTTGAGAAGAACCAACTGTTTTTCATTATAAAAGTATTAATACAACGTGTTTGTTTCTGTGTAGTAAAGTTAAAGAGTGTACTTTTCCGGTCCTATTCAAAGCATGAAAATACAAACTTGGGCCGCAAAATAGATTGTAAAACACTTCTCAAAGTGTATACACATCAATTTCAAAGGCAATTTCAAAGTTTTGTTTCTTTCTCTTTCGACTATACCTTGGACAGTTGATGAAATACAATGAAACAATATATATACTAGTTAAACTATGAATATAATGTAGACTATTTCTAAGTGCACTAAAGGGCACTTAAAGTAGAATAAGAAAATAAACTAGTTTACTAGTTTGCTTTTTCTTAGTACATCGCATCGTTTCTTAGTGTATACCAATTCTTTTGTAAAGAAATTTGTTTCAAAAGTACCACAAAGGCACACTAAGGGGCATGAAAGGACATTAAAAGATACCAGGTTCATAAGTTCTACATTTCGTAGTATGTACATATTTTTCTTACTACTTAGATATGTTCTTAGTTCATAGATAGTGTTCTTCTGTATATTTTTTGTCCATAGATGCGTTTCTTGGTGCATAATTTCCTTTCTTGATCCTTGGATACGTGCTAGAAATGTACCAAAGGACATCACCACTTTAATTTATTAGCGGTGGTGGTTAGTCCACAAAGTTAGAGTCCCGCACCAGATTAAACTCCAGTAAGTCGTAGTCTCTACTGCTGCCGGAGAAAGACCAGAGTTTGGTTTGTGTGAAGATCATGAGGCCAGAACAAGAACTGTTGTACCAGCCGGCCGAGTTTTTCTGATGGGCGCATTCTGTCGGACAGTGGTCTGCAGTGCAGAAGATGACCGGAGAGGACGTGAACAGGTTGTCCGACCGAGCTTCAGGTAAAATGTCAGTGTCGTAGCTACTGTAAGACAGAGAGTAGTGCTCACTCTCAGGACCCAGAGTAAAGCGATGGTAGTAGCTGCTTCCCCTCGTCTTGTAATTGTTGTACAGGAACAACATGTGGTTGGTATAGTTGCCCTGGCGGACAAGGTAGTAAAGGTTTTCGAGACCAATAAAATAATTATCTGGATTATCAGCCACGCTGTAGCCATTTCCAGATTTCAGTTCTTGCCAAGTCACATTGGGCTTAACCCAGGTTGTTATTTTTAAAGGGTAAGATATTCCACCGTTGTTTAGGCCGCAGCGAATCTGTAAAAAAAGCAGAAACATTACAAAGATATCTTTTATCGCGAAGGTTGCGTTGACTGCTTTTATATAAGCAGGCTCATGTGTGCACAGAGACATTCAGGAAGGAGAACTCACGAACGAGCAGAAACTAACAGAAGAACCAGCACTTTAAATGGGTCCATTCAGTAAGTCTCGTCCTCTCGCTACTATTTATTTAACTTTGTTTCTGCAACCGCTGTGCTAATCGCAGTATCTTTGACTCAACACTTTCAAGTCTAAATTGCTTTCAAGACAGAAAAAATGTTTGTGTAGCCTCCAACGACCCTAAGCCCCACTTTTGATTTTTGTTGTTGCAAAGATTAAAAACGGTAGTGACTTCCGTAGTGTTTATCTAAACAAGATGCTAAGCCTGATTGGTGAAAACACTCTTCTGACGCAAAGAACGATGCGAAGCTGATTCAGGAGGTTGCCAGATTTGTTGTCAGTTGATGCAGAGGATGGTGTCTGTTTAGACAGTCCAGAGCAATGGCGTCAGCAGAGAGCATCAGGCTGTGAACATCTTAAAAGCCTCATCTAATAACATCCGAAATTCAAGCCTTTATTGGAATCGTAATGTGCATCAAACGTTTGAGTGCTTTGTTGGACAAAAATGAATGGCTGTGTTTGATACAAAGAATAATGCTGAGATCTGGCTGGTTCCAGTAGTTCAAAAGAAGTTTCCTTCTAGAATAAAACTAGTTTAGTGATATACTTTCTTAATAAAAAAAATGCGGAGTTACTTCTAAGCATTGTCAACAGAAAAAAGCATTTCTAATGTGCAGCTTCATGATATTTCTTGAGGACGAATGCTGGCGCAGTCGTTAAAGCGCGACAACTGAGAATCGGTTGTTGTGGGTTCGTATCACGGCTCCACCATACATCTTTCTGGCTGTGATAACATTTAACAGTACCAAGCATCGATGTTTTTCTCTGGTTTCTTCATTATGGCACACACGCACACTCAGAACGCCCGCCCCTTGGTGTATGATGGACATATTTGTGATGAGAGCTATTCAATAACGTATACACAATTAGTAGCACACACAGCTAGAGAGAAAGAAAGAGGGGAGGAGACAGAAAAAGAGCGAGAGACAGTGAGGGTGGAAGGTAGGAAGTGAGAAAGAGAGATACAGGGAGAGAGAGAGAGCATGTTTAGGCTCCTTATCCTTCACGACAGCACGTGCAGCTGTCGTAAAATGATATGTGACCCTAAAAAGTAAACATACAATACTTAGTGCCACATGCTGTAATGTCCCTTTCTCTGCAGGTTTCCGTTGTCACACATCTCGACCACTCATGTTAGCTTGGGGTTTGTGTAAGGGCTTATGGAGGGTTCGGGCTGATTCTCCACAGTAATGTATGGACTACCCGTTCTCTAGTTACGCTAACTTTCAGAGCTGCTCTAAAAATAAGTACACCCTTGTGCAAATTAATTGAAACAAACGCGGAAAAGAGCAAAAAAAAAAAAAAAAAAAAAAAAGAAGCCAACAGTTTGTTCAAGTTTTTTTGTAAGAATTATTTTAAGACACTCACATCAGTACAGGATATGACCTCCTTGATTCTTCAGCAGCAATTTGATGTGATTTGGCATTGAATCCACTAATTTTGAGCAATCTTGCTAGATTTTAGGGTCTTTGTACTACACTTTTATTAAGGCTTGAATCAGCTTCTCCATATGGTAGTGTAGTCCATTCCACGCAGGAGCTTCTTGCAACTAGACCACAAATTCTCAATGGGATTAAGATCAGGAGAGTTTCCATGCCCATGCAGTACGTTTATTTGATTATCCATGAAACATTTCTTTTGTAGTATGACATGAGGCCATATCTTGTGGGAAATCGCCAGGTCCATCAGGGAATAACCTGTTCTGGTTTGGAACAAGTCTTCTGCCGAACAGTTTAATGTATTACTTTGAGTTCATCATGCCACCGACTGGGTGCAAGGAACCAATGCCGTAATATCTAAAACATTCCCAAAACATTTTCTCAAGTGGGTGTTTCACACATCAGTCGATGTGGGCATTTCGCAGCTTTTCACCGAGTGACTTCCGAATGTACTGACTTTGCTGCCCCTGGACGAAAAAATGACTTTCATCACTGAAAACAACTATTGTCCAGACTTCCAGAGTCCAGTGCTTGTAATTCAGTCCCCATTTGTAACGCTTGACTTTCATCGCTTTGGTCAGGAGCTGCTTTTTCATTGGTCTGTAGGATTTGTTTACTTACCTCCAATAGGCACCTTCAAACGGTCAATGAACTAATTTCTATTCCCGTAGCTCTCAGATCATATTGCAAGACATCACTGGTTTTTCTACAATATTTTACACTTTCCCTGGTAAAGTAGGTATCATCTCTCCATGTAGATTTCCTCTTTCTGCCACATTTGTAACATCCAAGTTGGAAGGAATCCAGTTGAGAAATGACCAAATATACTGTTTGTATATGATACAATCACTTACGACAAAAAACATAAACATTCCTGCATCATTCCTGAAAGATTTGGCTCCGCATTACAAAGTAAACATCTTGTCATGGAATAAAAACAAACACAGCAAAAATATGATTGTAATTTAATTAAAAAAGCTTAAGTACATGTGAAAAACTGACTAAATGGCCGTTTGTCTCAATTAATTTGCACAAGGGTGTAGGCTGAGCGCGGGTTGTGACGCGAGAGCAGGAGACAGTTACCGTTGTATGATAGCCTCGCACATGCTCAATAGAAAATTGCTAAATACACCAGGAGTGTTCCTGGTTAAAAGTATTTGTTAATTGTTTTGCCTGTCATACCCACACGCAGCTCCAGATGTTATCCTTAATCTGCTTTCAAACTATCAAGAACTCTTACTTGTTCTTTGATACAAAGTGTAAAATCTTCGAACCAATGATCCAGTAAGGATAAAGACAAATGACTTCAAAGCACAACAGCTGCAGAGGGTTTGAATGCGTTTCATCATGTCTAGGGTACCTGATTTGCCAGGGAAGGTAAAGGCAGCGCCCTCCACATGTCTGATAAATCAGGTACCCATTTCTTCTTGGAAACTGCCGGTTGGGCAACAGAAATTTTTAAGACACATATCAGAGCAAGCCTCGAACCAGTACATTAATGTTCAACAGTCAAGGGCACTAACCTCTTCAATGAACTTGAGCGACACTATTAACAATGACTAAATCACCCCTTTCAAACAATGGACTATAGCAACAATAGAAAACAATGGACTATAGCAACAATAGAAAACAATGGACTATTGCAATAATATAAAACTAGAGTTGTCGAGAATCATCATAGTTCCCATGTATTTTTATGTTCCTTTATTATTCTGTATTTTGCCGACTTAGCTGGAGGTTTTCTTACCAGAAAAGGTGCCGGAGCTTGCAAAGGCTGGATCCTGTAGACACCACTGAGACTGTCGTTTGTATACCCGTTTTTGAAAGCCTCAGAGCAGTCTGCAATCATCACAGGCGCAATAAAACTGTTATATAATCCTCAGTTTATTACTAAACTTCTGTTGCCTACGTACTAAAATACTATGGTGCAATTACTAGTATACTAAAAGCCGACATGGAAAGTACTAAAATACTAAACTTCTGTTGCTTAAATAAGAAAAGGAGTGAAAGCACATGACCACAAAATGTTGTGCAGGCAAGCTTACGCAAGTTATTTAAGGAAATAGTGCCGACAGATAAATGCAATGGATAAGCCACTTAATGAAATAGTGCTGAAGATAATTAATAATACTATTAAAAAGATTTATTTAGCGCATTTCCCCACACTGAGTAAAGTTCAATTCGTTTTGCAAGAGACAAGGAGCAGTAGTTTATGATGCCGTATGACAGATAGGGGCATCACTATTAGACACACACACACACACACACACACACACACACACACACACACACACACACACACACACACACACACACATCTGCGCGAACACAAGAGTGAACATTGCTAGAAACACGAAGGACCGCAGAAACAGGAGTAAGATGTAGAAAGGAGCATTCAGGGGAATGGCAAAGAAGTCCAGAGATGTACCGTCTTCACTGCGCGGAAACAGACAGGACAGTTCATATACTGGGGCCAGAGAATGAACGACGGCCAAACCTCTTCAGTCTGATACGTATGACTAAAAAAAAAACCCGTTGTGGACAGAGCAAACTGACCTGCCAGACTGGTAGACCGATACAAGCTCCGATTGAAAAAAAAATGGGCGGAGGCCATGAGCAGCACCCTAGCAAAATATGGCGAGCTTGAATTGGATGCGAGCCCTAACTTGCAGCCAGTTCAGATCGCGCAGAAATGGTGGGACATGGTGAGAATTATGCCTGCGGAATACAACGTGAGCATCATTGTTGTGAGCTCTCTGGACCTCGTCGAGCAGACGGTCAGAGGGGGATGTCTAGTGCGGATGATCAAAGGAAATGAACATGTATACTGAGCTAACATAATTTTCGAAAGATAATTTGTCGAAAATAACTTCACGATTCCTGACGGATTGGAAAGAGTAATGGTCGATCCAGATAAAGTGAGCAATGATGATGATGATGAACAGAATAAAATAAAACAACAGCAAAATATATAATAAATGTGGACCGAGGTAGATGTTTAAGCATGTATTCGGAAGATATCGGGATGACTTCAGTTTTATTTCATCGTTGAGCTGCAGTTTGCTCATTAACATCAAGTGTTTGATATCCAGTCGTTGAATCAAAAGTGCTGGTGAACGGGCTGTAAAATTGGCAATAGGAATCGGAAGTCAGACCTGAGTATCGTCATCATTCACGTGGTACTGCAATCCAGAGTTGGGAATCACAGTTCAAGTAGCTATAGTTCTTGAGCTTATTAGGTTCAAGGCTAGGCATTTTATATAGTAGAGTGACAGTGGCTTGCTTGAGGGAATGAGGAAGACGGCCCGTTGACGGAGTGATAAATGATCTTGGTAATGATCGGAATCAATAGGTTGAGGCACTCAAACAAAATGATGGTACAGGATCCAGTTCACAAAATTTCTTCGAAGATAATTGTAAGCCAATTTTTGGTAAATACGATTCAGAAAAAGAAATAAAAGGTAAAGCTTAAAAACGCATTTACAATGCACTTTACTGCGTACCATTTGGCTCTACCAAAGGAAGAGGTATGATTCCAGTCACAAGAAACAGAGATACGCAAACATAGAAAAATAAATAAAGATATAAGGATGCAAAGAGAGTTCAACAGATAAAGAAAGAGAAATTGAAAGAGACATAGAAAGAGACAGGCAAACAGAAATAGCGATAACAACAGTGAAAAACAACAGCAGAGAGACGTGGATAGCAAAGTTTCGAACCTCTTACCTCTGATTAAACGTTGACATCTAACTCCGGAATATTGAATCTGACAGTGACACTGCCCGTTAACCAAGGTTCCATCATTTAAGCAATATGGTGTTACTGTGGAGACGACAGTATGGGTGCTGACTTCCACATCAAATTGTTCACTCTCATCCGACATCTGTTAATAGCATTAAGGAATTATTATTATTATTATATTGTGCTTTCCCCTCCAACGAATGCGGACAAATATTATCAGTAGGGATAATTTTGCGTTTTACAGATTTACCCAGCATCATTCAAATAATAACTTTCTTGCTCTTTCTCTCACGAACAAACAAACAGTTTATAATTTGCCTGCTGGGAGCATTATGTGTCCCCGGGAAGAGAAATGTGCACAGACCTTTATAGGACACTAAGTTGGCATCAATAAGTTATAAACTGATCTGAATTTATAAACTCATCCAGTAAAAAAATGTTTGAAGAGAAACATACGAATAATTTGAAATATAAGCATAAATGTTATTTAATTATGACATTGCTATATCTATTGATTTCAATTTAAAGAACAAAGAAAAAAAAAGAAAAAAAAGGAAGACTTTTAAAACAAGAATAACAACAAGAACCAAAAATGAAGACTACATATTATCAACAAGAATGACAAGAAGAAAAAGGATTAACAAGAATAAGAGCAACAAAAACAAATAAAAAAATTAAATAAACAAAAATAAGAACATAAATAAATAGCAAAGAATCGAAATAATAATAACAAATAAAATCACTCTCAACAAGAATCAAAAGAACGAAAACAAAGAACTTAACCAACAAAAATAAGAACAAGAAGAAGATGGGTTGATGGGGTAGGGGAAGATTATTCGCGTTCAGTCCTTCGTAGTGTTAATGAAAGAAGACTAGTAAAATAAACCCACTGACACAAAGCCAACATACGAGCGAGCTAGCAGACCTCTAACCACCCGTGTCGCACCCGCATACACATATTCTACACCCATTCGCACGAGCAGACGCACGCACGGTACTCAGTGACGGAAAGAGTTACAGACCTTCCTCATATAGAAGCAGGAGGGCAACGGGGCAGCGTCGAGGGCGTCACAGCTCTGCACTTGCTGATTCCTGTGAAGAGCACAGCTCACACTACCACCACCAGCACCACCATCAGCTCCACTACGTCTATCGCCTGGACACACGCTGACCGCCCGGCACTGGGTAGTCTGTGAACATAGGGTAGCGCAGTGCACACCCGAGTACCCAGCCACGGCGGTCTGTTCGGATGGGTTATACACGCGGCCCACGGGACAGCGGGAGAACCGTAGACTCCACGTGAGGTTGAATTCAAAGAGCAAAATGAACTCAAGCAGCACCTTCAGCGAGAAATGGCAGCGCATCCTGGTTGTTGACGTCGCTCCTGAAGTTGCAAACTCTTGGAGTTTGCAAGAAGAAAACAAAATCAGATTATCACAAAAAACAGGCTGTTTTAATTAACTCTTGTAAGTTCAAAGCACACGCACTTGGAGACTGAACACGAAACTCCGAGCTTACAGATTTTAAGCTCATGAAAAGCAGCAGAGCAGGGAAGTGTTAGCAAAGTTTTTCTTCTGAAGATAAGTATGAATGTTCAGCTCTCCTGACTAACCTCATCTAGTCAGCCATTTCATTGTCATCAAAGTTACCTTTTTTTCTTGCGCACGCACACACACACACTCACACACACACACACACACACACACACACACACACACACACACACACACACAAACAAACAAACACAAACACACTTACACGTGCAGGACGCCGGGACAACTATTGATTTCGTAACAAAGCAACTCACTTAATGCGGCTTCAGTGCTAACAATGTTAACAAAAGGCCAGCACTTCACAAAATTGCTGCGTGCAGTTGCCTTGTTGTCAAGAGTCTGAAGTTACAACACAACTTGCTTGATGCTGCTGCCTGCGACTGTTGCGACAGAGGGCCTCACAGTCCGATCCGCGATGTGTAGAAGGAATCTCTTGGTTTGTGTCTCAGACACGCCTTTCGGTTTAAAGCTCGCCAATCAGCATCATGCTCGTAAAGAGTCATTAATTGGTTGGCTAGTTGGATGGATACATGGTTGGATGGTTGGTTGAAGGGTTAAGCAGCAAAGTGCTCCCGCCTTGAGGTCATTTCGCGCTGTGAGGGAGAGGGATAGGGGAAGAAAACCAGGAGTACCCGGAGAAAAACCCCTACGTCCAACTCTGCGAACAAGTGTCACATACGGAGGGACGAGATCCGAACCCAGAACCTCTTACTGCATTAATGACAAGCGAGTGTTTTTTAACCACTACATTACCGGACGCCCTTCTTATTAACTGCAGAGGCCAAGGTCCGTACATACAGAAGCTTTTGGTAGCGACAACTCAAAGCTGTTTTAGTCGCAAAGTCAGCACTATAGATGAAGGCGATGAGTGTAAAAATCTTGCAAAGAGCTAAAACAAAACAAACAAACAAAAAGGGAACTTGGACTCGAAGGATGAATGTTAATATCGATGACAAAGATGACCAAAGAATACAAGTAGGATGGTTTTCTCGTAATTAATTTTGAGCTGGACAGAATTGTCATCCTCGACGTAAAGCAAGGAGCATTAAAAAGTATAAACTAAAATCAAGTTTACAATAGCACAAGACCGACTGTTGATTAACTCAGATCCTGATATGTGCCGCTCAAGAGCTTACCATACACCGTAGATCCTTTTGAATCAACGGCTCTGATCTTCATTACAATGACATTGAAGTTCTCCTGTATTTGCTATGTAGTCTCTCTAACACGAGAACAATTGAAGCTTTGCAGGTCGGCAAGGCTAAGAAGTAAGCAAGACTCACCCAGTAACTACAATAGAACATGGGAGGACATTGTAAAAGAAATCAACGAAAAGCATTTCTGTTGGACAGGGTGTTTGCTCCCATAGTTTCTTCCTGTCCTGGGCAGCTTTCAAATGTTTGCAAACTTCGCGACAACATGTATGCTTTTTGGTAAAAAGAATCAAAGTGGGCTCATCGTAGAAACCTCCTTCGTTGTTCCTTTTTTAAAATTTGAAAAAGCTGCTAAAAATAAAATGTATTGATGAGCTTTGAGTTCAAAAAGCATAGTTTCCAGGACGGAGGGCGTTGAGTACGCTTTATGTGAGTAATGTGACCTCATCTGATCGCCGATCTTTGTTTAACGTTGTAGTTACTGTGCCCAGACAGTATTGTGACTACTGACTTAAAGAATGAAAAAAAGCCTGCAACTTGCTGTAGCCAAAGACCGTAGATTAGAAAGATTTGAGTAGAATATTTCACTTTAAGTGAGCCAAACAGTGGACGGGTGATATGCTTACTAATCATTTTAGGTGCCATTCTCACACGACACATCTTGTCAAAGTAAATAAAACTGTTGAACATACCAGCATTTCACTTCTGCATGGTTGCTGAGAAATACAGACTTTTGATGTTATTTCTAATGTTTTTGACGAGGTGTGGAGGGGCATACAACACAAAATACCTGGTTCCATTGTGGAGGAATGAAGGATTATCTATCGTCACCCTGCAGTGATTTTCAAATACACCTCCATTGTTGGACCCTTGTTCAGCGAGTATAACCTTTACGTTCGGCCCGACTGCCTCCAAGAGCAAAGCATGCAGTATGCTGCTGGCCATGGAGCCAATTGATACAAGATAGACTGTTTAGACTTGATCATTAGACCTCAGTTTGAATACAGTAGCATGATTGGCCACAAACTGCGTCTTGCCTAGTTGCTCCAAATCCTCCAAATCTTCAATCTCGCCTCTTTCGGCATTGTACACCACACTCTCTTTAATTGTAATCTTCAAACACCAGTACACACAGTTTAGATTCTGCAAGCATTTCCTCTACTTTTGATTTTAGAGCACTGAGGATGTTGTCACTGAAGCCTGGCTATACACGCACTTTCGACACAGCACGGCAAAGCGTGGAAGCGTGGAAACACTGGGAAGAGCAAAAGTCCTCTTCACAAGCTGATGTGGTACAAGGACAATGCAATGCTCTAGTCCTTGTCTGACCATCTGCGGCCAGTTGCACAACACGTTTCTAAACCTTAAAACTGTTCTAAAGAAGCAAAATCTCTTCTTAGCCATTTTGATGCATTGCAGAAAATCATACAAAAAGTTGTACTGACAGGACGGAAAGTCAGACTTAAACAACTTTATCTTACTTAAAGCAGTTTTAGTTTTAAAAATTCTAAAATTGTGGTGTGCACTTTAAACTGATTATCTAAATAGAGTTAAGGCCTAACAGTGTTTAAAATTAGAAATGTGTTGAGCAACTGGCCCCTGGTCTTTTGCTTTTCCCCATTCGTATCCGTGTCACCACAAAGTCAAGAGCAGGCCCAGGAAGGTATTCAGACGGTGACCGGACATTTAATCCCCAGACACTTAATTCCCGACACTTAATCCCCTAGACATTTAATCCCCAGACACTTAATCCTCAAAAATGCCCCCAATGTTATAAATGTTGAAGTTAAGTATTATTTTAATTGTGAAACTTATTTTGATGTTTACATGAAAATAATTATTTGAATTTAAATTAAATTTTTCATTTACTTCATAATTAAATTTTTCATTCACTTCATAATTAAATTTTTCATTCACTTCATAATTAAATTTTTCATTTACTTCATAATTTCTTGAGTTGAAATTTCATTTTGAGAATTAAGTGTCTGGGAATTAAGTGTCTAGGGGATGAAGTGTCGGGAATGAAGTGTCGGGGATGAAGTGTCTGGGGATTAAATGTCTGGGATTCATTCAGACAGCTCAGTAATGAATTATAATACCTATTGAATCTTCGCGAACATCTTATTCAGAAACACTAATTACAATTCAAAATAGAGTGAAGTATATAAATCTAGGTTCTTACCTTGCCTCGTCTTTCGGGAAGCGGAAAAAAGACTTTCCTGGACATTTGTAGCAAGAACTCCGGCAGTTCATCGCACTACAAGCATTCCCGCCCCTCCATTTCTTCAATTCGGACAGAATAATCAGTCGTTGGGGGCGCTCACGTCTACTATCTACGCAAAACAAACAAATAGCTAATAAACGGCAGTATGTGTGATATTCAACTCTTTCTGGTACATAGAGAGGAAATACAGTTGATAGGGAAACGGTGTAAAATAACAGTCGTCTCTTAGTGAAAAAGACACGCGCGCGCTCGCAAAAAGTATTAATAGTCTCAAAAGGAAGGAAATATAAATCCTCCTATTTTATTTCATCTTCTGAAATTATTGCAGATTAAGTGACTTCGTGCGTAACGAAAAAGGTTATCAGAAGCAGCGAGAGTAAATAGTTTAGTCAAAAACAAGCATGCGGGGTCTTGGCATCAAACAGAAGAAACGTGCCGATGTATTCATTATTTTATTATAAATTCTATTCTTAAACAATTTACATATCTATTCTCTCTGTGCAAATTTACTTCACTTTAATTTGTAACGGTGAAAACTGCTTACAATAGTATTGTTTTTCACCACATGATACTATGCAGTCTATGACGATCTTAAAGGACAACAGGAGCGCTCAGCGAGAATCGCTGGAAATAAAGCACAAAGTATCACAAAAACATGTTCCGATGGTATGACAAAGAGGCATGAAAGATTTTATATTAATATTGTTCTCTTAAGCACACCTGGATTTGTTGAGAAAATATGAAGTGTGAAACGGACGTATTTCTAAAAATAGCGCCGTCTGCACAAGCTGAAGTGGAAGAGAAAAGATGCAATCCTCGGTAAAAGAAAACTGACCAGAACACATTTTGCTGTTGCTGAATGTTCTCTTCGACACTCAGATGGAGTTGGTTTGTACTCATGAAGGAAATCCTAAAGATAATGTCAGCAAACGCCAGTGGATTAACTTTGTTCAGAGATGTGTATATACAGGTCTCTGCTTTGTTCAAACGTGTCGTCCGAACTTTGTCCCCACACCACACTCAAGAATTTGCTCAAAACATTTCAAAATCGATTGTTATCCAGTCACTTATACAGTACAAGCAAGTCTTGGACTTTCAGTAAAACGAAGAAACCTCTCGAAGGCTCATTATTGTTTCCTGCAGCTCTACCCTAACCATGGGCAAATAGTATCACTTTTCTGTGTACAATCTCGGGAAAGATAAAGGCTAAGGGGGTAAAACTCTGAAAAAAAAGCGGGATGTTAACATCTGACATCTGGGCGAAAGCTTTCCACGATAAAAACCGGCCAGGTCATAGAGTGCACATGTTGGTGGCTATGTATGGACTGTGGGGTGGCTTGGAGAGGAGAACTAAGCGGCGCCACGGATCATGATTAACCAAAGCAGACAAAACATCATGCCGGAACGGTCGAGGCCGGGATCAGCAGCGACCGTACACCCCTTTGGCACACTCCAGGGAAGTAAAAGCGAAAATTGTACTACTGGAGTCAGATTACTATCAGTTATATAGAGAGAACCCCCATCGACACGCGAAAAGTACGCGCGCTAGTGCGGCAAGGTCAGCGATTTCACCCTCAAGTCTCACGATTCAGGTGAGATCATGTGGAGTTGGAAGAGCTCAATCAAATGAGCGAGCTTTGGAGAGGCAGCAACTGACGAAGGCCAGAAAATTTGGGGCCAGTTGCACAAATACTTTCTAAACCTTAAAACTGTTCTAAAGAAGCAAAATGTCTTCTCTGCCATTTAGATGCATTGCACAAGAACATACAAAAAATTGTACTGACAGGACGGAAAGTCAGATTTTTCTTACTTAAAGCAGTTTTAGTTTTAAAAATTCTAAAATTGTGGTGTGCACTTTAAACTGATTATCTAAAGAAAGTTAAGGCATAAAAGTGTTTAAAATTAGAAATGTGTTGTGCAAGTGGCCCCTGGTATAGCGGGATGAAAACCAAACACGAGCACTGCGTAGGTTTATCTACGTAGTAAGGTGGTCGTAGCAGTCATCAACTATTCACCTATGTTGTGCCTAGGCAAAGACAAAGTAACCACTAGTTTATCTTGATGCTGCTGCTGCTGCTGCTGCTGCTGCTGCTGATGATCATGATGATTATGCATTCTGTAGTTAATCCCAACTGTCTTCTGCATGACTGTAATATTTTAAAGCTAAACACCTTATGACAGAATGATAGCAAAAAGAAGTAAAGAAGTAAATGCTGAAAATAAAAGACACAAGACAGAAGGAAGCAATGAACTTGAGTGAATGAAAAAATATGAAATGAAGAAAGAATGACTAAACGATACAAGTAAGAAACGAATGCAGAAAATCTATCTATCTATCTATCTATCTATCTATCTATCTATCTATCTATCTATCTATCTATCTATCTATCTATCTATCTATCTATCTATCTATCTATCTATCTATCTATCTATCTATCTATCTATCTATCTATCTATCTATCTATCTATCTATCTATCTATCTATCTATCTATCTATCTATCTATCTATCTATCTATCTATCTATCTATCTATCTATCTATCTATCTATCTATCTATCAAATGCAGAAAATCTATCTATCTATCTATCTATCTATCTATCTATCTATCTATCTATCTATCTATCTATCTATCTATCTATCTATCTATCTATCTATCTATCTATCTATCTATCTATCTATCTATCTATCTATCTCTATCTATCTATCTATCTATCTATCTATCTATCTATCTATCTATCTATCTATCTATCTATCTATCTATCTATCTATCTATCTATCTATCTATCTATCTATCTATCTATCTATCTATCTATCTATCTATCTATCTATCTATCTAATGCAGAAAATCTATCTATCTAAGAAAAATGTTATTATAACGGCTAAGAATCTCTATCTGTCTACATTGATAATCATAGTTTTATTATTTCTATTAAAAAAAAATTAATTTGTAATTTGCGATGCATTATTTAGTATTTAACAGCACGAGGAGCGGAACTGAGCTCGTGACATTAGACGAGGTTTTCAGCGGTATCTGCATTTCCTCAGCAGATGCAAGATAGACGTCCGTGTTGCACCTTGGGACGTCATTAAAGTGTAAAAACATTTTTGCGAACGTGAGGAAAATCGATTCGAGATCAAGACGGCTTCAGCAGGCTTCTGCCTTATCTCTGTTTTCTATGGTGTACACTTTCTGCGATGTCAGTCACGTGTGCCACGCTGGACAAACAATGAAGAAGAAAAAAAAAATGCTGGATGAATAGGTAACACTCCCGTCAAACTGCCCCACGACCGAGACAACTTAGTTGAGCATTGCTGGTACCAGGCATCGCTGTTGTTCTTCTTCTTGTCTGCAAGGTCAAAGTTCGCAGCCAAACCGAGGCTGCACAGTGGTAGAGAGGTCAAATGCCTTTACTGCGAGGTGAAGAGATAAAAAGATACAAGACTAAAATTACTTTATTATTTCACCCTGTATGGAGAATAGAAACATTAAAAAGTCCATTATCTGTGTAACATACAATGTAACTTGTACATAAATGTCAGGAACTCTCAAAGTGGCGTGAAGGTCTTTTTTTTCGTTGCAGGGGAGACAATTTTGATATCGCAATCATATGGTGTGGGGTGGGCTTTCGTTCGATTAAATAATTTGAGTATATAAGAAAAATAATAAGTACAACTAAAATCTAAACGCTCCTTTTATTTTATGCAATGTACGATTATATTTTGTTATTACAATGGCAAATAATGAACTATTTATGGATTAAAACGATTCACTCATTATCTGCCTTTAAAAAAATCATCGACCACAGTTGTAATAAAGTTTGATGGACTGATTACCAGTTAAAAATCGTCTCCAATAACAGCCTAGCTCTTGCCATTTGAATTAATCACTTCAATTTTTTTTCAAAGAACTTCAGTAAAACTAAATGAACATAAGTATTCAGCACGAGGGTTGTAGCTTAAAGAACCCAAACTTTACTTCGGGTCTACTGTGATATAGCTGGAACAAACTAAACCGCTAATCATTATCACTTGCTCACTTTGTCCATTATTCCCAGCTGGATACTACAAATATTAGCATTAAAGTAACTAAACGGAAGGCGTCGTACTTTTTTTTTAAAAAGTCCTACTTAGTTTATTTCCATGGATCGAATTCTTTTAAAAACTCTTTACTCTGATATCGTTAGTTTACATCTTTGTCTTTTCGTTCTAAATCTATCTCTCTGCTTTTGTGTCCGTGTCTGTATCCCAATCAGTCTTTAAAGTACTTATTTATGTGTGGTGGTTGATCAAGTGTCTCAAGGACAACAAAAGAGGCGCGTTTGTCTGTGTAGATCTTTTAATTTGTTACTCTGATCTTTATCATATTAAAGGCGAACCCGAATCTAACAAGAAATGAAGCTCACAGTTGTGTAAGACTGACATCTTGCAAAAAATATGCATTGTTGTTTGTTTATTAACATGTTTTTAAACTTCACGAAGACTGACCTTAATTCTGTCTTCCGAGATCTTGAAAAGGCCGCCGCCAGTGCGAGAGCTTAATGCTAAAGAGGTTTTGCTGTAACAGTTGTCTTATTTTGTCAAATTGGGGCATATGAGATCATGAGAATAGCAAAATTTGGCGGCTTGTTCTTCGTGAAAAAAGTAGTTATTCGTTCAGATATTTGAAGAAGTGTTTTTAAAAACATTTAATTATACTCGTCCTACAAAACTCTTTCCCTCGGGGTAGTCTTTAAAGATTGCGAGATTGTAAATTGTAGACTGGAACTGCGCCACCCATGGAGATAACAAAAGAGATCAAAGAATGTGTCGGCTTTGCCACATCGCTGATGCCACCCCCAACCCCCAGCATGTTTACACGTACCTGAGTCTTACCCGTTTTCATTTGCATGTCAAAGGCCTCTGCATCCCTATTTAGAGGAAAGAGCTGACCCCCCCACCAACAGACGTCAGGGACTGAAGGACCGGCAAGAATCTGGACAGTGGTAGTGATGCTTATTGTTGTCCTCCACATGCTTGTAGTCGTGGTTGCAGCTTTGGAAGCAGCAGCGAAACTGATGGTGGGACTTGTGGTGGGGGAAAGGGAAATGGTGGTAAAAGGGCGATGGTAAAATCATGTGATGCTGAAAAGAGTCCGAGCGCACATAAAATAAAGTGTTTCTTTTCTTTCTTTCTTTCTTTCTTTCTTTCTTTCTTTCTTTCTTTCTTTCTTTCTTTCTTTCTTTCTTTCTTTCTTTCTTTCTTTCTTTCTTTCTTTCTACAGGGTGACTGTTGATCAAAATGATTCCCGAACTTTTGTTGACGCCTATTTTTCTACACGCGGCCTTCACCTCTGAACTCATTGTGTCGACCAGCAAGTACATCAGATGCTACGACAACGACCTGTACTTTGGCCCAGTACTGGAGACTGTAACCGTGAGGTCAACATCACACTGCGCCGCAGTGTGTTCACGGAACGATCGCTGTCACGAGATCAACGTTTGTCCACGCGACGGCTTTCTTGGACTGGTTGACTGCAATCTGCATAACGACAGCAGCCTCCAGGATGAAAACTCTCTAACATATAACATATCTCAGGACTGTTTGCGATTGAAAAAGGTTAGTGACTTACCCAAAGAATTAGTCCATTTTTATTCTCCAAAACTTTTGGAGGGATCTGAGTGTTCTGGTGGTCTATTATGCTGTGCTGATCTACCTTTATCTTGATCAACTATTGTTTAATTCAGGAAAATTCAGGAAAATGATGATTTTTGATGTAATGAAGACTTATAGGGAAAAATAAAGTCTGCGCGCTTAGCAACAATAAATAGAAAAAAGTCCTTGCTGGCGACCGCCTGTAAAGGAAAGGAAAAGGTCTTTGCTAGCAAGAATCTGTTAGATAATAACATAACTGCTAGCAAGAATCTATTAGAGATCAATGTAATTACTAGAGCGAATCTGTTAGAGAAAAACGTAATTGCTATAGAGAAATCTATTAGAAAACGATGTAATTACTAGAGAGAATCTGTTAGAGAATAATGTAACTGCTAGCGAGAATTCCAAAGAAAATTGATGATGTCATTGCTAGCGACAATCTGTAGATGAAATGATGTCATTGTTAGCAAGACTATGAAGGAGAACTATTACGTTGAGTCTCACTCTGCTACCAGCAGAAGCTTCTGTTAGTAACGGCGGAGATCGGACGGTAAAAAAAAAATTACTGTGATCAAACGGATGCTCGAGAAGAAGACATCAAGAAGAGAGCTAACTGTCATGACTAGGGACACAATTTTGTGGACAATAAATATATTAACCTCATCACAAGCGTCCACATAAAATATGTTGAATGTAATAAATGACATTATAAACTGTGTTACTCTCAGCACACGATGGCAAAAAATTGTTTGAGGGGGAATGATTGTTAGCCTCGATGACTCCTCTAACTAAAAATATTTTGCAGTTTTTGTGACCAGGAGCGCTGGAGATGGTGTTTATTAGGGAACATAATTCCTATCATAGGGCGGTTCACTTTGTGCTCTTTGAACTTGGTAATGCCTCAGTACCTCTAATCACGCTGCGCATCCCACGAGCCCAGAACGCTCTTATACATCTCAGACAACCAGGCAGGCAAGCAGGCAGGCAGACAGAAAAACAGACAGACAAAAATGATATTCATGATTGAGTGAGGACAGAACGACATCAGATTGCAGGTACTACTGCATCCTTGCGGTGTGAAAATGGCGGCACATACGAGAACGGACGATGTCGGTGCCCTGCGCAGTTCGCTGGAACAACATGTCAGCGGCTGATTAGAGGTACACACTGACAAACCGCATTAAATGTACACTTCGTTTAAAATTGAAAAAGACAATGTGTGTGTGTGTGTGTGTGTGTGTGTGTGTGAGAGAGAGAAAGAAAGAAAGAAAGAAAGAAAGAAAGAGAGAAAGAAAGAGAGAGAGAGAGAGAGACGGTTTCTGTGTGTGTGTGTGTGTGTATATGCATGTGTGTATGTGTGTGTGTTTGTGCGACTGTGTTTCTGTGTGTCTGTGTATACATGTGTGTGTGTGTTTGTGTGACTGTGCTGATCTGTGTGAATATATATATATATATATGTGTGTCCGTGTATGTGTGTGTGTATATATACATGTGTGTGTGTAGATATACATGTGTGTGACTGTGTTGCTGTGTGTGCGCATGTATATATATGTGTGCGCGTTCGCGTGTATTTGCTTACCTGTAAAGGCATAATGGCTTTTCCATTTTCTCCCTCAGTTTATTATTTTCCTTATTCTCTTCCTTTTGTACCTCCATTAGTTCTTCTTTCTCTGCTCTTCGCAACACCCCTTCACTCCTTATCTTTCTTCATTTTCCCTTTCTCCTCTCTGCTTCTGTATCTTGACTAAATCATCACCTGAAAAGTATATTCATTTATCTTGTTTTCCTCTTTTGTACCAGACTGCACGGAGGCTTATAAAAATGGACACATACTGGGTAATCCAGGTGTGCCGTTCCTTATACAGCCTCTCGGAATTACTAAGCCATTTTGGGTAAGTTTAAAAAAAAATTAAAGAAAAGGGATAAATGAAAAGATTTAAATAGAAAAAGAAATCAAAGAAATCCGGGAAGAAAGGAAAAAAAGAATGAAAAAAATTAATGAATAAAACTAAACGACCAAAATAATGAGAGAAAACTAGAAGAAAAAACTAAAAAAGAAGAAAACAAAGAAAAATTAGCATCCCTACCATTTTCAGATGGTTTGTGTCCTGGAGTGGGGTGGTGTAGGCTACGTTCTCATGAGGAACAGAATGACCCCCTTCAACGCCAACTGGACGACAGCAAAGACCTGGATCGGGGATGACCTGTCTGTGAGAATGTACGGCGTCGACTACTTTATCGGGCTGGAGAATCTCCACCAGCTGCTGAGCCAGGCGGAATACATGGCCAGCCTGTTTTGCGTGTACAACAATACTAACAGTCGAGGGTGGTTCTACTACGGTAAATTTGCCATCGGACCAGAAGATTCTTCTTACGCTCTCACTTACGGCTACTCATTTCCTGCAAAGGAGTACCTCGATAACGGCTTCCTTGGAAAACCTCCGGTCGTCTTTTCTACAAAAGATCATGACCCGTACTTCTGTAACCAGTCATATCCCGGGTGGTATGATTCCGACTGTAGCGGGTACAGTCTGTTTGCTGACGAGGTGGTATGGCCAGTGGACGGATTGGGTAGAAATGTTAATATTCTTAATATTGGAGTGACCAGGACATCCAACTTTACTGTCGACTGATATTTTTGTTTTTGTCTGTCTGTGGTTCCCCTCTCTCTCCCACTGAATCTTTTTGTAAACAGTGGCTTATGATCACAGGATAATCTAAATCCGCACAATAGTCCTTATCCTGTTCAAATTTATGTACTTTCTGATGTTCAGTGTCTGGCAAAGAACCTAAGAGAGAGAGAGAGAGAGAGAGAGACCGTAATATTTGGATCAAAACTTTATTTCACTTTATCTTGCATGCCAAATAAATGCTTTCCTGAGAGCAGTAATCAAAGAGTTTCATATTCGTCATTTGCCGTTTTATGAATCAGTCCTGCAGAAGCAAACGTGTTTAAGCCACGAGATTTTCTCCTTTTCTAAAAATTCAATAAACATTGGATGTTCCATTTAAATTCTCCATTTTATACCCTGTTTTCAATCGAAATGAGAAACGCTGAGCAAGTTATGGTTCCGACAGGAGTCAAGTCTGTAAGATTATTCTGAATGTTGAAGTTTATTTTAGGAATTTTTGTGGCAACTTATGAATGTTAAAAATTGTGACTGCCATTAAAATCTATCGTAAAGCATAAGATGTTTGTAAACACATGAATAGACACAATATTTTTCAGTGTGATTTCATGTCACCCTAATTCTTGTTCTTCTTTGCCCCTGTCTGCTTACAGATACAATGTTTACAGATCATTTAAAACAGTTAAAAATTTCTAAGTAATTTGTTAACTGTATTCATAACTGTGCACTTTGTTCTTGTATCCTAGTTGTAAGACTTGTTTTAACGCAGATTATGTGTTACAGTTTCTTATTCAGACCAGTAAGTCTTGGGGAAAATCAATAATACATAATAATTAGCCTTTCTCTTTGTTGCTGTTGTTAATGTTGGTGGCTTTCCAGTAAAGTGGTTAAAATAACCAGTTGACCTGGATAGCCACAAGAGCAAGTTTTCGTCCTTTTCTACGATACGGATGCCAGGTACAACTAGCAACAGTCTTTAGACAAACGTCTGTCCGCAGACCTAAAAAGAAAAAATTAAAACCACTCGTAAGGTGTAGGGGACGACACCCACTCTAAATGCAACTTTAAAGTAAATTTTCTAATAACAGTGCCAGATTTATTTGTTGTTTAAAACCTGATCACTGAGATCATCGGATGTCGCAGTATACACGTGGGTAATAACAGTAACTGAAATTTCGCTAAGTGTGTATCGACGTATTTTTACTTAATACATTTGCTCTATTTGTCGCTTATCTTTCTCACGAAAGATTATATAATTTCTGTGGTAAATGACACACACACACACACACACACACACACACACGCACATGCACACACGCACGCACGCACGCACGCACGCACACACATTCCGTTGTCCTTTAAAATCATCATTTTGTGACTTTAAAAACTTCTTACATATCATTCAAAGAACAACGGAATGTGTGTGTGTGTATGTGTGTACGTAGGAATGTGTGGACGTGTGGGTTTTATGTATGTGTGTGTGTGTGTGTTAAAGTTAGGTTGGCTTGGGCACTAAAAGCAAATACAGCGTTTCTTGTATAAGGGAAATAAGTGCAGTTTTGACCTGATACAAACTCTCCAGTTGTTCCCCTTAACCTAGCTACCGTTTTCCTCAAATAATGTTACTGTGGGGCAGAAATGCTTTAAATTGTCGTAATCAGATTAAAAATCGATAAGCAAGGTTATCAATCAGCTTTAGCTGAGAACTCGAGGTGTTTACAAACAAACAAGTGACACTATGGTGATATGAAACGAAAACACATTATTTCAGTTGTTTGAAACAAGCCAGTATCTCCAGCAAGGTCAGCAAGCTCATGGTGAAGCAAAAATTTTATTGTATTTAATACTTCCTCTATTTGATCCAGGTGTTGAATGTATCCTGACCAATTAGAGAGAGGGGTAGGAAAAGAAGCAATGCAGTAGGTGGTCAGCGCCCTTAGAAAGATATTTTTTCACGCTGAGGGGTTCTGTTTACTCGTGTTTGTTTCTTCGTGGATAAATGATTTTGTTATTTACAGCTTTTCTTTCATCGCATTCACAGTGCACCGTTTGCTAGCAAGGATTCATTCGGAGGAACATATTAGAAATACTTCTCTATATTCAAACAATATTAAAGGTAATCAACAGAGGAATGCATAGAAGAGTATGCCGTTTTATAAACTATTTCAGTTTTGATAGAAAACAAATAATGTAAATGCTCAGTTTTAACAAACATGTTTATTATTGAAAACGATCTTTAACCTGTAACCTGAAAGTATTTGTCCCTAAACCATTACTTTCTTTACGGTAGTCGTGCGTCGCCATGTTGTGATGGAGGTTACGAGAAAAAACGGGCAGAAGAAACGCCCGAGGCATGGAGAGGCGGTTGTTTGTCATTTTCTAAACGGGTAGGCATAGAAGATCCATCTGCCAGAGCCAGACACGCAGACAGCTGCACGCAGTTTTGAAAAAGGTGGAACCTAGGACTTACGGAAATAGATACGGCCGTATATTCTTCTATTCTACTGCTTCCCAACCAAAACTGGTGTGAGACTACTTAGTCTCTTACACACACACACACACACACACACACACACACACACACACACACACACACACACACACACACACACACACACACACCTGACCGAATCTGACAGTAGTCTTCCATCTGAATGCTTTTATAACTAAACTTTCACTTGCTTAGTGAACATTTTTCGAAACGGGAATATTACAACCTGCTGCTACCTTTTCATTTCCCACTTTGTTTTTGAAAAAAACACGTGCATGCTAGGTTAAACTTTCACAACCGATTCTTCATCATTGCTGTCAGGTAACATAGCTCTACCAGCTAAGCAATATTTATTGAAGAACAATCTGGGATCGAGGAAAAATAATAATTATACAATAATAACCTTAGATATATCAGGTGAAATTTACAATTTATCAAAGATTTTTCTGGGCTCTGTCATGGAAACAACATGCAGTATTTACACTAGAACTGAAATGGTATACATCATCCATACGATACGACACGCATACGGTATCGTGCTATTTTCTTTAAGTTTTATAAACACGAGTACGTTCTCAGTTTATCTCTGTCGATGATCACCATGAAATATATCTTGGTTGCCATCGTCAAGGGTAGGGATTAACCAGAAACATATCTCCACCTAGTTGAGGATTTTGAGAACAAACACGCTGGTACCAGAAAGATCACATTGAATCGTCTATAAAAACCACGGCAACACGTTACTATGCAATAAGACCCTCGACTCCTGTCTGTACAAGAGTGGCTTGTAGGTCAGGGAAATTCCGTACGAAGTCTGCAGACTGAATGAAGATGGGCGGCATTTTCAGAACGACGTGCGTCCTCGCCTTTCTTGTCTTGGTCACGCTGCTTTGTCCAGCGCTTCTGTTGACTCAAGGCCAAGAACAGACCAAGCAAAAGATCAAGGGGGAACAGGTAGACAAACAGGGCTACGATAAAACTATACCGGCTTTTATAAACAGCATTGCATCAAGATCCATTGAAACCACCTCAAAGGAGTTAAAATCAAGGAGAGCTGACCAACCTCAAGGTATGATAAAGTACAGTTTTGCTAAGATCTTTATCTAAAGAGCTTGTTACCAGGTTATACATGTTCACATCATTGTACGATAACACCAAGAATGTTATTTAAAGTAACGACATCGGTTATCGTGGAGGTATTGTATGCTCCATTGTTTCTCGTTTGTGTTACAGATGACTTAGATCAGGCTAGACAGAAGAGCAAAACGAACAAAACGGACCAACCCAGCTGGGACCAGTGTAGTAGCAGAATAATGGAGACGTCTGTTAGCGCCCTGGGACTGGCCATCAACTCTGTGTCAAGCGCCATGGAAACCACTTCGAGCGCCGTCAGAGCAGCAGAAGGCAAAGTCGTTGCCTTGGAAACAAAGATGGCGTCAATTGAAAAAGAACTGAGGGCGAAGTATGAAAAGTGCGAAACAAACCTCCAGGTGTTAGAGAGAAGCCAACTTTTCTTCATTCAAAGCTTCCAGAATGAAAGGTATTGTGTGGGCGATATTTCTACTCATTTTTTTATCCAGCACTGCGAGGGAGTGAGATCTTGATAAAATTTGTCTGCAGAGGTGCCTGTCTTATTTTTATGCCGCCCTGTCTTCTTGTTTTTGTTAGATTATTTCCCTCGACCCTTTATTTCTCCTTTTGTATCTGTTTTCTGTTCTGTCCTTATCTCGATTTTTTTTCGTTGTTTTTGATGTTGTTCACTGAGCAATAGAATTAAAAAGGACATTCTGTTTAAAGATCTAGATGCAACTTTACCTCTGAAATAACTGATTATATCTTTTATTTTGTATGTACTCTACATATTGTATTGCTCGAATTTCTTATTTCGACTTGTACTTTTTTCAAGGTTGTCCCATATCATAGATTTTTTATTTTCTTGCTACAGTTGGGTTCACAGTGAAATTCTCGTCTGATCCGGTGAGCAACTTTGGAAATAACGCCATTTACCAGTTCGACAATGTTGTCACTAATGTTGGTAACGGGTACAATGCCCAGACAGGGATCTTCACGGCCAGTACCTCGGGTCTGTACGCTTTCCACCTCAACGTGATGTCCACTAACAACAACGGGGCCGTTCATCTTGCTATCGAAAAGAATGGGATGGTTGTGGGAAACGTATTTGCCGAAGGATCCTCCGATAACAATGATCAGGGCTCAATAACAGTGGTGGTCTACATGGAGCAGGGACAGCAGACGTGGGTGAGACACAAAGGGGGCTCGTCGGTCATCAGAGGAGTTGATTGGACTGTCTTCACCGGGTTTCTTGTGCAGGCTTAACAAATACACAGGCTGTCTTGTTCAGGTTCTGTGGCTGTATTTTCTGCTAAGACTCAGTCAGTCAAATGTGTTTCATATTCAAACTGCGTAAAGAGACTGGGTAGTTCAAACTCTTTCTTTTTCTTTTGAGGGGGATTTTTAATCTTGTGTTATTTGTCGTAGTCAAATATTGGCATGTATAACCTCAGCGTCGATGTTTCATCGCTAGGGTTCATTTTTACTGTTCTTTACGATCTAATAATTCTAATTTAAAGACCAACAAGAGAAAAGTTTCAAAGTGAAAAATTTTTTATGCTTATTTTCACGATTCTGAATTTTTTCATACTTTCTACATTCAAAGCACTTTCATTAACAAAAAAGCGAATTGTTTGGGGCAGAGCAGAAGTTGTATAACAAGTAAACGAAGAAATTCAATAATACAACTAAAAACACATGATATCCTCATGACTGGTTGGAAAATATGAAAATATAAACGAAATCAGCCAATAAAAGATAACTGCAAATGTCATCTTGTGTATTAATTTTGATTCTGACGTCTGTCTATAGATGCCGTCTTGTGTACTGCTGTAAATGACATCTTGGGACTTGTGTGTCATGTCCATCTGAAGACGCCTGTCTGTAGAAGCCATTTTGTGTTTTACTGTTGCCCCTATTTCCTGCCTGCCTACATGTCTATACCTCCTAATGATCCCAGTCTGGCTACAGCTCATTTACAGAATATTAAAGGCTTCGGTGTATCGACCAGAAAGTCAACCGCTCTCGCTGTGGGTAAATAAAAAGAGCTGATGAATGGGTGTCGGGTATCGCAGGTGAAAGTCACGCAACACAGCGTTGCAAAAACAGATCATCGTTTAAAAGAGAGAAACAAACTGAAAACGTTATGGTTCACAAGCTGCGTCATATCCTGTGAGACTGTACCTGGACTCCTTACAACAACTCAGTTAGAAACATTAGTCAAACTTCAATCTTTTTTTTTTTTTGATCGATTGTGCCGACTCGTGCGTGCGTGCGTGCGTGCGTGCGTGTGTGTGTGTGTGTGTGTGTGTGTGTGTGTGTGCAAGGAGCATGCATGCGCAAATACTGGAACTATGGTAAACGTCCTACAGCAAAACACACGTGTAAGCCTACATGAAATAAACTACATGCAGAAGCTTACTTCGTAGACATTAAAGCACGAGCCGCAGGGAGACAGACTTGCCGAACGGTTAGTGCGGATCAATGCCTCGCTTTCCGAATCCGGCTCTGCTCTGACCTCCGACCTGTGATCTATTAGCTCCCTTTGTTATCCAGCAGCTGAAAAGATTAGGGGTAGAGGTGGCGAAAGATCAGGGGTCAGCTAAGTTACATGATAATTTTTTTTTAAAAAGTCTCTCAAAGTGAAAACATGAAACTTTACTGACAACGCCACCTAAACCTGTTTACAAACATCGATCAATTTTGCTTCACGCTGTTAATAACAGGACACGACAATGGCTCACTATGGGCTCAAATCTCCGCATCCAGAACTAGAGTGGCTAGAAGAGGATGGAACTTGCGTCTGATCCGCTATTTTCAAACTGACCGATAGATGTCTCTGTGGACGGTGATGACCAAGATAAATACATCGAATTGGCTAAAGCGGCTTATGGTCTGTCAGGTGGAGGTGTAGTTGGCAAAGCAGAAGGATTTGGGACAGGAAAGGGAGGCTTAAGAAAAGGCATTAATTTCTGTATAGATTAACTAAGCTCGTAGTTGGAAAGGCGTGTGGTGGAACGGGGTGGAGGTGAGGCACAAGCTGTTAGCAGCAGCAGGTCACGTGACAGTACCTATATAAAGCGTCAGAAATCACCCAAACGCCTTGTCGAGCACTAGAGCATCTTTCACAGTGACGAGTACTTGTCCTGACTGCAGGTTACATGAAGATGGCCATCAGTGTTGTAGACCTCGGAATCCTCTCTTCTCTGTTTTTGGTCGCAACGCTTTGTTCCCTGCTGATGGTAGATGCACAGGACAAAAACTTGTCAACAGAAACCCGTCTCGCATTTCTGGAACAAGAGTTTAAGGCTAACTCAAAGGAATGCAAAAGGAACTTCAAGGTGCTAAACAGACGCCTGGAAACCTTTGAAAACAAATTGAACCCATCCAGACCTCAAGGTACATTTGCAGAATTACTTTACAACTGTTAAGCTCTAGTGTGCAGTGTGAGAATTTTCATACTCTAGTGAACTCTTCCTAACATCAGAGTCAGATGATGATGATGATGATGATGATGATGATGATGATGATGATGATGATGATGATGATGATGATGATGATGATGATGATGAGTAAGTAGAGATATTGCCTGTTTCCATGTCTACTTGCATGTCTTAGTTTGCTGTCTGTTTGTTTGTGTGTTGACAGCTGCTGAGCACTTTATATTTCTCTTCCCGTATGTGTTGCTTTTGATATTAAGGCCTACAAAAACAACACCTGGCATTCTGTTTCCCAACTGGGCTTCTCATCCTCACCAATGTGCTTAATTTCCTATTCTTCTATTTGTCTCTTTGTAATGTTCGTTCGCGGATGGCCCATTTAATTTTGTGGAATTTCTTTTATCCTCCAGTGGGTTTTGCTGTCAAATTCTCCTATGAGCCCGTGACCAGCACTGGAACCAGAGGCACTTACGTGTTTAATGAGGTCTTGACCAACGTTGGTAACGGCTACAACACTCGTACAGGAATTTTTACAGCACCGATCTCTGGTCTGTACGCGATACACTTTAACTTCATGTCAGTAGAAACTGGGGGTGGTGTCCATCTCGTAATCATGAAGGAGACCGCTGTCGTGGGCAACGTCTACGGCGGAGGATCAGACGATAAAGACGACCAGTCGTCGACAACGGTGGTGTTGCTCATGCAGCAAGGCGAACAGGTGTGGGTGAGGCATGAATGGGGCAATACTGCAATCAGAGGAGGTCCGTGGACACTTTTCAGTGGTTTTCTAGTTCAGGCCCAGTGAATGGACTATTATGTACCTTCGCAGAATAAATCCAAAATTTCTAACTAAATTTTAACTATATATATATATATAAACGAAAACTTCATCGAGAGACAAATCATTTTCTTTATGGAAAACGTAAGGGAACAGAAAATGATGAAGCACAGGTTTTTTGAATCAGCGATTTATGACACTCACTAAGTATTGTTTTGGCAAATGATGACTGGCATTGTAAGAATTGCCTCAACCAATAAAAAATCCACTGCAACCAAGGCATCAGGTTTCTTTTCTGATGATTGCTTGAGAAAAGGAGATATTACTGATTAATATTCTGTAATTCAAATTATCATCATAAAAATAAATATAATAATGACTACAATAGTAATAAGAATGGTGATGAATGCGACGACGACAACGACGATGAAGAAGAGGAGTAGGAGAAGGACTTTTGATAATGCAAATTGATACTCAGGTTTCTCCTAGACTGGTGCAAATCGACAGATCAAACAAACATACATTTATTACAGTTATATACAATTATATATACCAAGCTCGAAAATATTTGTTGTCATGAAGACACCTTGCTGAGAGTCGCAGATTGTAAGCTGTGATTATGTCAAGCTCTCATTTCCTATAAACTCCTGCTTTCCACATGAAGAAGTAATGTCAAACACTATTGAGTCAATTATTTTCAATCTCTGTCCTCTTTTGTTCTCCATGCAGTCTCGAGTGTGTCAAGCAGCATCAATTAACGATGATCCATCAAAATGTTTCGTGAGAATTGTTTTAATTAATATTATGATCTTTCTGGTTCATGTCAGCCGAAAAAATTTATCATTGACTGATTGAATGACTACAATATGGCGACAAGATCACAGAGTACGTAATGGATGATGACAAGCGAAATTATATTTGACATGTGACATTAAGGGCCGAAAGGAAACCAGAACTAATGAAACTATAAATAACGATCGATGTATATCCTTGGTAGCAAGCGAACAAAGACTGTCCTCAACAAAGTGAAAGAAAAGAAACTGAAACAGCAGCACTCGTACGTTGTGTTAATTAGAAAATTAAAAAATAAGATAGAAACGATAAAATAATCAAATTGATTATCATAATCCCAATGTCAAATATCATTGACGTGCACTATCCACTCCTTCCCCGCCATGTACCAGCTACCATAATGGCGTCCCGGCATATTCATGACTCTGACAGCATATTGCATGACCTTTACGCACATTACTACTCAAAAAGTCCGAAAACATTAACACTGAATACACAAAGTCTACTGGCAGAACAATTATTCCAGCTCTGTATTCAATATTTCAGAAAAAGTTCATCTAATGCTGCTGATATGCTAATGATATCAATAATGATTGTTATGATGACGAGGATGAAAAGAAAAAATGATCTTTGGTTTTCAATTTACCCAAAGCCTGATCTACAGTCGTACACATTTGGACAGAAGGTTGGGTACTACATGGTCGCCATGAGCTGTGACCGGAAACTTTTCTCCAGTCGACGGTATCTATTTTTCTGTTCGTACGGATGCCCTTGGATGTATAATTGTTTGGGATGTGACGATGCTGATGAAATATTGATCAAAATGGGAAGTAAGAATTGCCGAATAGACTGTACATCACAATAAACACAATAATAAAGGATCCGAACTAAATTTGTGTAAACTAACATATGCTGGTGTACTCGTAGTCTTCCACAAATCAGCACCGTTCTGTTCACACCGGTCCTTTCCGATCACAACAGGGGGACAGAGAAGAACAGAGACCGAAGACAGCGGGAGACAGAGAGACTGAGAAAAAGAAAGAAAATAAAGAATGTAAGATGCGTTATATGTAACAGTAACAAATCTTGTTATTCCCCCTTCCAAAGTAATTCGTTGCAAGAATCTGTAATCATCTTCCTTAAACAACAAAGAAAACAATTTTTTAACAGCAGTTGTAGACTAGAAGTGTCTGACTTCAGTTCAAAAAAATATAATACATTAAAATTTATCACAAAGAATCATCCAGTTACTAGAGGAATGTTGTTTGCAGAGCAACACCATGTAATTTAAATATATATATATATATGTGTGTGTCTGCTGCCAACTACTGATGGCTTTGATAGCGACCATTTTCTAGTGATTCTAAACAGATGAAGGACAAAATAATGTTTCCGATTGTATCGCGTATTGTTCCAATAAAGTCAAGTTATCAACCACTCAGCATTTATCCAAGAAAAACAATGCTGCAGCGGCGAAACAAGTAATATTTTTCAAAGTCCCGTGGCACCTGTGGTTGGGGGGAGCACAATGATAGATGTGGCAGCTGACAGTTGCCTGTTGTTGGGGACAGTGACCAGGTCCTGTACAGGATGACCGGTGGTCACGAACAGACGCTGGACCCTGGCTGGTACTTTCGTCATGGAAAGTCTTCGCCCGCTGATGCCGTGTTAGCAGGGTATGATAAAAACCTGCAAAAACTTTTTCGAAGCAGCTGTTGCCTATCAAGAAAACAAGCAGAATGTATTAAAAAGTCATTAGAGATCTATCAGAAAAACATACAATACTCATCAAAGAATTATTTATTTATTTTTCCTAGAATAATCTGTGATGTGTTAGGGAACTATTCATTATTTATCCAAGAAGGAAAGTAGCATGACTCTAGTATAACAGACATACGAGATTGTGTTATTATAGCATGATCTTTTTAAATAAAGAGTAATTCCAGGTTTTATTTAGGACAGTGATCACAGAAATATGCAACTTTTGTGCTATAGATAGACTAAAACTAATCTGCAACTAAGCTAGGTTTCCGAGACAAAGCACGAGCTGTTACCAAACTGTCACCTAATCTTTTCTATGAAAACCACTACAGAGACTGGTTATGCGCTCAAGTCCTTGTTTTATGAAATACGATGGCTTGGAAAACTCTCGCCCAAACGTCTAAGTCTGCAGACTGTGGGCAGATCGGCGACATTTGCAGAACCTGAAGATTAAAACCTTTAGTCTGCTGTCAGAAAATTGTAGGCCTGTACACAATACACAATTCTCTACGTAGCTAGCAAGACGATTTAAAACTCAGATGCTGACAGTCAAGTATTACCGCATTTACAGATAATATATATACTAATAATATATAATATACTATATAATATATATATAGACACAAGGTTGTGAGAACTAGTCTGTCACTTTCTCTCTCTCTCTATCTCTCTCTCTCTCTCACACACACACACACACATGCACAAGAAGAGAAAGAAATATAAAGAGAGGTAGAAACTCACACACATTCACTCACTCATATGCGCGCACACATTCTCTCACATACACACATGCACAAGGAGAGAAAGACAAAAGCACAAAGAAAGAGAGAAATCACTCTGTCTCTTTCACATTTTATACTAAAGCGTTACATTCAGAAACAGTCGCCCCCAACCCGTAATGTTAGCGAATGTCATCTTGTTGAACAAAAAGTCAATAGTGATGCTTGTTTCTGCTTTTCGCTTGTTCTGTGTCTTGAAGGTTTCAGAAAGATAATAGGAAACAAACTGGAGGCACTACCTGTCGTTAGAATCCACCTCTTTACATATTACAGGTAAACAAGTCACTGCTTGTCTACAGATGCTAGTAACTGTCTCCATACGATAGCAGCTACTTGTTTGTCTACCTGAGTAGAGGCTGGTTTACATACACTAGTTATTACTAGTACCCGGATATCAAATGTGGGTAGTAACTGCTGACTGCTGTTTTGAGACACTTCCTATCTTGCATCCTCCAGTGAAAGTCACTGCGAGTCTTGCCAGAAACCAAGTCACGTGACACTCGAATGGGAAGAAGTCGACTTCCGTCACTGAGCGTGGGAACTGTCCTGCACTTCACTTATTTATTGAGTTATTGGTGGAAATTGATTTCGCTCACAAGAAAGAAGTTTTTCCCTTAAATAATCCTCACTATAAAAAACATCTCCAAGGAAAGTTGTTCATGACACTGCAATAGTAAACAAAGACAAACCCTTTTTCTACACATTAAAAAATTAAAATGTTGCACACACACTTAAACAGAGGTTATTTACCGCTCGTAAAAGTGCTCTAAATGTTTTCACAAATAGACGGAGCTGTGCTACACTAAATGATAATTGTCCTCAGCATGAAAAATAATGCCAGAAATATATAATTCGATGCTATTTAATGTCTGTGCATGCTGACATTAACGTGAGAGAAATTCTTTGATTTATGAGCATCATGGTCAAACTACTAGCAATCAACAGACACAGACACACGCACGCACGCTCGCATATGTAAACGCACAAGCACGTTAGTATCCGTGTTATCAAACACACACGACTCAAGTTCTATTGATGCAGAGCTGGCAACTAATGAAAAAAAATTCCCAAGAGATTTTAAATCTTTGAGTTGCAAGACAAACAAAATTATGGCATCCATTATTCACTCAAATCATTTTGGGATTTTTATTTTAGTGGGGAAGTGACGCAATATTGATGCAAAACACTGGTATATATATATATATATATCTCGGATTATTTCTTATAATGAAAATGAGTTTCTTTTCCATCGGAAAAAGATATGAAAAAAAGAAAGAATGAATTGAGATAAACCATAAGGGAGCAAACACAAAAAGAGTGTCGACTAAAAAAAAAAAAGAAAACACACTAAAATGAGATTAATCGTTAAAAAGTCACAGACTTGTACCGTTATCTCTCGGTTGCTGTGGATTAGGTATTAGGTAAGTATTTAAAGGATCTTGCTTATTTTGGGAAAACTACTGCTTTCTTAGGGCGCTGCCCACCTACTGCATTGCTTTTTTTCCTATCCATCCATCAAATGGGTCAGGACTCATTCAACAGCTTGATCAAATGGAGGAAGTACGGACGTCTGTGATTTTGACATCTTGATCCATCCAATCATCCCATCCTCTGCGTACAGGTACAAAATATTACATGGGAAGTAATATTGAAAAGTAAGTAGCACTGAATGAAAGGACCAGCAGGATTAGCCAATAATGTTTGAAACAGTGCATTTCATTTACTCATCTTGCGTGAGAAACTCGGTGACAGCTGACGGACTTGCTGCCCTTGCTGGAGATACTGGCTTGTTTCAAAACACAAATAATTTGTGGTAGTTTCATCTCACCACAGTGTCGCTTGTTTGCTTGTAAACACCTCGAGTTCTAAAGCTGATTTTTATAAATGATGTTCATCGAATTTAAAACTGATTCAGACAATTTAGAACATTTCCGCATGGCAGCTGAGGAAAACGGTATCTAGGCTAAGGGGAACAACTGGTGAGTTGGCAGTTGTTTCCCTTATACAAGAAACTATAGTTTGGCCTCGACTGTGAAAATGCACGAGCCATAGAAACGCGTCGTCTCATCAAGGGACTTGTCATAATAAAGTGATCTTCTTGTCATCACAGCTGATGTACAAGTGACCATCTTGACACCACTGGGGCTGCTTACAACTTGCACTTAGAAACAATAGTGTGGTGTGTTATATACTTTTTCAGTTTAGATAAAAAGCAAATTTGCGTATGAGCTATTTTAAGCGCTTAGTTTTAATAAACATATTTATTATTGAAAACGTTCTTCAACCTGTACTATAATTTTGAAGAAATTTTTATCATATTGTTCTTCGTGTCCCCAGATATGATTTAGTAGTTCAGATGATGTACTGTATTCATTTTTGTAGAAAATACTAAATGCAAAATATGAAAAATATGATTGCAGAAAGCTTTCTATTGCTATTGAATGGACTATTATGTACACTCACAGGATCAATCCGAAATTTCTAACTAAATTTAAACGATATAAAAATAAGAAAACTTAATTGGAAGACAAATCATTTTCTTATGGAAAACGTAAGGCAAAAAAAAATGCCGAAGCACAGTTTCATTTTTCTTGACTTGGTGATTTATGATACGTCTCTAAGTACTGTTACGGCAAATGATCCATGGCATTGTAAGAATTGCCTAAAAAAACAAAACAATGAAAAAGCAAATGCAACCAAGGGTTTCTTTTCTGATAGTTGCTTTGAAAGAGAGATATGACTGATAAATATTCAAATTATTATCATAAAAATAATTATAATAATTATTACAATGGTAATAATGATGGTGATGAAAGCGACGACGACGATGAAGAAGAAGAGTAGGAGAAGGAATTTTGATAATGCCAACTGACACTCAGGGTTCTCCTAGACTGGTGCAAATCAGCAGATCACACAAACATGAATTTATTTCAGTTATATACAGTTATATATATATATATATATACCAAGCTCGAAAATATTTGTCGTCATGAAGACACATTGCTGAGAGTAGCAGATCATTATGTTATTATGTCAAGCTCTCATTTCCTGTAAACTCCTGCTTTCCATGCGAAGAAGGAATGCTGTTCCCCATGCATTCCCGAGTGTGTCATGCAGAATTTACGATGATCCATCAAAATGTTTAGTGAACAAAGATTGTCCTCAACAAAGTAAAAGAAACTGAAACAATAGCACTTGTACGTTCTGTTCATTAGAAAATTAAAAGATAAGGTAGAAAAGATAAAATAATCAAATTGCTGATCGTAAAGCTGATTGATGTCATTGACGTGCACTATCCACTCCTTCCCCGCCATCTACCAGCTACCATAATGGCGTCCTGGCATCCTCATGACTATCTGACAACACATTGCATGACCTTTACGCACATTACTACTCAAAAAGTCAGAAAACATTAAAATCTATTCGCGACCTCCCGGTATAATTCACCGGCGTAGCGCGGTCCACGCTTGGTTTCCACCCGGTATAATTCGCACGGGGCTTGTTCTATTTTTTTAAGTTTTAAAATGCGTTGTTTTGGATAAAAAAAAATAATGAATTCAATAGTTGATTCATTTTTCTATCGATTGATCTTCTTTTTATGTCGTTTTTGACGTCTGACAGTAATTTTCTGCGTTTTCCCACGGTACCTGTCTTTCCGTTTAAAAAATGGCTAGCAAATTCCCGGTATTGAAATTTCGACCGACAGCTTTGAAAATTTATATTTATTGACCTACAGTAAAGACAACCATCAGTAATTCACCGTTTTAAAGAGCATTTTTAAAACATTGACTTGGTGTAAATTTTAAGATACAAAGGTTTAGTCTTCGGTTATTAAAATCAAATGAAAGATTACGACTGTACGCGTTTTAGAACATTTGAAGGTCGGCTGTCGGAAATTAACAAAAAAGTAATTATTTACACAATATATACCGACATAAAGTACCAAACAAACATATTTTTTATTAGAATATAAATTAAGATGTTAATATTACTTACTTTTTTCCTCTCCTTTGTGATTGTTGAAGTAAAAATCCATGTCAAAGTGAGACACAACGTGCTTCGATTCTCGAACTTTCCTTTGTTAACTACATAATCTTAACTTCCTGTCAGTTCAAGGGAGAGAATCATGGTAGACGATTTCCCAACTGTTGTAGTAGTTCCCTCCCTTATTATTTATTTATTTTTTTTATTTTTTAAGGCTTATGAAACCTTTCTAAAACTTTTTCTACATGGTCATTATCATGGCATCTTCTGTTGGAAATACTTTAAAAGTGTGTTTCTAAGCAAACACAAGGTAAAAATGATTCTTTTGTACACAATTTGAGCTATCATTATCAATTTTAATTGTTCGTCTACCTCTTTTCGTTAATTTTCTATAATTTTTTGAAAAGGGGTAAATTCATGGTACCATCTATGGTTGTAACGGCCTCTCAGCCATGCGTAAGCAATGGATTGACACTGAATACACACTAAGTCTACTGGCAGAACAACGATTCCAGCTTTCTATTCAATATTTAAGAAATAGTTCGTCTAATGCTGCTGTCTCTGCTGCTGATGATATCAATGATGATCTCTATGATGACGAAGATGAGAAGAAAAATGGTCTTTGGTTTTCAATTTAGGCAAAGCATTATCTACAGTCATACATATTTGGACAGAAGGTTGGGTACTACATACTCGCCGCGAACTGTGACCGGAAACCTTTCTCCTGCTGATGACATCTGTTTTCTATTTTGTTACGAGGGCGGAGATAGAGCAGTTCACTGTTCGCACGGTCACTTTCTTAGAGTCCTTACAGGTATAATTGTCTGGGGTGTGACGATACTGATGAAACATTGATCAAAAAGTGAAGTACGATTTTCTGAATAGACTGTATATCATAAAAATTGTGTAAGAGCTGAACTATAGACAGGTGTAAACTAACATGTTAGTGTACTCGTAGTCTTCCACAAATCTGCATTGTTCTGTTCACCGGTCCTTTCTGATACCAAAAAGGGGGGGGGTGGCAGAGAAGAAAAGAGACCGAAAACAGCGGGAGACCGAGAGACTAAGAGAGAAAAAGAAAGAAAAATAAATAAAGAATGTAACGGATGACTAGCGGAAATTGTTCCAGCGCCATTAACACGCCACCATTTTTTAATTTTTGTTTATCATAATCTATTGTGCAGCTCGATAATTCTGCGATCGATCTACGTTGTACTAAAAGTAGGTATATAGATTAATTTCCTAAAAATCATATTTTTAGTCTTTCGATCAAATTAAATTTCATAATGGAATTGAACAGAGAATAGTGTAAGAGAAGATAGAGCACGTATTACGAAGCACATTGAAGAAATAGATACTGAAGACGTGCCTGTGGGCGAGGCGACTGAACTCTTGCACAGTTCGAATGCAACTCGATCATATCATTACTTACGCAGATAATGTGGAGAGATTTTAGAATCTCAAATAATTTGCGAATCCGATTTAAAGGTCAAGTCGCTCGCTGGAAACAGAGCACAAAGTATCACAAAAAACATATTCCGGTGGTATTTTATGACAACGAGGCATGCGAGATTTTATATTAATATTTTTCTCTTAAGCACACCTGGATTTGTCGAGAAAACAGGAAGTGACGAAACGAACGCATTTCTATAAACAGCTTTGTTTGCACAAGCTGAAGTGGAAGAGAAAAATGCAATCCTCGGTAAAAGAAAACTGACCAGGACACATTGTGCTGTTGCTGAATGTTCTCTCCGACACTCAGAGGGAGTTAGTTTGTACTCATGAAGGAAATCCTAAAGATAATGGCGGCAAACGCCAGTGGATTCACTTTGTTCAAACGTGCCATGCGAACTTGGTCACCACACCGTACTCATGAATGTGCTCAAAATATTTTAAAATCGATTGTTATCCAGTCACTTATACAGTACAAGCAAGTCCTGGACTTTCAGTAAACCGAAGAAATCTTATTCCTACAGCAGTGCTTACTATACAAAAGCACGAGATGTTAAAACCAACTACGACTGCTGGTAGATCAAGCACCAGATATGCAACATCGACGGTTGATCAGTAGCAGGGAAATAGATTAATAGAGACACCTTAGAAAACCAGTTGAAATAAGAAATTTCATTTGTAGTTACATTTTTTGTTCTGTGTGAACTCTCGGCGTTCTTTTATTTTTATAATTAAGTTCTTCACTAAATTGCGTTTGTGTCATTTATTTGGGTGGATGTGCGCTGGGGGCTCGAGTTGTTGAAAAATTATTAATTAGCAATTTAGTGAAGTGCATTGCACACAGGTCTATGTCGACGCGGATGGTTGAGTGGTCGAGAGTGTAGTTAAAGCTTAGCTACGAGTCTCCATCTCTCCCACGTTCCTAATTCCCCTTAGGTCAGCGAGAGATGGTGCAATGGATCAAGTTTTTTAAGGGTTCTGTCAATCTTGAAGGTAAATACTGTTGATATCCTAAATACTTTGTTCAATGATCGTTACTTAAATTTGTTGAAGTTTAATTAACTTCCTTTTAGAAAGTTTAGTATATGTGTAGTGTAGTAGCCTGGTAGAAATAGCTTCTATTCTTTTGTATGATCCTGTAGGATATGCAAAAAAGAAGAATGTCACAGATGAGAATGTTTTGCGAATGGCATAATTTATTTGTATATTTTCAAAATTTCGAGCCGTTTCGTGTCTGATATTTTGATTTCTACTTCAATAATCTTTAAAAATAGTAACACTTGCATTTTTATTTTTGTAGCATTGTCTGCTTTTCTGCTGCTACCTGTTAAAATGTTTTAACTGGGGTACACTAAAACAACACCCAAAATACCAATAATACAACAAGGGAAAATTCCCAGATTATATCTAAAACATGTGGGATCTACCTGGGAAACATGCATGTTCATCCAAGAATCACCTAGGTGTTCTCAGATATACACGGGTAACATAGGGGTGCTACACCACATTCAGAGTTAAAGAAGACATTGGCCCCGTCTATAGCCCTTTTTCACTTTCAGCAAGGGCCCATGCCACATGCGCCCACCAAGTTCATGACATAGGTCCCATATGTCCCCAAACTTCCAGTGCTGCTTGAGAGATTCGTTGCACATAACAGTAAAGCAATCTTCTTTCCTTTTCCTAAGTAATTAGTTGCAAGAATCTGTAATTTACATCAACTAATAAAACTATTAAGGCATAAAAAAATACTATGAAAAAGCTGTTTATAAAAATATAATTAGTACGTAAAATAAAAATTTTCCTTTCTCAATGCATAATAGCAACAAGGAAGGGGGCAATAGAATTTAGTCGAAGGGAAACAAACACTGTCATCACTGTACGTCCCCTTTATTACTTCCCTTTTTCAGAGTGAGACTGTCGCAACAAACGTGCTCATATGAATAGAGAGTTGCTGACACAAAAGATTTGAAAGAAAACTTAATTCCCTAATCCTACTTAACATATTAATCAACATTCACAAAAAAGATGAACACTGTTTGCCTAAAATTTTAAAACCAAAATCAAACTTAAATGTCACATTTCACTAACTCGTTTAACGAGCCTATTTCGGATGTTTACAAGCTTCTTTGCATATGAGTGTAGCTGACTGCTGATTATAATAGAATTTCACAAACAGGAAATCAACACGTGAGACGACCAACTATCAAATGAATGCACCAAAAATTAAATGAAAAGAAAAAGGACCGCAAAGATGGAATGTTTAGGCCTGTAGACATCGAACACCCGGGGTACGATATTTGCACTTGAGCCCAGTATTTGCCCTAAGCTGATAGTTTTTTTTACTTGTATTGATATTTCGATATCCTCATCCGGTATCATGATGGAACCTTTCTGTTTGAAGAAAGGGGCGCAAGAGAAAAAGACCGAAAAATCTATTGATCAATCTCTGTATCAATCGACACGAATCAAACTATTAAGCACGCAATAGATACAAATACATTATTTATTTAAGTTTTGTTTTACTCATCACTGGGCAGATTCTCACAAACCGTTTAAAGCTTTCTTCGGTTACAGAGTGGATGAAAGAGGAATTGTTCTTTCTAATTTCTTCCCTATTTCTCTTTCACAGAGATTGTTAGCGACACGACGTCTGTTCTTTTGAAACCATAAAAAGCAGACTAAAATTAAAAGATCTCAGGCAAGATAAAATGTATCTGAATTGAGCTACTCTAATGATTAACCAGGTCACTTCCTCGGCAAACATGACCCCAAAATTTGTGAAATTTTCCTCGACAATTTTCAAACTGATTTCCTTTCTTAAAATGACTTGTATTTCTTAAATCGGTCATTCATGAAAATAAACAGGGAGACATGTTAGTTGAGGAAAACTCGTGGCCTTTATTCGTGGTCGTCTGGAATACATTATCCTAGCCTGTGCTAGTTGGCTGTTTGAACTTTACGCCGTGCAAGCAGCAAAGGCTATCTTCTGTGTATACGTTGACAGTGCAATTCTTTAACGCTTAGGTGATCTGAGATGCCTAGGAGCGGGTGGCGGAATTCTTTTTCCCACATGAGATGGGGGGGGGGGCGGAAATTCAGCCAACCGGAGTGCCGTCGTCTGCTCGCTCGCTCCATTCAATTGCCCAATTGTAACTAATAAACTAAACCTAAACCTAACCCTGACCCTACCCCAAACCCAAACCCTAACCTCAAACCTCTGACAAAATAACATTGACCGGCTGAATTTCCGTCCCCCCCATCTCATGTGGGAAAAAGAATTCCGCGAGCGGGTGGGTATGAGACAGTTATAACTGTTTCAGATTTATTTGAACTCATCGGTACTTCAGTATGCGTGTGGAAGAGTAAAATACCTTTGCCTACCCGGCTGGAAGGTGACTGTTCTCCTTCTTTCTCTCATAGTTTGTCTTCTTTCTTTCATTGCCAAGGTTTTTCGTCGATTGCAATGTCAACTGTGTTCTCGATTTACTGTTTGCTTCTGTTCAGGATGATAGTTTATGCCTCCGGCAGTTGCTTTCTGTTGACTAATGGGCTCTACAGCCCTGCCTAAAACTTCACGTGTGTCAACAGCGTAGACTGAAACTCTCTGATGTCCCGCTTGCTGTTGTGTTGAATCGACATCTCAACCACCTACCCGTGTACACGCCTGACATGGACAAGCGCGTGTCTACTTGTCTTCGTCGTTTTCTGGACATACATTAACACTTGCACTGGGTGTCTTAAATTGTGTACATTATAAGTACCTAGTGTCTGCTAACATTCCCGTCTGCTTTCGATTGCACAGTCCTCCATGTTTAAAACTAATCCTGACTATTTACAAGAGGTAGTTCCTCCTTATCTGCCGTCACGTGGTCTGCGCTCTGGCTCCCAGTCACGCTTCTGTCTCCCTGCAGTGGGAGACACAAACAAGAAGCGCACTGGAGCCAGGGCCTTCACAAACGCGGCACCTAAACTGTGGAATGCTCTGCCATCGTCACTCTCCACCATCACCTCACCAACCACGTTTTGAAAAAGACTGAAGACCTATCTGTTTACTTAAGACGGACTTAAACAACCAAGCAACACTTCTGTCTGTATTTTTTACTTTCCTGGTGTTTTATCTATTCATCATCATCATCATCATCATCATCATCATCATCATCATCATCATCATCATCATCATCATCATCATCATCATCATCATCATCATCATCATCATCATCATCATCATCTTAAATAGCTTAACACAGCTGTTATCTTTCTGATTCAGTATTGTTGTGGCATGATTGTATGCTGCATTCTCTATTTATGACTTTTTTTCTGTTACTCTGTCTAAATTTGTTGGTTGATAAATTTGATTTGTGCTTGAGTTTTCTTTTTTAATCTGGTTTTTCTGTTTTTACTTGTGCTGTGCAACGCATTTAATTGACTCTGCAGTTGAGAAATGCGCTATAAAAATCCACTTTTTTCATCTGTTCTTCTTCTTGTTATTATTATTTCCAAAAGAGTTAGCATTGAGTATATATTTTTCATGAATGAAGTTCTGTAAGAACAAAAACTGAATGCATTAAGTGTTAGAACGTATGGGGGTTTTGCATGCATTGTGAATCGACATATAACGAACCGATTACGTATTTTAAAAAGTATACATGGCAATGACACAGAATAGAGGAGAGTTAACAAATATTTAGGAAACACAGTTACAGTAGCGTTTATATCCTTATTTTAAGAGTTTTACAGCCACGTTGAAGTCTCGTATAAACAAAGCAAGCGTTATAAATTTATTTGAATAGGCAGTTCCTCAGCTATGTTATCAAAACTGTATCCCCTTCTATAAAAAACACATGTTTGACAAACTCGTCTGCAGCGAGCGGTAACACATTTTTTCTTTCATTTCTCGTGTGACGTAGCCTTAAGCTTGCACAAGAAATCCACTGAAAACTGCCCAGGGACCACCTCTGATGGGAGTTGCACCCGCTCGGTGCGCCACCCACGCTTGCTGCCCTTGCTGCATGGTGACCACCACAGTCGTGGAACCCTGGTCGTTGGGGTCACTTGCTCCTTCAGCCCACACGTTGCCCACTGGCGTCCCGTCCTTCACGATGACCAGGTGTATGGCCGCTGAATTATCGACGGCAGACATGACGTTGAGGTGAAACGCGTACAGGCCAACGACAGGGGCTGTGAAGATGCCTGTCAGGGAGTTGTAGCCGTTACCAACGTTGGTCTGAATCTCGTCGAACACATAGATAGAGTTGACCGCGATGTTGGTCACCGGAACAGCGGAGAATCTGACCGTGAACCCCACTAGAAGGAGAGAGAGAGAGAAACAAAAAAATGAAAATGCTAAGCAGGTGAGCATTCGTGGACAAAAAGTAAAAAAGCGTGGACAGTGGGATGAAGAGGAGGGGACTGACATAGCAATTGAAAGATTGGGGGCTAGTTTGAGGTCATACCCCGAGCAGACAAAGGGTTACAGAGAGATCGAGAGACAGACATGACCAGTGGGAAAGCAGACAGAAGCAGACAATCACGTAAACTAGAATGTCATGCGTAAAGTAAGGACTGAAGAAAACAAAGTGTAGAAAAATATGATGGTATGCAAGCAAGGACAAAATAAATAAACAAAAGAAGAGATTAGAATAGAAGATAAATGTATCAAGGAGAAGAAGTGTAAGTAGATAAGAAACAAATAAAGAATGAAATCAAGAATTAAATACAGAAAGGAAACATTAGTGGATGAATGATTGAATGAACACCAAGACGTCATGTAACGTTAGTGCCGCGGATTAAGCGATGAAGATACAAATACAAATCCTTACCTTTTAGCCTGGAGCTTTCAAACTCTCCTCAAGGGAAGACATGTTGCCGGCCACGAGTCTCTCTAACATTCCGTACTGTTCAGACTTTACCCTCAGGTCTTCCTCCACAGACGCGATCCTCGCCTCCAAGGCAGCGAGTTTGTCTTGTTGAACTCTGGTGATGGTGGACATGGTCTCCACGGCGTTAGACACGGCGTTGATGGAGCTACCGAGGGCGCCGAGAGACGTCTCTATACTTCGGCACCCACACTGGCCCCAGACGTTCCTGTCAGTCGTGTCCTTCTGCGAGCCCTGACCGGGGCCATCCGTGACCGCAACCAGAGCCACAAGAGGAAACATTGTGGACAGCAGAACAGCGAAGAGGACCCAGAGTATTCTCAAAGAGTTGCCCATGTTCAGAATTTCGATTAGAATATTCTAGTGCTGAGCAAAAGGCTCTTTCCACGTAGCCACGTAGTGACTTAGTTTATATAGGGGTTTTACCTGTGTCCAGGCAGGACCACCTCAACGAGTTTTTACAGCATCCGGTTGGAGCTAACGTACCTGATAATTAGAGTGTCAGGTATGGCAATGAGGGCATTCTCTTTGTTACAGAATATTTAGTGATACGTACAGCGGATAAACAATACGCGCTTTTTTCCTATCAGTAAAACAGGACGTTCTTCTTTACGCGCACGGACGCACGCACGCACACACACACGCAGAGTAGACATATGGAGTCAGCAGTTTTAAATCCAGAACATTACCCTATTGTTATTTATGTGTGTGCGAGCGTGCGTGTTGGGGATTGGGAGGTGAACCAAGCTGTCCTGAACCGGCCAGGGTTGGCCGCTGTGTGAACATTGTTTTGCTCAAAACATGAAAAAATAAACATAAATTTCGGTGGAGTTAATATTAAATGGGAATTGCCTGAAGTGAATCCGGTTTGCCATACGTGTGCAGAGCCTATCCAGAAGTTTGTCACAGACAATCTCTCTCCACAGTAACAAAGTATACACAAAGGTAAATAAAAATAATGTAATAATTAAACTAGTAAACAGAGCAAATTAACAACTCGTAAAGGTGCTTTCAAATTTCTTACAAATATACGGAACTGTTCTATTCTTGTCATAAAGATATCCTCAGCATGAAAAAGTATGCTAGAAAATATATAATACGATTCTTATAAATATGTGTGCAGCTTGACATTTGCGCGATAGAAATTCTTTGATTTGTTAACATCCTGGCCAAACAAATACTAGCAGTCAACAGCGTGCACAGACACAGACACAGAGACACACACGCACGCACGCTTATGTAAACACACAAGCAGGTTAGTATGCGTGTTGTCAAACACAAACGACTCTGTTCTGTGTAAAGGTCCCAAGATATTTTCAATTTTCGAGTTGCGAAACAAACAAAATTACTGCATTCATTATTCTCTCAAACCACCATTTTGTGATTTTCAAAGAGAAGGCGTGGGGCAATACTGATGCACAACGCCCTATATATACACACACCAGCTTTCTTCCAGTGAAAATGAATGTCTTTAGTCTTAAACCATTCGTCTTTTTCACGATAAGCCGTTATGTCGTCTATCCTTGACTGGTAGTCAAGATTTCTCAAATACAGCGAGCAGTACACGACGGTAAATCCACATTTCTATAGAGAACCCTTATTTATGTCCAACCTTTAAATCTTAATTTCGAAAAGCTCCAGAAGAGAAAAATGTTTTCTTTCGATTTTAAGAAACGCTGCCGGTAATTTAAGGTAGCAACAAGGACCCAAGTTTAAAATAAAGTTAAAGAAATTCGAGCTGCTTGTTTCTCTGCTCGTGATGTATGAGATGATACCAGCATTGTACCATAGACCTCTAAATATTTGTTTATCATCCTCGTTTCCTTTAATAACAATAAGAACAAATGTGAGATTTACATAGCATATATTCACGCTCGTAAGTAGCATGCTCTCAGCGCTTGAGACAAGAAGGAGACATGGGCGGCATACAAAGAACGGAAGGATCAACAATAATAATGATAAATAACAAAAAACAAATAAAGAAGAGGCAGAAAGAAATCCGGCAACAAACAGTAAGAACTGAGAGCTTAAAGATGGAGTCAAGTCTCTTTCAGCCTCCCATTTTTTTGGTAGTTCGGAAACTCAAACATATTTACAAAAAAGTTTTTCTCTGGGTATTATTAAGATTATTAAAAAAAATTATTAACACAAAAACAAAGAACTCATCTCAAGGTAAGAGAAAAAAATCGCAAGATTCGCTGTTACTACGCAAGAAATGAGCCACAGAAGCAGAAAGGAGGATAGTCTTTAACATCGCCGAAATAATACACGTTTCTGATTTTAGCTGATGATTTCTTATTTATTGTCCAGGTTTTCTGACAAGACACGTCGCCAACATAATGGTTTTCTTTGTTAGTTTTTAACAAGGCTTAATTGCAAGAATTTATTAATGCTATGCGCTTGGCATTCCATCAGACCACGATGCTGTACGTGAGCACAGCTCAGGCCAAACATACCTTCTCTGAACAAGAAGATGGACCCTCGGTCACTCTGTCCTTTCCCGGGTCTGTGCCATATGCTCCTCCAGGATGTCTGGTGGTGCCGTCTAACGGTTACAAGCCTTGGGAAAACCCCTACGACCTCGTCAGCCACAGGGTATGTTGGGATGGCATGTTGAGGGTATGTTGGCATGGCATGTTACTGAGAGGTGACAGCTTTTGTTTGATAGAAACGACCTGAAGTATGCTTCAACCTGTATACAATATCCGAAATATTTATTTACGTTTTTTTGCTGTTTGTTTTTGATTGGTTGTTAACTTGTTTTCTATTTGCTTCTTTGTTTTTTTATCATGTAAATATGTTTTTTTTATCCATTTTATCATTTAAATGCTTGTTTTATGTCGCCTACTGATTTTTGCCTGCAAAAATTACAACGTAAAGCGTATGTTTACTCATTAAGAAGAGAAAAGTAACACGTGGCTAAGAAAGATCGCTTCTAACGTGATGGCATGTAAATTTTGTGCCATTCACGCTTAAAATAAATTGTCGTGTCAATAATATGCGATAAGTAAACAATTAAGCCTTGAATCAACTCATTCAGACGTTTTATTGGTACATACAGATGTTTAGCTGGTACATAGAAACGCTGTAAGTTAAAATATTACTTACTGTGACTATTCTAATGCAGATTTCAAGGTCACCACCAACAGGCGCCTTGTGAGCCGAGAAAATGACACTAGCCTTATTGAAGGACATACCTGAAAGACATAAGTGTTCTCGTGTGTCTTAAAGCGTTGTTTTCTTGGTGAGCAGGTTGAGTATCTGTTTGAAATCATCGTCAACGCCACTGCGACTCCGATTCTTTTCCTATTTGGTTTTCCCGCCAACATCCTCAACGCCATCATATTCTATCGTCAAGGGCTTCAAGAGAGGATAAACCTGTGTCTGTTCACTCTGTCTCTGGCTGACCTTGTGGCCTTGACGGCACAGTTTTTCCTTAATTTGGAACAGATGTACAGAGCTTTGTTCAACGTCCAGGCGGTTTTTTTTAATGAAAACACAATAGGTTGGTTTAAAATGTCTTTTATCTTACTTGGCATGTTTCTTGTTTGTGTATAACATTACAGAGAATAAAAGAGCCTAGGATGTGAGAATTCGGAGTTGCCGGTAGAAATCTCTTGCACACTCAAATTCTCTCTCAACATGCTGCCTGCTTTCAAGGCTATACTAGCTTGACTGAATAAAATGTCATTTGCTGACTCGGCGTAAGGATGTACAACCAATCATCCATAGATAACATAAAAGATGAATATACCATTGCTAATCTATATAATATCTAGTACATAAAGCTTTTGGCTAAATTATTACTATAAAGGCATACTATGAAAGTAAAGCTTTATATTTATTTTGCGAAATTGCTTTCTGTATCAGTTGAACGACCTCTTCTCTCTCACTGTTTTAAACATGCTCTCTCTCTCTCTCTCTCACACACACACACAAACAAACAAACGCACACACCCGCCAAACTGATACACATACACCTGTTCACATACTGTAGCTGACAGAACTGTAGATTAAATTGTTACACCTTCAAGTTTCGGAAGTCTAAAAAAGCAATACTTCATATTGATTTTAAAATAAAAAGTTGTGAAAATGGTGGAATAGCTGTGAACAGAAGTGAATTTATTGGCGGTGTCTCACGACAGGGTTCACAGGATTCATGTGGGTTTCTCAGTTTATCACGTGCATCATCGCGTGCGAGCGGTGCTTCTGCGTGTTCAGCCCCTTCAAGGCGCAGAAATACTTCAAGACCTCCACTATGGCCGCCGTCATCGGCGTGTCCAGCGTCTTTCTGGTGGGCGGCATCACCCTCATCGCCGGCCACAAACACACTTTTATCTGCGTCTTCGATCCGGTGACTAACGAGACAGGCATGGCCAACAGCTATACGAGGTAGCCTCCCTTCTTTTCTTTCTTGTCATTCACCTGCTTCTTATTATCCATCCCACCAGTAAATCACTGCTTTGTTTTTGTAACAAAAGAGAGTAATTTCGTTATTTTGGATGCTGTGGGAGGGCTGTGAGGTAGAAAAATCAAATACAATAATTAGTCTTAGTTGAAAAGGAAATCTGTCCCAACTTTAAAAGCACCCAATTAAACATTGTTATTAGACAGTTATTCAAAAATTGTTTATTCATCCTATTTTTTAATGTTGGTATAGAAAATAGGTAACTGTTGTGAATAATTTTGTGGAATTACTTTTAGAATAGGTTTAAAAATTCAAATGAAAAGAATTCTTTAAAAAAAGGTTTCATGAATGTACACCTGGCGTAGATCTTTATAGAAATGAAAAATGAACATGACAAATCTACCTCAGCCTCTTCGGAATTGCATTTTAATGAAAGTGACAAATTCCTGTAAAGCTGTTGGTGAAAATTTAGGTTGGTCACACCTAGTCTAAGCCTTTTTATTACTCTTAAATGGCAATTTGGTTCCCCTTCAAACAAATAAGTACTTAGCACCATAGATAATTTAAATGAGCTGTAGGATGAATATCGATCACTACTAATTGCTGTCTGTGCTCATAGGAAAAAGGGGAGATAACAGCACGTCAGACAAAAGGGAAGAGTTGAGTTAAGTTAATGAAAATTCAAGCGCAAAGCGCTCAGTAAGATAATTTTAGAAAAACAGTAAAAGGAAAAGGTATGAACAGGAATAAAACGTAACAACGACAATAACATTGCGAAGTACCTTTCAATATAAAGCTTTAAATAATTTAGTTGAGTTTTCGTATTTTAAAAATTGTTGGGATTTTATTGCAGATTTTATTTGGATCACAAGTATGTATTCGACATTATCGACGTGTTTATTTACTCTGTTATCTTTACTATCGTTCTCCTCTTCATCATCGTTATCACCTCTATCGTCACTGTTGTCAAACTGTACGAGGC